>CM051025.1:18076898-18666898 GCA_027627225.1 Congeria kusceri | reverse complement strand
ATTTATATTGTGGATTCTTTATTATATAATATTGTATTTCATGTATCAATGTTTTTATTAATGTTTAATTTAAGTTATAATTATTTTAAATGACGCACATAATGTAAAAGAGCATAGCTTGACATGTGACCACTTATAAGAATGACCACGGCTTTTTACACAACGAAATAAGTGTGTTTATGTACGACGTGTGCGGTCGTTTATTAATTTCGTCTATTTACAGTTTGTTTAGGTAATCTCAGTAATACCAACACATTTGATAACAGCCCTTACTGGGCCGTAAACCGGAATACATACTCCGTATGGTGTACAAAAAACGTGATTTAAATTGATTTAGAACCAGTCAATTAATTGACCATGAATCACGTAGTAATATGAAAAATACGTCCAGAATTGTCGTATACTTCCTTATATACAGTACACGCCACACGAAACCCGGAAAGTTCGCGATATGCGACGAACCAATGTTATCCCGAAGCGCAGAGTGATCGCTCGCGATGTCACGAAGTTTCGCCGTAATCACGCGACGAAAATTCGCGCGAATTTGCAAAATTTCGTGGCGAATGATTTTGTCCCACGACGAATCGTGTTGAGTAAGTGATTAGTAAAATTGAACACCTGTATGCAATGTTTTCACTTAGCGGTGAATTAATTCGTATAAAAATTGCGGAATGGTTACTTACATATATGTATAAATCTAAATTATATTATTTGCAGAATCCTTCAAATCACGATGTGACCTTTGTTGTAGAAAATAAAATGTTAATTAAATTAACTTATTAATGTATACATGAACATGTATCAATGCTGTTATAAAATTAATTAAACATATTATTATGCGTTGCATTTGCAAATTTACATATGATGTGTATATTACGAATAATTAATGTGTTATTTTTATTTTGATAGAGATTAACAGTTTGATGAGAAGTGTTATACGGTATTGCAATACGCACAAACAGTCAGATTCAATGTTTAAATATGAAAAATAAGTGAAATTTATAATATCTCTTTAAATGAAACCATACCTTACATATTTTCATACATCGAGACGCCCGTGCATATAAAGCACCTTTAATTTAACTCCATGTATTACAAATATGATACATATGAATATGCTGGTATGTAGTGACGATGACATGCATGTGAACAAATAAAATGACTGACTGTTCTAGAGGTAGGACATGCTTGAAATAATAACGCGCATGCAGGATCAGTAAACATCGCAAGAACCCCGAATACACATGCTCATAAGAATAACAAGAGAAAAATGCGAAAACCGCATTAAAGCCGGATTTTTTTATTTTGCCGATGGGGTACATGTACAAGTCAGTTTTGGTGAAGAAGTATGGAAGTTTCATGCGCATGATCTAAAATGTATGCAGTTTGGTGAGACTTGGCAAACATTTGGTCTCAAAATAAAATGGGAAAAAAGTGTGGAATAGAGAAATGCATTACATTACTAGCATAATGTGTTGTTTGTTTTATATGCAATGTGGCATATTTGCTTTTAAGAAAGTGGCCGTCAAAGGAACTTTTCTCCACTGGACATGCTATCATTTTTTGGAAAATAATGATCAAATGCAAGATGGATGAAAATGTTCCTTGAATAGTTACTCATGGTTAAGTGTGAAATAGAAATTGAAGATTTAAGATATTGTGTTGACATTATTTCTTGATTTTAGAGCTAAGTACAATTGTCAGCAACAAAGGACAGTTTTTAACTAGAGCTATTACAGGAGTGAATACCCCCCGAATGCGGACTTGACCCAATTGAAGATAACAGAAGTCTTAGCCTGTTTATAATATTAAAAGGAAATGAAGCGAAACCATTTTCACAGGTTTAGTAGAGGATCGTTCAAGGAACATTTTCAGTACAGTTCCATGAAGATTGACCAAAAAATATGACAGGAAAACAAAACTTTAACGCAAGTTCTATTTTTAGCTCTTATGGCCATTTTGTGCAGTGAAGCGGAACCATTTGAATAAGTTTGGTAGAGTGTAAAGTTTCATCAACATGGATCGAGAACTTTAGAAAATATGAAAGGAATACACAACTTTAACGCAAATCCTATTTTTAGCTCTAGTGGCCATTTTGTGCAGTAAAGCGAAACCATTTGAATAAGTTTGATAGATGAACACTGAACAAACATTTGTGTAAAATTATTTGAAAATCTAGCCATAGGTTTAAAAGAAAATGGCGTTTAGACATAATTCTATTTTTAGCTCTGGCGGCCAGGTAGAGGACTATCCAAGGAACATTTCAGTTAAGTTTCATGAAAATTGACCAAGAACTTTTGACAATATGACAGGAATACGAAACTTTAACGCAAATTCTACTTTTAGATCTAGTGGCCACTTTGTGCAGTGAGGTGGAATCATTTAAGTAAGATTTGTAGAGGAACACTAAACGAACATATGTGTAAATTTTTTTGAATATCTAGCCATAGGTTTAGAAGAAAATGGCGTTTAGACATAATTCTATTTTTAGCTCTGGCTGCCACTTTGTGCAGTGAAACGGAACCATTTTCAGAGCTTTAATAGAAGACCATCCAAGGAACATTTCTGTAAAGTTTCAAGAAGATTGACCAAGAACTTTTGAAAATATGACAGGAATACAAACCTTTAACAACCGCCCGCCCAACCCAACCGACCGGTTTCGCTAATCTATAAGCCGAGAATTTTGGTTGAAAAATCCGGCTCAAAACACACTCCTGTGCTTTCAATAATAATTAATTGTTAAGTGTTAAAGTGACGTTAAATTCAAATTGAGCCAATTAGTGAAATTTGGCGTATGTATAAACGGGATGGTAATTATATGAGAAAAAGAGGACAATCCATTATAATTTTATAGTTTTTGTAGATAATAATGTTATTTGTACAAATGGTAAGTTTTAACTTAAACGTATATGCAACCACACTTCTAATGCAACATTTCTATGTTTCATAATTTCTTCACTATTTATAAAGGGATTATGTAAACATTTGTGACATCTACGTGCGTTGTTATGTTGTGTTTAAACAATACTTTCAAATACATGTATAGCCTTTAATTATACAATTGTTAATTAATTAACGGTAATATCAATGATATCTTAACATTTAAAAACACTGTAAAATACACAAATATAATTTTTGTGTATTATGGCACTGTAAAACTCTTGATTTTTAAAGAGCAGCACATATGCCTTTTACGACAGCGCGATTTCTGCGGGTTTCGCGCGGCGTGTACTGTATAAGTATTATGAAACTCCAGAGTCAACACCTGGAGAGAAACCCTTATTATTATCCGCTAATGTTAATGTCAGATATTTTATTATTACTTATATGTCAAATATTGTGTTATTACTCCTTCTTTTAAGACGATTCCACTTTGTTTATTTTGAATAATAAATGCGTATAAGTTATTAATAAGAAGCAGACACCCGTTATACAAACATCAAACATGCAATTGCGAATTCAACATCTGCTCAGGAAACTAGACAACTATTTTGATTTTATTTAAACGTCAAAATATTTATTTTGAAACAGAAGATGGGTAACATTGCACGTTATTTATACGTATTTAATGGGATTAACTAATTCATTGTACATAGAAACACGCGTTTAAATTGTAACACAAAGCGTTTGTTGAAGTAGGGGCATTTCTTTAGACCTATCTCGAGCATTTTGGTCAACTATTTAAACAAGTTTGTAATTACAATAATTAATATATTTGTTAGGATTGAATGTCTTGAGAATGGCAAAACCAAAGAATGTTGTCTTGAAGTGAGTTTAATTCGGTTGATATTAATTTTATGTATTCATGTTTAAAAGTATTATTTTGTTACAGCATTACATTATTTTCATTTAAATAGTGATAGACGTTATGATAGAAGTTTGTCTTTTGACGTGTATTATAGTGCATATATCATTTGTATTTTGTAAGCTTGTGTTATATTGTGTAAAATTCATTCTCTTTGCATACACACGTACCGTTAACACAATATACATATCACCTCTATGTACTGTTTGTTATATGTTGCTTGCATAATTTAAATCGCGGGTATGACATTTTGCGCATCAATTTTTTCTTGAATTATACATTTGATTGTATTTCATTTAAATGTCATATTCATGTCATATAATTGTTGTAAATGTTAAAATGATCGATGTTGTGTTCACACGAAGCTCTGCTGGCATCACTTCTAAATTTAATATTTGAATCCTTAATAACAATTATAATAACAATAATAATAATAACATTATTACAGTTATTGAGACATGTCGAGAGCTGAAGTAATCGACAAAAAACATTCGTCACAGCACTTCAATGTAAGATTTATGCAATAACTTAATACTATATTAAATACAATTTATGATGTACATTCATTTTGTAAACATAACATAGTAAAGCTCGAGTACGTCATTTTCGTATCAACTTCTTCATTGTATAAAGAAAACTCAATATAAATATTGCATTGGAATATTTACCTGTCATACTCCATTCTGGCCAGGAATTGTTGACTTTCCCTGCTATAACAACTTCACTTCGTTGGTTGATGCCTAGAAGTTTTGAGGCTTCTGTATAGGAAACTATTTAAAATTAGAAATACAATTTTATTTTAAGCTTTTCAATGAAGTCTAGAAGTGTGTTGGTGAAATTAGATATTTCCACTGCTGGAAACGTGTAACAATACATAATTATAGTGAAACTATAACATATTTCTTTTTCTATAAATATTAAATACCATACCCGTAGTAGTTAGTGATTTCATCGGCAGTCCAATCATCGGCCTTCGTAAACAACAGCAAACAAAATGTAGACTTCAATAAAAATAACATTAAGCGACAACGAAGTAGATCTAAAAAGTATGGCAATATTTTCCCACATCAACAATGAGTAACACTTTTGCAAGCATGTATGACGTCATTTTTGAAGTCAAAATAAGCAAACTTGTGACATTTCAGTGTCTTGTAAATTTGTATTTATTTCTTCTTTTTTTGTCACAAAGCATGAAATAAAAAGACAATAGTTGATTTCAGTTTAAGAGCGTATTGTATTCATTGGTGAAAATATGTTTTCTTTGACTGCTCATAAAAATTATATACGATCTTACATTTAAATTAAGACACATCTGTATATTACTCGTTTTTGAAGATTTACGCTTCTACCAGCTAGTTTCGACTAGCTTAATTGATACTATACTGTTATATACACATTATTTACTAGTGATGAATATGTTTGCTGAATTAGGGAATTTGAAATGGGGAATATAGTGTTTGGTTTGTTAAAAAAACATTCACACAAATATTTCGTTAGTAAAATTATTAATTGAAACAGATATATTACTCCCGAACAATAAGCAGATATTTTACATCATATACCAATGCTTATGATCCGAAAATAAGCAACGAATACGAAACCCTAAGGCGGAAATTAACTGCCGAATGGAACAATCTACAAATCCTTCATGTGATTGAACAGATTTATTACTGGACACTATCTGTATAACAAGCACTGTAGCCTGCAGTAGCAATCTTAGCACTGTAGCCTGCAGTAGCAATCTTGTCAACTCCCAGCAGGATTGATAAGATATCTGAGCGAAGAAGAAAAAGTAAATATAATTTACCACACTGTTGTCATTCTCCTGAAACACAGTTCTGAACAAAATATATATTTTGTTGTTTCAATACAACGACTGTTTTAACATAAATAGTGTCGTATTAAGCCATTTTTTTTATTTATGCCAAACTGGAATATAACAAACAATTGGCACATTTTAACGAAAAATCATACTTATTCCAAAAATCTTATTTATCAAAATTCGGAATACAACGTCATTCAAAACAATGCAATTGTCCTTTCAATTAAATCGTTTGTTTGAAACAGGATATCTTGTTAACAGGCGTAATGAGTTAATGTTTGCAAAGATATTATGTTAGTAAATTTATGTTTTTTTAATACTATTACGTTGTCGGGCCGTAAAGCAACTGGAAAATATCTTTATGTTTGTATTTGACATTATGATCTTCCTTTATTTTTCACTATTGAATATCGTCGGTGTTACTAAACTTGTTCTAGTAATTAAGCTAACTGTTAATGACAGTTGATTTATTACTCCGATCGTTTATTGTTCCGACTTGTGCTTCACCAATCTTGTTTTGACAGTTCTGCATATTCCTGGACCAACGAGTGCCTGTTTAGCTAATTATTGGCAAGTATTTCTGACTAAAACGTGTGGTATTATTATCGGCCTTTCAAATGCGTTTGACAATAAAACAGTGGTCAACCTTCACCAAGTGAAGGACTCGCTACGAAATTATTATGCCAACAAATGGAGCCAGGAAGTTGAGCACATACCGAAATTAAGGACATATTGACAATTTAAAAGTTCATTTAAAACAGAGGAATATATTACACTTAACTTAAGAAGGAATGAAGATCATTGCTGTGTCAGTTTAGAATGGGTATACTACCGTTAATGGTAGAAACAGGTCGATTTGTAGATGGTAGAAACAGGTCGATTTGTAGGAGAACCACTAGATCAGAGGATTTGTAGATTGTGCAATCTGGACCAAATTGAAGATGAATTGCACTTTCTGTTTAAATGTAATCTCTATAGCAATCTACGACTCGCGTACTTTGATGACATTCGGTCTGAGCTAGTCGACCACGATGCAATCAGCAAACTCAAATTTGATGTCCCTCTATCCATGAAAGCTAGCTAAGTTTACCGTTAATGCGTATCTTAAAAGGCTAAGTACTATTAATTCATAATGTCAGTTACTGTGCACACTATATATACAATAATATATATTCTCATAATACATGTTTTGTATTATTATTCACTTACTGTATATATACCACCACATCTTGTTTTGGTGACCTATAGACCCATCGGGTCGGGTGCAACTATATTTGCAAATATAATGTACTTATATTTTGTTTAATTGCACATGTCACGTTAATAAACAACTTACTTACTTACTTACTTACTTACTTATAAGTCACAAAATCATAATTCACACATAATTTACATGTACATGGTATAATTGTATATAAATTTATATACATGTCAACCGATCACACAACTGTACCAAAAGGTGTGTGTTTTAGTGCCAATAGATCTTATAAGAGAAACAACATATTTACTATATATAATCATTTTTTAAAATTTATTTATTAACAATGAATACAATGATAATTTTGCAAAAAATATTTATTGAAGCATATTGCATGCAAGCATTGGCATACATGCTGTTGAAAACGCTTGGAATCAATACCAATCAAATATGCTATAAGAAAAATGAATAACTACGGGCAAGCGATGTAAAGATCCCAGCGAATTAATGTGAATATTTAAAATAGTTCGCATAGTGTACTAATTATCATTGTGAAATATTCCTGGAACAGATGTGCCATATGGGAAAACAGTACACTGATTCCAAAAATAAGCACTGAACAGGCACAAATAAAGAATGTTACCAACTAACAAACTTTTTTAGTTTGATTTAGTTTATTCGAAGTTCTAGAGAGGGTAATGTTTGATGGGTTGTAGTATAACCAAAGAGCATACACAATTTTAACGTTGGTATTTAATACAATATAATTATTTACTCAATATACACAAACTGTGGATGCGAAAATAACAAAAGAGAATACAGTTATCAGAGTGAACTTTATGTCAGGTACAGGTACAGTTCGTTAACTTTTGCTTGTTCCTTCCATAGTCGCATTACGAAAAACAATGGCCATAGTATATTAAATGCAAAACTGAAACACTTAATTAACGCAAGCATACGAACACATCACATCAAATCGTTTGTTTGTTTTCTGCTTGGTAATCGTTTATTTCAAGGGTCACATTTCAATGTCACACAATTTAGTCAGGGGTAATTACAATATGTGTAGAAAGTCAATGAGATTGTCCGAAATTGAAATTTCCAGATATCCGTCGACAACTCTTCATTCGCTGGTTTTCCACATCGATCTGGTAAAACTGTACCCTAGGCAAGAACGAGTACATGTTCCAGTTAAGCAAGTGTTTGAAGATTTCATCTGTAAGACATACGTGTTTAAAAGATAATAGTTAGCAAATAAAACATGTAAATACTTTAATGTATTTGTCCTTACAGCATGAAACTTACTATATTTTCTTAATATGTTATACAATAGACTTTCTCCGTTTCTATAGTGAAAGAAAACGGGAAGTTGAATTAGGTCACACAGTAGTGCATCATATGTTTGAGTCACCAGATATTTCCCTTGGGGATTCTACGATACGCTGCTGTCATTCCGCCTGTAATTGACAATGTAGGCAGTTGCTATAATGATCAGGAACTGTATGCTTTATTGGAATAAAATTTCAATAAATGACTGCATTCTGCAATATATGATTGAATTGGACAGGGCTGAGATTTAGATTTTAGATTTTCTCAATGCGAAATGCATTCTTAGAAAATTATGACACATTATTGGCAATATATTTTCATGTGTAGTACTATTTCAATGTGTAGCTAAATTGTCCGAAAAGCTATACCTACGTTATATATTCATTTGTATTATAAACATGTTGTACTTTTATAGACTGATGCGTTGAACTACTTCGACAAGTCACCAGGCATTGGGGGCAAATAGAAAAAAACAACAACAAACGGAACCATTTGGGCGATCGTTTGCACATAACCCAGATTATTTTAGTGTGTGTGTGTTTCAGCATTATTGTTTTAACCGCGTTGCGTTGTCGACCCCCTTTGATGTGCGATGTCATGGAACGGTTATAGCTAATTATACCTAATGAAACCACTAATCATCGACATAAACGAACATCGGCCTCGTTTGGCTATTGATGCTTGTTTTGTGTGCTGTTTTACTAAGAATAATTCAGGGATGTTGTTAAATGAATAGCCACTGAGGATTTAGTTTTTTTACGACAATATGTTTTCAGCAATTGTACATCCATTTCATGCGTAAAAAACTTTGAAATGTAATGTCATCGCAAGAAACAATGCCGCTAGCTGGTGGAATACGACAGAAAAATGAAAAAGACCGTCCGTAATACATTGCACTTACTTACACAACCCTATCAAGATTAAATC
Organism: Congeria kusceri; assembly: GCA_027627225.1. Taxonomy (NCBI): domain Eukaryota; kingdom Metazoa; phylum Mollusca; class Bivalvia; order Myida; family Dreissenidae; genus Congeria; species Congeria kusceri. Next base: position 18,657,817 of record CM051025.1, on the reverse strand, counting down.
CTTATTTAATCCTGAAACGGCTTGATTGATTTAGAATATAAATATATGCTCTGGACATTTTTCCTTTGAAACACAATACATTTCCACATCAAATAATAACGCAGTTACTGTAATTAAGTTATGGAGAAAACTACGTGCTTCCGCTAAATAAAATGATTTTACTGTACATTGCGCGGACTACAGCAAGATTGTCAGCAAAAGCTCAGAAAATTACATTTATACAAGTAATCCATGACATGTATATGTCACATTAATATTTATCATTTGCAATGGAATACATGATACTGAAAATATCTAGGTGCAAACTATGTACATGTAAAGGGCCTAGCGAAATAATGTGATGATTTAAAATATTTGTCAAATATTCCCGGATCAGATGTTCCACGTGTTAACAGTATACGGCACCATAAAATAAGCTCAGAACATGCACAAATAGCGAACATCAGAAACCACGTTTTAATTTGTTTAACTCGAAGTTATACAGAAAGTATTTTGACTTAGACATAGTCCTTCATATCATGGGTTGCAGTTTAACGAAATAGCACACTAAATACATTATATCAACTCGATGTTCACAAACTGTAGAATGCGTAAATAAAGAAAGATTATAAAGTAAAGTCAAACCGCGGTGGTTATGTGCATGAACCTTCTACTTAAACAACGCACGCAAACCAACAAATCACATAAAATTGCTTGCGTGTTTTCTGCTGGGTAATGGTTTATTTCCTATTGTCAACAATGCTTATGTTCAATGTCGAGAGTAAAACGCTATGGCTAATTAAAACACTTGTCGAGAGTCAGCGCAGGGTGTCCCAGATTAAAATTCAATGATATCCGTTTGCAGCATAACAACACTTAATTCATTGTTTTTGTAGATCGATCATAAGAGAATAGATTTCAAATAAGAACATGCAAATATGTTTATGTAATTATCATGGAAGCATGTAACCAACTATACTTTCTGAAATTGGCAAGCAATGCACTTTTCTCAGTTTCCATATAATAAGAAAATGTGTTGTTGGAATAAGATCATACGCCAGTGCATTGTATGTGTGTGACCAGATATTTCCATGCGTGATTCTACATAACAATGCTGTCATATAGACGATTTGGCGATTTGGGTAGTCGTCATAGTAAATTAGGAACTGTAGGTTGACCGCAGTAATGTTATATTCGGATAATTAATTGCATTTTGCAATATGTGCACTTAATTGGACTGGGCTGATATTTTTAAAGATACTAAGTCGGAAATTTGGAATACTCTTAAAATTCTGAAAGGTTATTAGTTAGATTTCCTCACAAATCATGCAGTGTTTGAACACATGTACCGGTATATTAATATTTAAAGCGTAAAAGTGCAGTGCACACAATGGAAGCGCCGTGAGAGCACAGACAATCGCCAAAGAGAACTTCGTAGGAACGCGATAGAACGCCATGGGAGCTCCGTATCAAGGCCTTGTTCGCTGTGGGGACTGATATCTCCATTTTTGCGAAAAATATCAGATTTTTCTTGCTATCTCACGGCGCTCTGGAAAATTAAACAACGCCGTGCCAACGCATTGGAAACGCGGTATAGAGTGACGGGGTATAAGATAGCTGAAATGTCATTGAACATAGCTAAGTGTATTTATTGATAACTTATATGTATAAAACAACATACGTTTATATGTTTAATCTGTGGTTTGCTGACTGTTAATATCACCTTTACTTTAATATAACAAAGTTCAAGCATTGGAATTGTAGGAATGTAGCAATACGGCATACAAATACAGCATCACAGGGGATATATTTGATTACAGTTACGTTGCATTAAAGAGAAAAATGTGTTATTAATGTTGTGTTTTCTTACCAATTTAAACCCGTATTTATAGCAACAGTGGTTAGACGCATTCTATACACTATACAATTTTATTTCTCCCATTGCTGGAGAACAACCTGACATTGACTGCTATTTAAAAGAAAGCGAAATCGACTCTCATTTAGATAAAAACGTGATGTTTGTCGAAAGTAACATAAGTTGTGTTTAGTTCCGCATACATGAGAAGAAAGGACCTTTAACCTTATATTTTAATCCCGTTTGACTTTCACTGTTACTTGAAATACCCACAATAATTACCAATTATTGCTTTATAATTTGTCAAGATTGTTGCATACAATATCATATTGGACAGTACATTATTCGAATTTGTTTAGGTTTTATAACCATTTAATATTAGCTTTGCAACGTTGCAAATTTTATCTGAGAGTTTGACAGTTTTGATGATTATGCACGCAGAATTTCGTTTGACTACTCAGGAAGCTATTTAGTTGGAATGAAACGTCGACAGGTTTATGTTTCCACTGTTTGTTTTCTTTTCGTTTGTTAAATCCTTTACATGCCTGCTCATGATTATAACGTCTGCTCATGATTATAACGTTTTTTAGCCCCGCCTTCCCCCGACCCGATTTTTTTTATTAAGCATCTATAGTTTTTTTTAAATAATTTTATATCTGAACACTGTCTTTCCCTCTTTCTGTCCTTTATCCGTTACGTAACACACATCAAGAAGATGTCAATTTGACCATCTTAAAGATGCAATATGTTGTTCACGATTTCTTTCTTCATTGATGCATGATTGCTGTTGAGTATAAGCTGTAAATTTATTAATTGATATCCAAATACTCGAGATGTTTTAACAACTTTAAAACACAGTGATGATCACCAAAATGAAATTAATGTAGTACCTGTAATTATTTTAGTTGCAATATGTTGATATATAAAATAAGATTGGTTTTACAGTTAGGGTTATCTTTACTAGAGATGTGTACATGTAAATTATATAAAAACACTGACCGCTAGAGATCAAACAGCGTGAGTAGCTTCAAATCATATTGATGTCATAAAGTAGAATCTCTTAAGAAATAGAGTGTTGAAACGGCACTGGCAAAACACGGTTATTGCCTTTTAACACCATTGATTATCTGGGCCACGACAACGTCAATGGCATTCCATCCTCTGTCAAGGTATCTCAGCGAAGATGTGTGTGAATACATAATTATGCATTGTTATTTATTCTGTTTATTAGACATTCTGTGGAATCATTTTAATTTCGTTGACATGAAATTTCGTGGATTCGTAAAATCGGGCATATTCGTTGGATCTTAAATTCGTGGATTTCTATTTTTGCCAAAAACCTAAAAAACATATTGTATCTATGTGCTATTTGTTTATTCTAACAACCCTAGCGTTCATTTGACATCCGCTAAAACAACAACGTATAAATTACCCGCATTGTCCGTATCTTATCGTCTCAATCTCGCGATAACGTGGTCCCTAGTGTAACAACATCATACCAATAAGCGGTATTAAACATAGGTGCAATATACCAGTATCACAATAAACAGTCCAATTAATAGTGGTACCCATAGTGTCTTGTATAATTGTAATAAAACAGTGGGTCCTATTAATGGCAGTTTGACACGAAGCCAGTTAAGCGCTTGACAATTAACGTGCGTGACAACTGAGCAATCTGTACCTTTCAATTATTCTCCCAGTATTATCTGTTCTTTCAAGAAGGAAACATCATACAATTATTTATTTTTTCAAACATAGTTAAAGTTTAATTTAACATCATGTCAGTATTCACAGTAAATAATTATCTCGGGAGGTAAAACAATCACCCAAACATGGGTCAAAGGTAGTTGCGCCCCTTTAGTCTGACGTAAGTAGTGCAGATACTAATAATTTCGGATATAAGACTTCGGTCACGAACGTTCGTCGTACATTTAAATTCGTGGTTGAGCTGACCCACGAAAGTCCACGAAAATTAGTGTCCGACGAATAATAATGGTTTTACAGTATCTGGGCCACGACAAAGTCAAATGCATTCCATCCACTGTCAAAATATCTAAGCGAGGATTGTGTGAATGGATTTAACAATGCATTCTAAATGTCACGCACATTTACTCTTCTGAACTTAGTTATTCATTTTTTAATGTTAATAGCAGTTGTTATTTTAATATTTTATGAGCAGTTTATGTTAAAGATTTTAACTAGCAGCTTTCCAAATTGTACACGCATTCTTAACATTTTGAAATAAAATAGTAAATTATTTATAGACCTATTATGATAAATATGTAGATTTATTGGCTAATACCCTTGAATTTTTTTATCTTATATTAATATCCTTATTTGTCATGCAATTTCTTTTATTCAGCACAAAACCAGTTTAAGTGGTTCTTACTGGAATAGTGAACATGTTATGAACTGTTTTGTAAATATACATATTCACTTTATCAAATCCAATAAACCATCAGTAAACTTTCAAAACTTGGAGGTGCCTGTTACGTTGTTTACTTACATTTGCATGATCAAACTTGAGGCACTTTGCGCTTCAAATAGTTTGATGGACATAGTTTCGGGTTTGATTAAGATAATTCCGTATTTGATGACTTCTTGTTATTGGATAATTAAATATAATTTATGTCTTTATTGCAACAACAAAGCAACATATAATTATTGGTATTTATATTTTTGCATATAATTGTTTTGTATTTTATAATGCATTTCAGTGCCGTCGGTAGAAATTTTGTACATTCAGACTACATTTGGTGTTGCTATCAGTGTATGTACTTTTGATCATTGTGTACAAACTTGTTAATATTATATTTTAACAGATACATAGATCCATCTATCGAGCATTTAGCGTGAAACAATTGTATCTGCTGAACATTTCTATAGCAGATATAATAGTTTCACGCTCAACCCTCGCGATGTATTTGTTTTGACAGAAACATATTTGGTTTTCAAATTTCTTAGTTATATCGTCGTTCTGCATTGATTTGGTTTTCACCTTACTATTAATTAACGATGTTCAACCGATTCATATTTCAATTAATGTTCTGAGGTAACATTTTTGTTTGTCAAAATGACTTAATTAAAGGCACATTCAAAATGCTGCAAGTTAAGACAACCATTAAGAGCTTAATTAAGATTTTGCAAACACGTAAAATAAAACATTATGACCCAATTTGTTTTGTTACTTTTTCTGAAAATAAATGGTATTAATTTGCCAAGTTTTATTTCCACTGTTTTGTTAACATTTAAAGACATTTGGTGTCCTAGTTTCCCATAAAAGGAATATAGTTCCCATACATGATTTTTTGCGTGGAAAAATCCAGTTATTGTGATCAGTAAAGTATTTCAATTTCGAGGGTCGTCAAATTATTCTACCGATCTCATTTAAATCATCTCCACTCTGACGCTACTATATTATCCGCTGTCTGGATCTGATGACTTCACATTAGGGGTCACGTTCAGATTACGTTTTCAGGAGCAAATAAAACTAATTCCTTCAAAATGTTGTGGTATAACCATTGTTCTCCACGTAAAAAATTAACAGTCAATGATTTATTCCCGAGGATCAGCTGGAAATGCATCACTTGTGAAACACCGTGGCCAACCATTGATGTGCAAAAGGCTGTCTTCATACGGTGTCTTCAGATCCTAATAATGTTAGGTTTTGATTTTTATGAGATTGATAAACCTACTAGTCTAAGAGTGAATTTTATAAAGACATGCATTGGTATAACAAACGGAGAAAACATTGGTAATTGTAAAAAAATAACATGTTTTACTACGCAAACTTATTTGTTGGTGATCAGAAACGGACCAAGTGACTTTGAGTTAGAAAATTGTTGAATGCATTATATATTTCAAACTTCAAATACTGCAAACACGTTCCATAAACGGCCCTCAAAATGACTTGCCCAGTTTATGACAATTGATATTACTGACGGACGTACGGTTATTCATGAAAAGCGTATTACTTGTGCACATCACCGCTGTATTTTTATGAATAGATTTACCGCATCGCCACGATGATTAGCAAATTAACAAAGCTAGTGTTTATAAACAGTCTACTTGGAGGATCGGTGGTTTAATTTAAACAGTATCCAAAAGCCAAATAGTTTCATGACCCAGGGTATAACTTAAGCTTAAACATACACTAATATAATTTTGCCAGACATTTACATTACTGTTTTAATCGTTTATTCTAAATTTGACCATTTCCACTTTAATGCGACTTTACAGTTAGTTTTATTCCATTTAGACATTACATACATAAGGTACTTTATACAGAAAACCAAGGTAACACCATACTGTAATTCAGATCATTCGACATTTTTTTGTAATTTGTGAGCCATCAGTCCTATGGCTCGATCTTCGAGAGATGTGTCAATAAAGATTCACAGCCATTATTAATTGATGTCTCATCTAGCTTCCATTCACACTGAAAATTTCCAGTTGATATTATACGTCTAGCCACGAGACAGTCACGCCTTATGTTACATAAATGAACTTATGTGAGAAATAAACATGAGGCGTTATATACATCCAGAGGACATTTATCTTTGTATGACATTGTCAGCAACAGTATTATCTAGGCACTTGATAAAGAGTGCATCAGTAGCCGGTTAAACACTAGACGTTGGCACTTGACTGCAAAACATCACATCACTTTTTACCGTTGCCATTTGTTACTACAAAATGCCATATAATATCAAGGGGTGTAATTATCGGATAAATGAAAGATGAATGACAAATTCTATAAATCCGTATAAAAACAAAGCGGATGGCAACATAACAATATTTTCCAAGATATTCCTAGATAAAGATGTCTTAGAAACATAACAATATTTTCCAAGATATTCCGAGATAAAGATGTCTTAGAAACTGCAGGTAGGTAGGTAGGTAGGGAGATTTATTTCAGCAAATGGTACAATAAACATAAAAATCTAATAGATAAGACACAATTACACCCGAATAAAATTTCACAACATTAAAAAAAATAAAAATATAAATGAATAAAAAAATACGAATTTTATATAAGATAGTGTTAGAATCGACATTAACGGGTAACAGTTGGATATTGCGGTAATAAGCAACGGTTTGTCGTTTCGATGCTTGTTACCGCCCTCGTGGTTTAATTCCTACGCATCGGAACTCCAAACAGTTGGTTATTACCGCAATAACCAACAGTTCCCCGTCAATTATTTCGTAAACATTTTCTGGCAACTTATTTCAAATGGTACATCCTTTAAAACAAAATGTTTTGGATCCTGAACCTTTAACTTTGGGAATTGCAAAGCCGTCCTAAATGCTTAGTCTAGTAGTATAATTATGAACTGATTCGTGAGAAACAAAATGCTAATTTAAATATACAGGAGACAACCCACGTTTAACTTTAAACACATGACAAAGAAGTAGTTGCTCGACGCATATATTAACAGGTAACCAGTTAAGTAACATAAATTCTCTTGAACCAATGTGACTTCTACTATCTAGCTGAAGAACAAATCTTACTACTTTATTTTGAACCGTCTGTAGTTTATTCTTAAATGCCTGATCAAGACCGTTATATCATGAACAACACGCGTAATCAAAGAGGCATTGTATTAATGAAGACACACGAAGCATTCTAGTTTTACTTGTAGGATACTCACTTTTGTGGTACATGAATTTTAGTCTAGCGTTCACCTTCTGTAAAACTGAACGAGCCATATTTTCAAATGTTAGAAATTGGTCAATATATACACCAAGGTATTTTACTTCTCCCACGGGATTGATATCAGTTCCGTTACACCTGATATGGAGAGTTGATTACTGACGAAGTTTGTTTCTGGAACAAAATAATATGGAATCGGTTTTACCAAGATGCAGTGAGAACTTACGCACACTAGCCACTGACTGATTAGATCAAGTTCCCTATTTAGAACAACTTGAACATCAGATTTACACTTTCCAGACACTAAAATTGCAGAGTCATCCGCATATAACAATACCTTGCTTTGTATAGCATTTGGCGTTTCATTTACATAGATTAAAGTCAGGAGAGGGCCAAAAATAGACCCTTGTGGGACTCCGCATGAAATTTCAGCATTTCTTGAATGTGTGCCCTGAACATCAACCAACTGGTGTCTGTCAGGCAAGTAAGATTTAATCCATCTCAAAACATCATCGCCTAGACCAGATGCTTTGAGTTTTATTACAAGAATATGGTGAACTACTGTATCGAAAGCCTTTTGCAGATCTAAAAGTATCATGCCAACAACATTTCCTTTATCCATTTCAAGTCTTATCAAATTATTTAAATACATGAAACAAGTGTCTGTAGAAAGTCCTTGCCTAAAGCCTGACTGAAATTGATAAAATAGATTATTTTCTTTAAAATAATGTTCAACTTGGTCATGTACAATTCTCTCAAATATTTTTGAAATAATATGTAATATTGAGACTGGCGATAATCGCCCACACAAGTTTTTTCTCCCTTTTTATATAAAGGAACAACTCTAGCAATTCTGAGATCATCAGGCACAGTCTCTTGAATGAGAGACAAATTTATGACATGGGCTAATGGATTTGAAATAATAGCAGCCCCACCTTTGACAAAACGCGCCAGTTGTTAGGACAAAGTGTGTTAAGGTGCGTAAAAACAGTAGCTTCAGATACTAAGCTGAAGGAATAGTTGTTTGGTTTAGCCCCTTTATTAGCGTCGAAATGTTCAATTAAAGACATGCCAAAATTGCCGAAACAAGTGGGAAGTTTTTCCACCAGTTTTGAAGCAACAGTTGTATAAAAATTATTAAAGGTATTTGCAATAATTGATTTATAAAAGAGTACTTAAATTTAATATCAAACTGTTACATACATATATACATGAAGTGATTATGATATTAATTACTGGTATGGCACTTATTGTCTAATAGAGTAAACAAATCTAAATTGAACGGAATAAAATCGACACTGTTCATATCCTGTTAAGGGTCATATAGAAAATAAATGACTTTATGTCGGTCACCTCCCTGTTTGATATAATATTCTAACTTGCATGTATACAATATTTTATGTACATAATAAACAAGAATGTACCTGTGTCAAACTACAAAAACGCAGGACTGCATGCTTTTGTTGAATTCTTATGGATGATCAGACATATTTCGTAATTTTGGTTTGGCAATATACGTACTTTGTAAATGGCTTATGAACATGTCAATTCGTCATTGTGAAACGTATAAACGTTGTAAATGCGGACAGCGTTAAAGGCTGATATCAATAAATGCAATCGCGATAAAAACGGATAAGCTTAAAGAGCGTCCTTTATGTTTGCTGATGGTATAAACGCGAAAACGATGATAACGTGATTTTGCTCACATTTCTTATATATCCATTTGCAGTCTATTGAAATAATTTGCTAGATCGCTACATCGGAACATGATGTAAAAAAGACTAAATGTTGATAATAACATATTAATTTCTTGGATTTGTGTCATATTTAGTACATAAATTACCGCATTAAAGTTACATGCAGCATACTCTTATTAGGTTATAGGCTAAACAATCTGCAATAGTTACACGTTTAGATTTGAACTTCCAATAAACCTTTTTAGATCAATTGTACTTTTTATACAGTCAGCTTTTATTATATAAAGCAATGAAATTGAAATACGCGTTTATATCTGAGAACGTCAAAGATGAAAGGATCTCTATCCGTTGGCTATTGCAAAAGGATGAAACATTCTTAAATAGAATATCTAATATCTGTCACAACAGAAAGTGACTTGTGAAAGTCATCCAACTACGTTCATAATCTTGATTTGACAGATTGTATAGCATGTAAATTATTATTCACATTTTAATATCAAAATACAGAAACGCCCAGATTATGGCCGATGTACAAATTTCAACAATGTTTACATGAAATATTCTGCAAGAATCTCAATTTATAATTTATTCTAAGACGTGTGATACAGGATTCGGAAGTTTTGACTTTTACAATTAAAAACTAGAAGTACAATTATTGTATCTGTTTTTTGCTCACTTGAGTTATTGCTGAAGTTAGTATGTTGTATGATGACTAACATTGAAGTGGATGACCTATTGTGTGGTCAGTCCTGGAAAAGAGGGGCGACAGAACCGAATACTTACCCTCATACAAACTGCAGATCGAAGTTCTTGTTGGTAGACTTACTTATCACAGAAATACAATACGGACGTATGACGAGTATTTATTATGTTAAAATCGATATAACGAGAAAATTAACTACATTTATGCAAGTATACTAAACGTGTTTATTAAGTCATTGTCTTGCTGTCAAAAAAGTCAGAAGAAACTAGTATTTAATGATTAACGTTTGCTGTCAGTAAGAGAGACATTTGCGTAAGAGAGATATTAATTCTTATAGTATTAAGTATATGTAATATTCCACAATACTGGTACACATATTAAAAGAAACTTATACGATTGTATATATTGAACTCATTTTATTGTATAATGTATTAATTAGTATTGTTTACCATTGGTGGTCTAGAACTACTTGTTACTGTTTCAAAAAAAATATTGCTCGTTGAATGGCTTATCAATATTGTCGTGTTTCTATTGATAACTGGATAAAACATTTTGCAACGTTTTCTTGTATTGCCTTCTCGTAAACTTGATGTCAGAAAACTGCATCTTTTTTTGAAAAACATAATTTAAGATACGTGACTCAAATCATATAATTACACTGCGTGCGTGGATATTATATAACAAGTAATTAAAACAGAAACCCGTGCCTGATAATTATTTTAATAACGTGGTGATTGTTAGCAGCTTTTTTTTTCAAGCACATATATTCTCGGTGCAATAAGACGGGTAACTGTAAATTATAATGCAAATTTCCATGAATCATATACCGTTCAGTTATCTGCGTTTAAAATTGGTTGTTGTTTTTTGTATCAGTTGTACCAAATTAAAATGAAACACACATGTAAGAAGTATATAATATATCGTTGCACATTTAAAAATGATTTAATGTAACTTCAGACATTACAATAATAAAATAAATAATTCAAAACAACAGAAATATATAAGCATTAATATTGTCTAAGGATTGTTATCAACTCAATAGAAAAATGTAAATTTGTAGAGTACGACTATTGATATTCGTGTTATTCGCATCTTCGTATTAATAACTTATTTAATAGCCAAATGTGTACAAAGAATAACAAACTTCAAACCTAAAACCTTAAAACTCGTATCACTGTTATTTGAATTTACATAATAAATGCCCATTACCATCAACGCTGTTGTTTCAGGGTTAATAGTCCATCCGCGCCTGTGCCATCAACACTACCAAAGGCCGTTTAAATTTACCGTCTGGTCTTTCACATTACGAAACGTCTTGAGATTACCTCGAGTCTAGAAATTGAAGGGTTACAGAACCAATCTGTTTCCTGTAATGTAAATCTCCTTTATAGTTGAAATGCTGTCAAGGCTTGACAGAACGGAGACGTACGAGGTAGCACTATTAGATTATCGTTAATTGTTTCACACAAATGATGAGTATCTTGTCTCTGATTTAAAAGAAAAAGACAGTCTGTCAGAGGGTCGATGCATATATAAGGAACGAGCTTATTCGTGATTATACTGTTTTGTTATTCATTAACATTTTCAGACTACACATAACATGTTTGACCCACTGCGCGACATTTCCCTTTTTGACATTACCGTTATAATTCAACTCAGTCCTGCCCGGAATACCCTCCACATGACACCAGTAACACCGAACAGCAATCACGCGGACGTGTTACTGTCCATTTAGGTCATTTATTCTCGTTAGCGCAGGCCTCTGTATATATTTGAAGTGCCAATTTCATCTAATTGTCTTACATAGCTTAATGAGCTTTCTGATTAATGTTGTGGTAATGTCGAGCTGAAATAGAGTGTTGTTTGTCACGAAAGTCTATTCAAGCCTCGGGGTAGGACGTGATTTGTGTATAGTTCAAGTACAAAATAGAAATTACAGTGTGGTAAATATTTAAAATGAGAGTGATACCACAAAACAGGTGACAAATACTTTTTCAGCGCCATTACACTTTACCCGTTGAAAATTATTAAAGAAAATAAAAATAGCAATGAAAACACATTTGTAGCATTCATAAGTAATATGATGGTTGTTTTCCATGTACTGTCTGGACACAGATGTGTGTATTATTCACAATTCTGAACAAGGATGGTTGAATTGTTATTATTATATACATCAAAAGGCAGCCACACCTATTACTTTGAAAAATATCTGAACTTGAGCGAAAATTATTTTATGTTTAACTTTAAATGTTTCTGGAATATGACAGCTGGTCGTTAACAATCATCGAAATCTTTAACGTACATCCTATGAAAATAGTGTTTAACTTTTCATCGACACAGCGCGAGGCAATCTGCAATTAAAAAGGATTTGTCGGCCACTGCAGACAATATGAGGACAAATTGGCACACTCCGACTCCACTGCTATGTTTAATTAATACCTTCCAGTTCTCTTCCGATTCCATTCAACAGCATCATTAGTCAAACGTCTGTTGATAAACTGGTCGAGCATCAATGAGCTATAGAGAAACGTGCGAGAAGAGTATATGGTAGAAACTTTTACTTGGATGGATATATTTACGTGTACTACTGATCGACTATATAACGACCAACTTAATTTGGCCGACCTAAAAATAGTAACTATAAATATACATTTGTTGCGTTGTAGTATGATAAAATTTAGCTGTCACGAGTTCGAATCCAACCATATGCTACAGGCTACAGTTGGTCTTTTCAATGTACCAGATATATATTTTTTTCTAATTAATATGACATGTTTCCATCGCACAGAAAATTATCGGATGGTATACCTTTAAGGAATCCAACTGTTGAACTAAACAGTCTTTTTTGCATATAAAATGCAACTGTGATAAAACAATGTTGACAGAAATGTTCCGACCGTTATTCAAATTCAGAGCAAACTTATCTTGTCAGATTTACAAATCCGACACGTTACCATTTGCGCCACGAACATCTCGATAGCAAAAGGTCAAAAATAACGATATTGAATGTGAATGTAACAGTCATTGTGACCGATCAACTTCGGTTGTTTATGTTTTGTTACTATAATTAGGCCAGCCAATTAATCTTGGTCGGATTATACTAATTGTGTTTGATGATGCATAAACATGCTAGCATACATGATACTTTGTTTGCGTAGAAAGCTCTAAGAAGCGTGTAACTACCAAGAGATCGTGACAACAAAGAATAGCAAAAATCTGTTGTTGTTGTTGTTTTCTAGCGTCGAATGGGACATTGACGTCGTGGTATCAATCATGATTCTGCGATCCCCTAGGAACTACATGTAATAACACTCACGAATCAACTCTAATGTACATTGTGATCAGTCATTGGTATCAAGGGATCATTATTTTCAATAACTCATGGGGTTAAGCGAAATGCTATGTACATTAGAATGCCCATTGTTTCATTGCATTAAACATTTAAGCAACGTCCTATTTGTATTTAGCTAATCGGTTGGCATCATATATTTCATACTGATGCAATTTCTGTTGAAAATATAATTATACGATACGATTTTTATATTTCACAAGCTTCAGTAGAGAACAAATATAAAAGACAAGTACGTGTAATTATTTGCAATTCAAACAAACATAAACAGCTGTTAGGAGTCCAAACATATAAAATAAATAAAACTTTTTTTTGTAATTTCAAAATATTGTCTAAATATTGAACGCGATTAAAATCTGCAAAACATGAAGCAACTCAACGAAGATAAAAAATGTGAAAAATGAAATGTTACAATTTTGGGATTTTACCAAAACATGACTAAGTTATATTATTTTTATTATTTAACGCATACATTTCTATTTATTAAGGACTATTTTGTGTACAGCCTCCATGTGTTGATTTATTGTTAGAAAAACTTCGCAATCTGGACCATACGATACGTTAAACACTTTATTTTTAGAGGTTAAGGTATATTGTGCAGTCCATCCTGATGTCTTTTTTGTTTTTCGGTCGATATTTGCGAACATATCTCAAATTTAATAGCAAATCAGTTACCGAAGAAAAACAATGTTAAATCATTTTGTTCCAAGCGAATTTACTGGCTAAACAACTGTAAAATGTATTAACATTATTGATGTTTTGATGAACATCACTTATTTCAGATCGGACCATTTCTAAATCTAGCGTTTCACAGGAACCCACTCGAATTGCAAAATAAACAAATAGTTTCCCATTAAACCTGGTTTAGATTTATAATAATCAATGTACAACTTTTGTGTAAATATTGTGTTATTGGTTTTATCATTGATTATACATAAATCTGATTAATCACAAATGGTGTTTTTTTCAAAAGCAATGTGTCCACTTTGCTCCGGGGTTTGCCAGTATTTGTTTTGTAAGTACAAAGCGTAGTCTGCAGGTGTGAATAGCTAACAAGATTCTTATTCCAAAATATGTTTAAGATCATGCATTTAGATGAGCATTTTCTCATTTTACAAGAGTAATGATATTCCAATAATCTTTTCTATTTTATTTATTTTAGACAAGACACGTGAATAAATGATTGCGTGATTTATTAACAATAACATACCCAGGCAGTGACGACAATTTGTGGTGAGTATTTTTCTTACCATTTTCACATTCCTTTTTTTAAATATGGATTTTTACAGATCGGTATTATGAATAAGTCCTACTAAACACACTTGGGTCAAATCTCCTGTTTGGATTACCGAGGATTATACTATTGTAACGTTTAATATATCCAACGCAAAATGCTCACTGCTTGTTTTACAACGTCCCATTGAAGATAAGTTAAGTTATATAAACTTTCGTGGCAGTATCATAACAAAACATCTCAGTTTATGCTATATTTTTCTTTCTGCTAATTATGTTTGGATTATGTACCCTCTCATACCAAAACATTATACCAACTAATTTTGCCTTTAATTAGCGTAACATTCATCAGATTAATTACCTTTTTCCCTCAACGCTGCATAGACTACCCATTTATGTCGTTTTAGAACCAATATGTGTATGATGGTGTAATTGTGAAAGACATTCAATTCGCGTAATAAATAACTAAGACCCATATGAAAGTTATATGTGTTTATCTGAGGTATTCGTGAAAGAACAACCATGCAATAAGACCAAACACTGCTGACATTCATGATGCACTTCATATGGCTTTGTAACAAATTACCGTTCTTTCTGGAAATGATATCATTGAGTCTACAGGATCAAAGTCGTTTGCAAAATAGGACTGCCGCTTTTCCTTGAGTAATACTTTAAAATTATTACAGTCACTATACTCCCCACCTATGCAAACTTTCTTGCTATTGCATGACGAATCCTTTTTTCATTCACCACTCACGACAATGCGAAGGTTTTTTTTGTATTTGTTTGCAATAATTTTACTTTGGGTTTTGGTGACAATAAACATTTTACCAAATTTATTTTGTTTACATTTATACCACTGCTGCACTGTTTTGTGGATGAATAAGTGTGGGTTAATACAAACCGATAGATGACATTACCATGTCCGATTTAATCATCCTGGCGCTGATGATTTGCGATAAGAGGCTTCTTTATAAATATAATATTAATTAAATATTTATATAAAGAGTGTTTAATAATTTATTTGGGTTGTGTTCGTTTTGCTTGCTGTAGTGTATGGGCAATTAATCATTTGCCTGAAAAAAGAACGGTAGGATGTACATATTAAGTATTTCTCTACTGTCGATACAGTTGGAGATGTAATATGGTATGTTATTTCCAGTATTGGAGTTTTTGAATGAATGTTAAGATTTAAAAAAATGAAGTTTACGAACATTAATATCTAATCACGTTTTGATTTTTTTATACAAAACGAAGTACTGTGTTTAACCTCAGATTTGCGGTCAAAACATGTGCAATTCGTGATTATTAAAAACAATAATTGAAGTGTCTGCGTACTATGACGTTATTTAAGTCAACATTTACAACTACTCCAGGAGAGACAAATGGGGATTTCAAACGGAAATTAGCTGATGAATATTTTCGATTGTGCCTGGAAGAATACGGCGACTCTATTAGAATGATTGGAAGCAATAGGACAGAATTTATTAGCGACTTTGATTGCCTTCAAACATACATACAGCTTCTGAAACACACACACACACGCACGCACGCACGCACGCACGCACGCACGCACACACACACACACACACACACACACACACACACACACACACACACACACACACACACACACACACACACACACAATATCTTTATTTCTGTCTCGTTACATGAAAATAACAGACATAATACATGCAACACAATAGCTGTTGGTCGTGAGACTGTCCAAAATAGCAAATACACAAACATGTGTTAGTAGAGCAAATATGCATTTTCAACAGGTTAACAGATTTACTTAATTATAAAGGTATACAGAAATAAATTGGTAACTAAATCAAGTTTAATTCGATTATAGCTCTTTCCGGGGACAGTGGTGGAATATACAATTGTGATTATAGTAATTTAAACACATAATGTTACTTAAAAACGTTTGTTTTAGACAAAAATAGATTTTCTTGTCTAGTTAGAAGAGAAAAAAGTATAAGTATTAACATTGTCATAATTAAGTTTAACAATGAAATCATTCTTCGTGGTCACCTTCGTAAAGTCCCGCAATAAGAATGAAGCATTCCCTCTGACGGGCCTCGATTTCTAACGTTTTGTACTCTAGCAGTAGTACTCGCTCGTGTGTTATGTTCTGTGCAGCACAGTTATAGTACATGGTGGACTCAATATTGTCAATACGACATTTCAATAGACCCATATTTTTCATACCATTTAATATTGTGTCAATTTTGTTTTCTAATTGTTGGAAGTTATCGGGGGTATACGCTTGCCGCCATAAGGGAACTGTCAGCGGAGGACGAATGTCGGCGAGTCGACACCCCACCCGCCGACTCTTGACGCTTACGTTTGTCCTTTCTCGATTTTGCTCTTTCTTCATGAAAAATATCACTATTGAGAGGGGCAAACCGTGAACCTGTGCTAATATCAGACGAATAACCTGTCGGTCTTCTGTCAATGGTGGTTTAATGCGCTATCTTGCTAATTTTCTTGTGTTTACAATTTTTCAATGACACGTCTCACGACCGGAAAGCGGAAAACGAACATTTAAGACGCATACGCCTCCTTCGACAAAGTGTGAAGCAAAGAAAAAAAAAAAATTGATCATACATTTCTATTCTCTCAGGGGAAACATTATAGACTTTTACGCGGGTGTTATGCATGGAATTTCAAGATATTTGTTTTACAAAGAAAATACCGTCGATCTGTCTTAAAGCAATGCAACAGGTTCCTTGCACAATATATTCACAATAAATGTACCACAGAGGATGAATATGCCTACCAGAATTGCAACATATGCTCGCCAGAAATACAAATCAGCACGGACACAAATAACAGCAAAATAGAATAATGAAAGTCCATTTTAAAATTTAACCATAAATAGATATATAGTCACATATGTATGATTCCAAAAAGCAAACAACTTAATGCTTAGGTGTTTTGTTT
Organism: Congeria kusceri; assembly: GCA_027627225.1. NCBI lineage: Eukaryota > Metazoa > Mollusca > Bivalvia > Myida > Dreissenidae > Congeria > Congeria kusceri. The sequence goes on along the minus strand of CM051025.1, from coordinate 18,640,396 downwards.
ATATATTGTTATTATGAAAATTTGTTACTTTTTATACTAAAGGTTTAACAACAAGATTTAGTTTATCGATTGAAGAAGACAATTTTAAAACTTCTACTTTCTCTTTCAATTAGATCATGGATTTGAATAGACAGACTCTCTATTTGCCGGAATGATTGCATACTGTTTCTTGGAATGTCGAAAAGCTTGAGGAACTCATTGGAAAGGGACTGTACATATCTGACATGCCTTTTCATGACACAACCGGTGACGTCATACTAGTCAGTGAGCAGACAAAGGCCCGGTAAACAGCTGATCATTGAATTTTTGTCTGAATATTTTTTATTTCTAGATTGATGACATAAGAGCATCATTCTTCTGAATGTATAACAAAGGTTTGACTTAAGTATATTCAAATCATCTGAATAAATTCCAGATGTATCACCAATGTATGCAATGCACAAATGTCTTTATTATTTTCAAATCACTTGAGTGTTTAATTCAAGCATACTTACACTCAGTTCTTATGCTTAGCATGTTTCCAAAAGGCAGAGGGTAATGAAGTTACTGGAAAGCTTGTTGAGTGGTAATTTATCATTAAACAATAGCTGAGGAGTTGAAAATGGTTGTAACAAGAACTAGAGAAAGAACATGCTATATGATATATTTCTCATAGGATGGTTTAAGAAGACGCATGGAAGATCTGAAAAAGAACATCATGAAGCAAGCACAGCAAAGAAGTTATTTCTTTATTGTTAATTAAATTTTTTTGATTCCAATGTCTGTCTCTCCGTTCAAATTGCATTGTCATTTAGTGAATTAATACAATACCTTTTCCTTATTAATCAAATGAAAACAATTAACCAAATGTACTAGTCAATGTCACACTTACACATTCATAATTATTGTTTGTCAGCTTCCTTTATTTACCAAATACATTGGTTAAAATGCGAAATAACACTGCTTGACTAATAATGACTTCAATCTTAATTTCAAGTTTAGTTCAACATTTGCCCAAAGTGTTTTTTTCGAAACAACATCCCAAGAAAAACAAGAGAAATAGGCAAAAATCATGCTAGAGAAAGATTACTGATGTCTTAATAGGAACAAAACATGTCATTGATGACAAATGTAATAAAGTAATGACTGCCATGAGTGGCAAAGGATCGAAAAAATGGGGGAAACAAGCGTCGAATGCCACTTGCAATAATTGTTCATCAATTATAAGTCGAAAAAAGACATTCGGGACAATTCCGCTTGGTGATTTATTTCCTAGTTTTAACAATGATTGTGTTCATGTGTTAGGCGTTTTTATACAATATCGTTTTAATGTAGTTTTAACAGATTGTCTTGCACACAAAATGCATAATTTAGTAGTCAAGTGGATAAATGTACAGGACTAAAATGTATTCAACTGTGGTTTTTAGGAGACAATAAACGCCAACACAAAATTGTGTTGTATAAAGTCACTATACTTAATAGTCAATCTTCATACTCATTCCATTATACTTTCGATCATTCAAGATGATTTCGACATGTATAAAGGTCATATATTATATGATCTTTCAGCTTTATTTGTACTCAATCTTCAAGAGATTGAAAATAATAATGATCGGTTTTTGTAAGACTTATGTTTATTGCAAAGTTTACTTGGGGAAGGACATTCATACCAGATACTTAACTTAAGCATGGTGGCCATCATATCTATATTTAATAATACATCGGTAAAGCAGCAATATTCTTAAATCCTTCATGCCGAGTGCTAATCGTTCATTGAACATGTTTTACTATACCAATCCCTACCACCGTATACAGTTGTAAAATATTGACATTAGTTTTGCAATGCAATTCAACAGTCTAATATTCAACAGATAACATAGTTTTATCTTAATTACAAGGAAAAAAATCGATTCCAATATTCACTTAGCCTAAAAGTTGGCACATGTATTGCGGTATTTGCCAATAATAGTATTTGCAAGCAAATTATTCTCTAAAATGTGTTGTTTGGATAGACAGTTTTTAGGAAATAATTATGTACTTTTCTTTATTCTGATTAGAAGAAACTATTGAGCCCCAGAGTATTTACAATGTCACTATGGTGTTCGCAGCCATCGTCGGCGTCAACGCTTTTGGTCATCATGCTATCCCATGAACGTCACCAATATGCTGCACTCCCTCTACACCTACTTTGATATCTACTGTGGCTTCTTTGATATCTACAAGGTACACAGATAGTATTTGTTAATCATAAGACATAATAATTCTAACCAATTGTTCACCTGTGTTTTATTTCTTATTTTATACCAATGTACGTATGTATATAAATACTAGAAGGTTAGATACCAGTAAATCATTGAGTATCCCTCCGTGGTCCGTTCGAAAGTAGTGCCTATTACTAAAGAGTTCCTCTTCTCTTCTGGCATAAAAGCCATTTAGGAATTTCGGACATGCCTTTTGGGGTTATTTCTAATATCCTATGCGTGTCTGCAACCTTTTGGTGCATTTCATTGGTGGCTAACTTGAAAGGTGAACTTTTGGGAGGTGTTTACTGTGGTATGGGGCTTTTGTCGAAATATGACTGCCGAAACCTTGTTTTCTACCGGTGCCTGCATTTAAGTGAGATGCATTTTCTTAGAAGTTACATGACATATCTTTTTTATTAAAATTTTTCGAAGAGTACAGATTGATCTTTAAATTGATAGCAGGCTTGCACAATCTGAAATAAAGGAAATGCTAGAAAACTCAAAGGCAGCAACAATAGTAACAGTAGTTGAAGTTGTAGCAGCAGCAGTTGTAGAATGGCAATAGAAGCAGCAGTAGTAGTAGAAGAAGAAGTAGAAGTAACAATAGTAGAAGAAGTAATAGAAGAGGTAGTAGTAGTAGTAGAAGTAGTAGTAGTAGTAGTAGTAGTAGTAGTAGTAGTAGTAGTAGTAGTAGTAGTAGTAGTAGTAGTAGTAGTAGTGGTAGTGCGAGTTATATATAAACTTACTATCTTATTACTAGTAACCATTGTATGGTTGATTAAGAATCAAGGGTTCTTAACTTTATCACCTCAGCATATTCATGTCTTATATATGATGAAATAATGGATTAGTACATAACTTTATAAATCATATGCTATATAATAATTTTGAAACTTCAAAAGTTATGAACCAGCATTTCATAATGTTCTTATTTATGTAGAATCAAGTTGTATGCGAGTACGGATATTCAACAATGTACATGTACACATGGCTGAATATTATATTGAATGCATAGCTGTAACGTTTGGCACAAATGCATTTAAATTTGAAGCTTATTACTAAAGTTTTACTTTTCATAACCTAATAATTAAACTGCACAGAAGTTTTTGATAAGAGTTGACATAGAGCTGAACAATTAAGGCATATGTCGTCTGATTTCTGCGTGTAGTTTCCATTAAAAAGGGTCTGGACATGCGATGTTGTGACTATATTTCGAAGTTAAGAAATGATCCTCCGTGTTGGAAGCATTTATTTCACACCCTGGTCTTGGTATATCCCAGTAATAACACACATATCCCCAAAAAGTTGTTAAACTCACATTGTTTACAACTTTGCCAGACTAACTACTGTGGGCACTCGGGACCATCTGAGCCGAATCTCAGAGAGTATAGATGCAGTTATATTAAATGAAATATTAAGAGTTTGAGCGACACCAATGTTCAGTAAGTAAAAGATTTACTTTATTTGGTTAAAATAATTAACAGTTTTTGTTCAATATAACGGTATGCTTTTGGTTACATTTTTGTACAGTAAATTGTTGAATCCATATTAGTTTTCTATAAGAAAATCACAGTATTATGATAATATTAAGTATAATATTGAAACTGGATTGTGAGTGAGAATGTGCATTTCTAGAAATTTAATGTTATGTTTATAATATTTTAATGTCATGTATGATTTGTTGTGTTATTAATACAGGACTGTGACTCATGTTTGTTAAGATAGGCATTCATTGTTTTCAGATAACCGTTCGTACGTTCATCCGTTCGTTCATTTATTCGTCCATTTGTTGATATTGTGTGAAGAATAAATGGAAGTAAACGCGTAATTGACTTGGTGGAATTATATTCCTTGGCTGCCAAAATAAACTGATATAAAATTCTAAAGCAATTTACAAATACGTCTTCTTCTATTTTATCTTACTGGTACATGCCATTGTATTCCAAATAATCTTCGAATGTAATCATGATTTTTTTTAGAAATGAATAACATAAAGAAATTTATGTCGCTTTTCATTTGAATTGGACTCGCATGGTGTCTTCATTGCTCGAAAGAAAAGATAACTTCTCCCGCTTATTGAGAGATTTATTAATGCGTATTATTTAGGTGCGAATTGGAATCCACATGGGGACCATATTAGCCGGCGTTGTGGGCGTCACCAAGCCTCGTTATTGCCTGTTTGGGAAAAATATTTAACTTGCAAACCGTTTGGAATCCGGTAGTGAGCCAACACGAATAACATCAGCCCCGCTTCTAAGAGGAAAATACTATGTTTATTGTATCTACATAGATGCTATGGCAATGGTCATTTTTAAATAACCCACTGCATCCTTCTGTGCCAAAAATAAAAGAATTATGCTCATGTCTGCTTAAAAAGCTTGTGTCACCTTTAATACGCATTGGTGTTATTCAACGACTCACTTAGCGAAACTCAGAAAAGTATAATAAACGATTATTCAGTTGGTCACAATATAGTAAGATATGTAAAGTAATAGCTATATTTTTATATATGAGCAACATTGAAACTATTGAACATATATTTCCATAATTTGTTCGAGGGGTTTGAACGGTTTGATAGAACACGTGACTGTTTGCTTCAAGGATTTCCAGCGGATAATGAGGGAACCTGCTCTTTTCTGGATAACTACGTGTTTCCATATAGCGAGAGGTAAAGGCCTTTAGTACGTTTGAGCACACAGCTGCCGCTGTCCAGTATTACAAAATTTATCCTGAGCAAAAACGTTTGTTCTGTGTTGGTCGTGCGGAAAACAGTTTTGTGTTTATGTCAAACATGTACTTAAATAATTAAAGCTGCTGTGATAGTGTATTCAACATTATATATAATAATCATCTTTTTATATTTGAAAATGCACGATCCATTATTACATATTTTATCTCCATAATTATTTAGTTTAAAAAAGTCATGTATCAGAACAGAATTTATATTTAAAAATTAATTTTGCATTCTATATTATATAATGTTGTGCTTTTGTGTTTTGAATTTATTTTAATTATTAAGTTTAATTTATTTTAATTTTATCTTTCGCACATTATTCCGAAGCGGCCAAATTTGACATTTGACCGCAAATTAGAACGAAGTCGCCGTTTTATACATGGTGAAATAAATGTGCTTGTCTACATTTTGCGAACATTAAAACATTTTACTCGCACAATGAAACATGTGTGTCCGTAAGTCTCGTTTATTTACAAATATGTTTTTGATGATCTCAGCAATAACCGGTAATCGAATGCAAGGTGGAATTCATACTGCGTACGAAGGACAAGGGGCTATCTATTTCCTTACTTTAGAAACAAGTCAATTAAATGTCCATGGTATCCGAAAGTAAAATGGCACAACTTCTTGTTTATATAGATATTACATAATTAGTATATACTTTTTAGATGTTTCACTCTTTTTAGTTTTATATTATATACACAACACGTCGCCTGGATTTTGCCTAAATGTTTTACCTATAGTGGACATTTTTTACCGCTAACTTCAAGCAAGGAGCGATGGTGTAGTGGTATGCATGTCTATCAAAAACACCGCGATTATCGGGGTGTTTCATTACCCGCCGTCCACGGTGATTAAAAGGTCCACCTTGGACCTGATCAATATCGATTCCACCACAGTGATCCACGCGATTTGCCGTTAAAATCAGGTAAATAGAGTATCCACTTACAAAGCTACTACATTTGCATACACAATGTATACATGTATGTATACATGTAATTAATTTTACACATGCACATGCACATGTATTTGTGTATATTGTGTACGTGTAAAATTTGCGTGTTTGTGTGTTTTAAAATTGTGTTTAACAATGACGTTGATTCGATTTGTTCTCATTACAGTTATTTAACAAGAAACGCGTTATTACTGTCCAAATGAAATTACGTTTTCACATTATCGTTACTGTATTAAATGTTAAAATTTCTTGTTACGACTTCAAGGTTAAAGTCGATTGCTGAAAAGCGCTTACGTTTGGTGCACTGGTAACTGTAATATTGCACACGAATGAGTATATACGTGTACTGTTTAATGAATACTCAAATAAATAAAGGATTATCCAGAGAGCTGGCTTCAAATCCGTTCTATTTTATAATGAATAACTGGTCTGGTTTGTGATACGGCTACGAAATTTAGTATGTAAAATATCTGAAATTTACGGACTTTTCGTGATTAATTTTTAGGCTTTAAATTGTAAGCTTTGAAAAACGATCACCGTTTACGCATTAAATATGATGATTGTAAAATATTTGTATATTCTGTTGTGTACCTGAAATATATAAATAGCACATCAGTAAATATAATAATAATAAAGGATACGTGCATGCACACACAGTGCTACAACAGTATAGGTTACATATGTACGATACATTGATTTACCTTTTTGTCTCGTAAATTTACATTTTGTACTTACCCCCAATAGTCTCGGCGACCATCGGTGATCTTATCGGTATTAAACCAACATGGTATTATCGCGATTGTCCACGGCGATGAGCTCGTGGTCCACCATGGTATTATCGCGATTGTCCACGGCGATGAGCTCGTGGTCCACCATGGTATTATCGCGATTGTCCACGGCGATGACCTCGTGGTCCACCATGGTATTATCGCGATTGTCCACGGCGATGACCTCGTGGTCCACCATGGTATTATCGCGATTGTCCACGGCGATGAGCTCGTGGTCCACCATGGTATTATCGCGATTGTCCACGGCGATGACCTCGTGGTCCACCATGGTATTATCGCGATTGTCCACGGCGATGACCTCGTGGTCCACCATGGTATTATCGCGATTGTCCACGGCGATGACCTCGTGGTCCACCATGGTATTATCGCGATTGTCCACGGCGATGACCTCGTGGTCCACCATGGTATTATCGCGATTGTCCACGGCGATGACCTCGTGGTCCACCATGGTATTATCGCGATTGTCCACGGCGATGAGCTCGTGGTCCACGCAAGTTTCACGATTCCAAGGTGAACAGTGTGGAATTTCCCTCAGCAATGAATCCACTGTCTGGGATCTCGGTAATAGGAGAATTGGACACGGGACGATCTTCGGTCATGGTTGTCGGACGATGTCGGTAAGAGTTACGGGACGAACGCGATGTCACATTGATGAGTGAGCGTTGTAGAACGGTTTTAAAATGGTGAACGGTGTTGATTATATGTTTATCTGGATTAAATGACAACATAATGCTCCTGAAACAGACGCGTAGATTAAAATATTTATAATAACGAAAGCATGCGTTCAGAATATCTACAAACGTAATAAAAGTCTTTGACAGATGTATGATTACACATTTTAAGCTCATTTTCGACTTTCATACTTAGGTAGCTAGCTATTATAGCTTATTTTAAAAGCCACAATGTCACGGTCTCGAAACGAAGATGTTACGGCTTTAATGACGATCGAATATTGAATGTAACGGACACGTGACGACTTCTTTTATTTTGCTCCCGAAGGGGGAGCATTTAGTTGCCGCTTTGCCCGTCCGTCCGAATTCTACGTCCACTGCAATTCAGTTTTTCCCGATCTCAAATGAATTTCCCCGACACTTTAACCATCACATTTAATGTCCTCCGTCGATTCTTCCGTCCGTTCGCCCGGTACTTCGTTTCCGCGCGAGATGTCAGAAGCTTAGGTCTTGAAGTTAATGACACGTTTAGTTTAAACCTATTCATTTTAGCTCGATTGCATCGAAAGACTAAGGCTAACAGAGACACTCTCGAGTCCGTTCCCTGGGTAGAACCAGTACTTGGTGTCTTTGGGGCAGATCTTGAGAACGCTCCTAGAGTGGGGATCGAACCCGGGACTTCCCGATCTCTAGGCGGACACCATATCCACTACGCCACCGCGACCTTTTAGTTTAAACTAAAATAAACTAAGTTAATGACACGTTAAATACAGCGTCCCATAAAGGTTGACATTCTAATGTGGCAATAAAGACTTCTCTTCAGGGGTTTTACTTGTGTTCAAACGTTGCCTTATGAACTAAGAAAACTATTACAACTGCTCTAATGTTAGTAGTTTTTGATGGTTAACAGCAACCAGTTAAGTGTATCTGTTAAATTTGTTATTTTAGCATTAGCAAAGACATTTTATCCAACGACGTTGATACATGGGTTTGTTACTTAAAGATATGACTGTGAAGATATATTGTATTTGATAGAATTCAAGGAATAAACTTCATTTTATTACTATGCATGTTATTTAAAAAAACTAATGCTATTCGAAAAAGAAAAGATACAACGACATTATTTTTGAGCCATATATCGCTGGAAATGATCAGAACATGAGCTACGAATACAAAGCCCTAAGGCGGAAATGAGCTTCCTAGGGGAACAATCTACAAATCCTTCATGTGGTTGCAAAGATATATTATGACACAATATCTATATAGCAAGTGTATTGGCCTGCAGTAGCAATCTTGTCAACTTCCAGCTGGATTGATAAGATATTGCGGCGAAGAAAGAAGAAAAGTCATTGTCATATACCGCCAAGTTGTTTTTGAGTTACACAACATTATTTTTTGCTAACGCTTTCGGTTTTTTAATAAACAATTATAAATTACCGTAACTTTGTCGATAACGATGACAACATGGAATATAACGATCTTAATTTATTTTAAAAATATAAATTCTGAAAAAAAGAATATATCAAAATAAATAATACAATAATCAATGTAGGGATATATTCATATTTCACTTCACTTCCACTTCATATTTCACAAAACAAATACGTTTTTATTTGTTTTCTCTTTCAGTCAACGTTAACAATTGAATTTCGCCTGATCAACATTCGGTTGTCCCGGTTGTCTCGGTTGTTTGAAATACTGAGCATAATTCTAAGAGACCGCCACCAAAAAACCCTTAACGGTCAGTTAAGCTAACTTGTTACAACGGTTTTGGGGGAAGACAAACTCGTACCGATTTTCATTTAGTTTATTGTGAATTGATTACCACATATTTTTTATTATTAATTATAGAACTTCTCACAGAAGAATTTCATATGGACCTATTGTTCAATATCTGGACCCAGAGTTTATGGTTTTGTATCACACATTTATTTTTAATAGCATTCAAAGGTTGCAACAAAACCTTAGAAAAACAAACTGATTTATATTATTGAATTATCACTATTCAAAAGGAACATACTATCATCAAGTTCTCTAAATCACTGGTAAAAAAATAATGATCTTAGCGCATTTTCACTATACAGCGTCAACTGTGTTGCCGAGCTTGCTCTCCTAATAAAGCTGACTGTACATGAAATCTAGTTGACAGTTGATTTCTTACACCGATGATTTTTGTTCCGACTTGTGTTTCATCAATACCGTTTTGACAGTCCTGCATATGCCTGGACCGACGAAAGCCTGTCTAGCTAATAAGGGGGCAAGTGTCATCAATTATAAGAGATTGTATTATATATCACAAAGCCATACTTAATAGGTGCTTCAAAAACATAGTTATGAAAAGCTTTTGATTCGTGTGATTTATTATGCGTGTCCACCGAAGACACAGCTGCAATTTGAGTATGAACACTATTGACAAAATGTGTTTGATTACGTTGTTTAAGTGCAAATAACTCCTTTTTATCTGTTCTATTTTGATGCGTTGTGTATACACTGATGCTCTCACGTACTGATGCAGGTTACCAAGAAACACTGGATAAACAATATACAGGGATAAAAACACCATTACTGTGATCAATTGCATACAACCCAGATTACTTTTAGTGTTTGTGTTTTTGAGCATGTATTTACATGACCACCGCGTTGTTGAACACGTGTCGTTGATGGTCCCCTTTGATGGGCATTGTTATGGAATGGCATGCCTAATGAAGCCATTAAAGATCGGCATTGAACATTTAACGATCAACGACCTCTTTGGGCTATTGATGCCTGTCTTTATAGCGTTGTTTAACTAAGCCGACTACAGTGATATTGTTCAATAAGTAGCCACTTAAAATTTAGAAGTCGTGTTTATGACTGACGTAACGTGCTTTCAGCTGTTTTAAAAGAAAACCATTTGGGCTTTTTTTCTGTTGCAAGGTTAAAAAAGGGAACATGATCATCCTTAATAAAATGAGTTGATTTCAACAACATTGTCAACGTTATATCTTGCCAAGCACACTCACGAATATATACAAGCATAGCCATTTATTTCATTGAGAGATGTAACCTTTTCAACGACAACACACTGTTCTTAAAGCATGGACTCACCACCTAGCAAACTGGTTGTTAGGTAATGGATTACTAGATACAATCAATGTAACGCAATTTAATGTGAACGTTAAAATTAAGTCGCAAGCCGTACTAATTAATACTGTGCAACAATTCTGGAACATGTGTGACAACAGAATATCGCAACCACGAATAAGTGCTAAAAAAGCACAAATAACGAACATTAGTAAATGACTATTGGTGTTCCATTTAGTTTGATTTAATGAGAGTTTAGTTGAGATGTACATAAATTTTAAACACATATCTTATCTGTTACCAACATGACATCCATCAATCTAATCTAATGTCAATCCCAATACAAAGTTGGTATTTTATACATGTATATATATTCAAACTCAATGTACACGGGCTTTGGAAGTGAAATTATTATGCTTTTAAGATTTGCATTTATTTTAAACCACGGCTAGTACCGTTCGTAATTTTGATTTAAACCTTGCTACTATCAATATTCTCATTAAACACACAACACATATGATTGAATAATATTTTTAATGCAAAACTAAATCATTGTTGGAATTATCAGATATCTTTTAATATCATGGCAGCCATCAATCGCTTATTTTCCTGATTGATCGGGTCAAAATAGAACTTTGTAAGAAATTATAAGGAATTAGTGTTTGAAGATTAGAACCATTATACAGATAGAGAAAACGAAAATGTAAATAGTTTTATGTAACTGTCGTGGAAACATGTATGTTTTTTTTATTATTCTCTTTGTTAACATTTGCTATATTAACATGTAGCATAGTGTTTAAACAGACCGAATAAGTTTTTGGTGATCAATACATGCATGCATGCAGTCCCAAATGGACTGCACAATTTAACAAACACTACAATAAAAAAAAAACACACCCACAGCCTCCATATGTCGTTATTCGTTGCAAGGTCGTATTAATTTATTGTACTATTTTTGGTCAAAGTCATTAAATGATTTAAGTGCAAAACTTAAATATTTTCTCCGGAAAATAATAAACAAAGAAGTATCTCCATAGGGGTTAGAACCAACGATCTCCGGATCAAAAGTCTGTCACGCTAATCACTATGGCAGATAAACCAGATTTATGCATGTACGTTTTAACGTATAATTGAACGCTTCATAAGTGACACACTTATTTTCCATCGTTACACACGTTTTATAATTTTAACAATTTTAATTGATTATTATTGATTAACGACACACTATTTCCTATATAATTATGTGTCAGTGCAAATTGCCTTCTATATATATAACGCTCTTTTGCTTTAAGTTTATAATATATGACGAAAAAGTTTGGAAACATTCAATTTGCCAATGTGAGAATTGGTCTGTGTAGAACTTTTATTAGTTTTAAAGTGTTGACAGACAAGTTTCCAAACATTGAATTTTAAGGAATATATACTCGTATATTGATACACAATACAAACCATTTTTTAATCATTGTACATTTGTTCAACATCTCAACGAGGACCTTAAGATCACCTCTCTTGTTTACATTGAACTTAAAGTGATTGTTTAAACGGAGTAGTTTTTTTAATGAATGCAATGCACTTTGCTGTGTTCTATACATACGAATTAGGTCATTCACCGCTAAATCATATATCTGCGTGTGTGTGACCAGATATTTTCCTCAGGGATTCTACGATACGCAGCTGTTATTCAGGCTGTAATTGGCGACTTAGGCCGTTGTTCTACTAATCAAGCTCTGTCGAGTAAATTCGGATAAATCATTGCATCGCGTGCATTGCGGCGACTTAGGCCGTTGTTCTACTAATCAAGCTCTGTCGAGTAAATTCGGATAAATCATTGCATCGGATAAATCATTGCATCGGATAAATCATTGCATCGGATAAATCATTGCATCGCGTGCATTGCGGCGATGTATACTTCCTTATGTGTATTGAATGCACTAGAAACGGCCACTAAGTAAAAGCTGAAATGCCAGTTAGATGCATTATAAATGAGAACATGTGACAATATAAAAGTATTTGAACTGTGTGCGCTGATACCAAAACGGTACATTGACGATGTATAGTTTTTTCATTGAAGATTTCATACTGTCTAAATACTCATCGAGAAGAATGTTTCTTGTTTATTTATAAAACCATGTTCATCTGAACGTATTCTACACACAAGCGTCCACCTCACAATGACTACAATTTTAAGCATCGCTCTTTCTCAACACGATTTAAATCAATAAAAAGCACTGACGGTTTAATCCGGTCAAGAAACCCTCTAAATAAGGCCGTCCCCGTATATTTAAGTGCATTGAAGTTATTATAACTTTTTCATTGCTGTAAAATAGGAAAACAATGTTGAATTTTTTAGATTGAATCATTCATCTAAAAAACCGTTCACTTTATTTGTATCCATTTTGACATTCCCTGTTGCTTAAACGAAAGTTATTATTAAATGCCTTTGTTTGATTATGTGTCTTAATTGCAACTTAAATTCATTAAAACCAGTAATGGTTCTGTTTATTACAGTGCATTACTCACAATAAAAAACAACAACATTGAGTTGCAATTATTGGCTTTGAAACTTCCAACTGAGAGTTTCAAAATATGTATATGTGTATTTAATAAACTTAAGGCTGATAAAATCACTATGGACAGCGCAATATTTTTTGGATGGTTTTTTAAACTTTGTATTAACACCGATGTTGATGAAAGGGGCAACAAGAGCAACATATAAACAGCAGATAGAAAATCAAAACAATTATGAGCAACACTCTCAAACCGTCTGTCATTGTTTTTCAATGTATTTATTATATTACATTCAGAGTGATTTTTTAAATGTACAGGTACTATATTCATGATGTATGTCTGTTTTGTGCACAAACTATGTATGTGTTACACTCTTTATTTTAACTGGAAACAATGTCAGCTTTAATATATTATTTAGCATAAACCGTTAAGAGAAAACATGTATACCAAACATAAATGGAATATTATTGGTCGCAAGTACAGTCTATATATAATGGTCGCGCTATAGACCTTCATCCCTAAAAAACTATCGACTTTACAAAATGATACTGGCTTTCAACTGTTTATTACTAACAATAAGCATGTTTTAATTCAGTCATAAGTTTTGCAATCTACGTAATAATAACAAGAAAAAATACAAAACTGTAAAAAGACCAAATAAATAATGCAATGTATCGGTATGGACATTCATACTGCAGAATTTTATTGCAGAATCTAATATTGCAATAAACCAATATACCGGTATATTGTGACACCCCTACCATCAGGCAAACCATATATCTCTATGATTTTAGTTATACAGAACATAGCATCATATAGTTGAATTTTCTGATCATTATCATCCAATTTCAGGAAGAAGCCGTACTGTTGGTGTAAAAAGCCAGATTACATAGCTTTGTTGTATAAGCTCATTTTAAACTGAATACAATTTAATATACTCTTCTACATCTTCCTGCCAACCCAAATTGAAAACAAATAATTTAACTTAATCAGCGTGGGTGTTAAAATCAGTGTTTAAATAGAAAATGCTGTAAAATATTAAATAAAATCCACGATAGGCTATATCCTAAATGATCAAACGCTTTGTCACTAAGACAGTAAAAAAAACATAAATGATGACGTAATCCAGAATCGCGCAATGCACCCGATGACGTAATAATTTTAGAACGCAAAGAAGTTAAAGCTACTTACCTACTATTTTAAAACGACCAAATTTGTAACGATGAAGGAAATTCAGTATCGGAAACTAATAAGCATGTGTTTTTCAAGTATAAGCGCATTATATCCTTTTGATAAGAAAGAGTGTACTAAATTATTAAGTATATGTTTAGCATTCACTTTCACATATTTAAAACGACCAAATTTGTAACGATGATAGAAATTCAGTATCAAAAACTAATAAGCATGTATTATTTAGTATAAGCGCATTTTATCCTTTTGATAAGAAAAAGTGTACACAATTATTAAATATACGGTTAGCATTAACGTTAACATATTACATTTGCGAACACGTTTCAAAACATCACTGTGAAATGATGGGTGCGATATTGCGTTAGATAAAAACCATTTCAAAGAAACGTTGTATTTAGAAACTAAAACATTATATTTAGTATATAATTTAGCAAACTTATTGCGTAGATCTTGATATAAAACATCTAATTGCAGATTTTAGTTAATCTCCTTCTTTAATCTTCACATTAAACTTAAAATATGTTCGTACAATGTTAACAAATATTTTCTTAGAATGGATTGCACTATAAGCTGTGTGTTTCCAATAAGGTCATTCAACAGTGCTCAAAACGTGTGTGGCCACATATTTCCTTGGGGGATTCAGCATTACGCTGCTGTCATTCAGGCTGAAATTGGCGATCTGGCTGGTTGCTCTAATTCTAGTCAATGTAGCTGACATTAGTAATATTCTAATTAACTTATGCAAAACGCAAAATAGACGCATTAGATTGGATAGGAAGCTGTCATTTAAGTAAGCTAAATGATACAAATATAATGTTGTAAGTTTGAACCGTGGCATGTTGACTACTAATACAAACACGATAAGTAATTGTGTATGTGTATGTGTGTGCGTGCGTGCCTGCGTACGTGCGTGTGTGTCTGCGAGCGTCAGCTCAAAGATAGTCATTCATAAAACGTTCTTTTTGTCAGTAGTAACATTCATTTGTTGTGTTTGTTTGACACTTAAGCAGAAAGCAAAACTTTTAACTTAATATTTTGCATCCATTTTACCTTTCCGTGTTGCTTTAACACCCACAGTAATTACAAATTATTGATTTAAAAAGTTGCCTAGATTACAGTCATAATGCTATTTATAACAATTCATTATTCGGATTTGTGCACGTTTTATTGAAAAAAAATGTATTTGCACTTTTGCAACTTCCTATGCAGTGGTCCCAATATTTATGGTTATGAGCCCAGAATTGCTTTTCAGTGGGAGTTATTTAGTTGCAATAAAACACGTTCTAACGTATTGATTTGACGCCTGGAAAACCAGTCAGTTTCAAGGCAATGTTTCTTTCAAATATGAATTAAGTAGATCAGTCCAAATTTTCAGTTCGAAAACTCACAATGACATCGGTTAACCATGACAAAAATGTATCTTTAAAAATAAGTAAAATGACTTATACGTGTACAATTATAAACGACACTCAATTTGTATTAATTTGACGAGAAGTATCTTAATAGGCCTCATAATACACAGTGTATACTTCTAATTATTAAGATCTAACTCATAGAAGTCGTGTATTAAAAAAAATTCACCCGTAAATTGCGAACTGTATTTTATACTGTACAAAGATGTCAAATTTAATTTTTAATTTTGTGTGACTTAAAATATTTGAGTTTAATAAAAAAAACGTGTTAAACAAATCCAGACAATTTTTTCGGCAAGATTATAATGTTAACACTGCTATACGCACAGATAAAAGTTCGTCCGATGAAGTCAGTGTCGTATACTGTAATACGATGAACCAATTAAAGACATTTTAAGGAATCCATTGTCAATACTTATTTGTTTTGACATTGAAGTGAATCATGTTAATACAATCACATTACATACAATCACAAATACTTTCAGTCGAAATATTGGTACCCGTTTTTTAGCACTAGAAACGTTTTAGTTTAAATACAAGTCATGACCTCAGATGTAAATGGAAATTGCTTATTCAATAGTTTGAGTTATCTTTCAATCGGCAAAATGATTGAGTTTGTTAACGACATGAAACAGGAAAAGCCAAACTATTTTAGAACAAATGCGAGCATAGAACAACGACATGGTCAACTAACTCAAATAAAACATATAACATTACTTATGAGAGTGTTATGTGTATTATGCGGCAACGAAATATTAAATCTAACTTGTTAATGCGCGTATGTATATATATATATGCCAATACTACTACTACTACTACTACTACTACTACTACTTCTTCTGTTACTACTACTACTACTACTACTACTATTACTACTACTACTACTACTACTACTACTACTACTACTACTACTACTACTACTACTACTACTACCCACTACTGCTACTACTACTACTACTACTACTACTACTACTACTACTACTACTACTACTACTACTACTACTACTACTACTACTACTACTACTACTACTGTTACTACTACTATTACTACTACAACTACTTCTAGTACTACTACTGCTACTACAACTACTACGACTTCTACTAATACTACTACTAATATTACTACTACAACTACTACTACTACTACTTCTTCTACTACTACTACTACTACTACTACTACTACTACTACTACTACTACTGATAATAGAAATAGTAATAATAACAATAATTAAAAAAAATATAATAATAGTAATAACACTAATACTACTACTACTACTAATAATAATAACTTTCGATCCCTTAATAAGTAACATAATTGTTAGAGGCAAGTTGTGCTGAAAATCTAATGGCGTTCCTATAAACTGATAAGAACTGTTGACATCGTCTTGGAACGCATTCTGGACCTATTCTGGTTTAAAAATTCGACGAATCTCACACTTTGTTCAAAATTAATCACTATAACAGGCCAGGTAAACAGCTAATAATTGATGTTTTTTCAATATTTGTTATTTCTAGATTGATGATATAAGTGATAAATCTTCTAACTGTATACCAAAGGTTTGATTTAAGTATATTGAAATAATCTAAATAAATTCCAGATGTATCACCACTGTATGCAAACCACAAATGTCTTTATTATTTTCAAATCAATTGAGTGTTTAATCAAAGCATAATTACACTCAGTTCTTATGTTTAGCTTATTTCCAAAAAGCAAAGGGTAATGAAGTTACTGTGAAGCTTGTTGAGTGGTAATTTATTATTAAACAATAGCTGAGGAGTTGAAAATGATTGTAACAAGAACTAGAGAAACAACATGCTATATGATATATTTCTCATAGGATGGTTTCAGAAGACGCATGGAAGATCTGAAAAAGAACATCATGAAGCAAGCACAGAAGTCCAAGAAGAGAAACAATGGAACGTTGAACTCTTGAGTATGATCTTCCTCTCGAAGATTGCTCAGACACAGTAGTTAGTTTTTTATTGTTAATTGATTTTTTAAATTCCAATGTCTGTCTCTCCGTTCAAATTACGTACTCATTAAGCGAAGTGATACAATACCTTTCTCAGTATTAAAATCAAGTCAAAACAATTAACCAAATGTGCTAGTCAATGTCACACTTACGAATTCATCATTATTGTTTGTCCGCTTCCTTAATTTACCAAATGCATGAGTTGAAATACGAAAGAGCACTGTTTTATTAATAATTACTTCACTCTTAACTTCAAGTTTAGTTCAACATTTGTCCAAAGTAACGTCGAAACATCATCCAAAGGAAAGCAAGAGAAACATACCATAATCGTGCTAGAGCAAGAATACTGATGTCTTAATAGGAACAAAACATGTCAATGATGACAAATGTAATAACGTAATGACTGCGATGACTGGCAAAGAATTGGGAAAAATGGGAGAAACAAGCGTCGAATGTCACTTGCAATAATTGCTTCATCAGTTATAAGTCGAAAAAAGACATTCGGGATTCTTCCACTTGGTGATTTATATCCTTGTTATTAACCATTGTGTTAATATGTTAGGCGTTTGTATACAATATTGTTTTAATATGGTTTTAACAGATTGTCTTGCAAACAATATGAATAATTTAGTAGTCAAGTGGATGAATAATATAGGACTAAAATGTATTCAACAGCAGTGTTAAAAGACAATAAACGCCAACACACAATTATGTTGCATAAAGTCACTATATTTAAAAGTCAATCATCATGCTTATTCAATTATACTTTCGATAGTTCAAATTGATTTCGATATGTGGATTATGTATGAAGGCCATATGTTATATGATCTAGCAGCTTTATTTGTACTTAATGTTCAAGATATTGAAAATAATAATGATCGGTTTTTGTAAGGCTTATGCTTATTGCACAGTTTACTTGGGAAAGGACATTTATACCAGATACTTAACTGAAGCATTGTGGCCGTCATATCTATATTTAATAATACATCGGTAAAGCAGGAATATTCTTAAATCCTTCATGTCGATTGCGAACCGTTCACTGAACATGTTTTACTATACCAATCCCTTACATCGTATACAGTTGTAAAATATTGACATTAGTTTTGCAATGCCATTCAGCAGTCTAATATTCAACAGATAGCATAGGTATATATTAATATCAAGGAAAAAAATCGATTCCATAATTGACTTAGTCTGAAATTCGGTACATGTATTGCGGTATTTGCCAATAATAGAACAATAGGGCTAGCGAACGATTCTCTAAAATGTGTTGTTTGGAGAGACGGTTTTTAGGTTATAATTATGTACTTTTCTTTATTCTGAGTAGAGGAGACAATGTCACCATCGTGTTCTTTGACATCGTCGGCGTCAACGCTTTTTGTTCATCATGCTCTCCCATGGACGTTACCAATATGCTGAACTCCCTCTACACCTACTTCGATAACTACTGTGGCTTCTTGGATATCTACAAGGTACACAGATATTATTTGTTAATCATAGGACATAATTATTATAACCAATTGTTCACCTGTGTTTTATTTGTTATTTTAGCATTATACCAATGTACGTATGTATATAAATACTAGAAGTTCATGTAGCTGTTATGCAGTAATGGTGTAAGGTGTGTTTTATTGTGGTGGTTGTTGCATATAATTAGTAAGTAGTTATCATTGGCAGCAGAAGAATCAAAGGCAGCAACAGTAGTTATAGTAGTTGAAGTTGTAGCAACAGCAGTTGTAAAATAGCAATAGAAGCAGAAGTAGTAGTAGTAGTAACAATAGTAGATGTAGTAATGTATCACCCCACCATATTCATGTCTTTTATATGATGAAATAATGGAATCGTAAATATCTTTAAAAATGATATGCTATATAATAAATTTGAAACTTCAAAAGTTCTGAACCAGCTTTTCATATTGTTCTTATTTATGTAGAATCAAGTTGTATGCGAGTACGGATACTCAACAATGTACATGTACACATGGCTGAATAGCATATTGAATGCATAGCTGTAACGTATGGCACAAATTTGCACACGCATTCTAATTGAAGCTTATTACTAAAGTCTTATTTTTCATAACGTAATAATTAAACTGAACAGAAGCTTTTGATATCAGTTGACATAGAGCTGAAAAATTAAGGCATTTTTCGTCTGATTTCAACGTGTATTTTCCATTAAAAAGGGTCTGGACAGGCGATGTTGTAACTATATTTGGAAGTTAAGGAATGATAATCGATGTTTGAAGCATTTATTTCACACTCTTGGTATATCCCAGTGAATAAAACACATATCCCTGAAGAGATTTTAAACTCACATTGTTTACAACTTTACCAGACAAACTTCAACCT
Organism: Congeria kusceri; assembly: GCA_027627225.1. Taxonomy (NCBI): domain Eukaryota; kingdom Metazoa; phylum Mollusca; class Bivalvia; order Myida; family Dreissenidae; genus Congeria; species Congeria kusceri. The sequence goes on along the minus strand of CM051025.1, from coordinate 18,620,531 downwards.
GTAATAAAATTGCAAAGCAATTTATAAATGGATAATATGTGTTTTCTAGGTTTTTATCTTACTGGTACGTGCCATTGTATTCCAAATAACCTACGAATGTAATCATGACATTGTTTAGAAATGAATAACATGAAGAAAATTTTTTTGTCGCTTTTCATTTGCATTGGACTCGAATGGTGTCTTCATTGCGCGAAAAAAAAACAACTTCTCCCGCATTTTGAGAGATTTATTAATGCGTATTATTTAGATGCCAATCGGAATCCACACGGGGACCATATTAGCCGGCGTTGTGGGCGTCACCAAGCCTCGTTATTGTCTGTTTGGGAACAATGTTACACTGGCAAACCGTTTGGAATCCGGCAGTGAGGCAACACGGATAACATCAGCCCCACTTTTAAGAAATAAATAACATGTTAAAACACTTCACTCGCAAAATGAAACATGCGTGACTGTAAGTATCGTTTAGTTACAAATATGTTTCTTGCTGATCTCAGTAATAACACTAACGATGACAACAAACGATACTCGGATGCAAGGTGGAATTCATACTGCATACAAACGACAAGGAGCTATCTGGATTTCATTACTTTAGAAACAAGTCCATTAAATGCCCATGGTATCCGATAGTAAAATGCACAACTTCTGGTGCTGCAACAATTCTTTCAAATAATTGATCAATCGACTGTAAGAGGACCGATTCGATTTTCGATGCTTTACCAACCAATTTAAAATCGATTTACCTTTTGCCGACAAGGCTCCCAAATAAACACGGAAACCCGCATTATGAACATTTTACTTTTTTGTAACGTCATGTTCCATTTGCTCATTAATAGTTCTCAACCAATGAGGTGTTTGCTTGCAATAAACTGTTGTTAAGCTTCACAAACTAGCTTCCAAAGTTATCATTGTTGATGAGGTTAGATACCAGTAAATCATTGTGTATCCCTCCGTGGTCCATTAGAAAGTAGTGCCTAATACTAAAGAGTTCCTCTTCTCTTCTGGTATAAAAGCCATTTAGCGATCTCAGGCATGCCTTTTGTGTTATTTCTTATATCCAACGTGTGTCTGGAACATTTTGGTGTATTTCGTTGGAGGCTAACTTGAAAGGTGAACTTTTGTTTGGGGGGGGGGGCGGGGGTGTTTACTGTGGTATGGGGCTTTTGTCGAAATATGACTGCCGAAACCCTGCTTTCTACCGGAGTCTTCATTCAGGCGAGATGCATTTTCTTATAATAAAATTACATATTTTTTGGTTGCAATTTTTGGAAGGGGAAAGAATCACCTTTAAATAGATACCATTCTTGCACTATCTGAAATAAAGGAAAGGCTAGGAAAAATGCTTGGAAATTTCGCCGTTTTATAATGGGACCCTATGGGAATTGGAGTTACTGGTATCTAACCTATGAACCAAAACTTAATGACGCACGAAAATCAGTAAAAGCAAACGTTTGGCGTTATTATGGTTTCCGCGAAGGAAGGAAAGACAAACTACCAAAACAACATGTAAATTGTGTTTTACCGATATAAGTTACCCCGAATCCGGAGCAACAAACTTAATACACCATCTGCAAAGAAAGCATGGCATCAATATTAAAACGAACACAACGCCAAGTGGTCAAAATCAGTCTTTTTCGACAAAAATTGCTAACGTTAAATGTGGACAATTAACTTTAACGCCAATTACCAAAAAAAATCAGTTCTGAAAGGTCACAAGCTATTGCGAACGCCATCGCAGGACACTTGGCACATGACATGAGGCCATATATATCAGTGCAAAATGAAGGCTTCAAAAATGTTATTCAAGTTCTTGAGCCCAAGTATACATTTCCCAGCAGAACCTACTTTAGTGAGACTGTTTTAAAAAAGGTTGTTACCAGAGTGAAACGTAGGCTGTAAACTGATGACAATATTGCTATTACTACGGATTTATGGACATCTCGGGCTACAGAAAATTACCTTGCTGTCAAGGCCCACTTTATCAACACAGACTGGCATGTTGAAAACTACTGTCCTAGAACCAAACATTTCAATGAATCCCATACAGCCAAACATTTAGCAAAAAGTTTGAAAGAAACAATAGATTTAGTGCAGCTAGAAAGAAATGGTAAGGGACCAGCCATTGCCACATATAACTCCAGTATTATTGTTCTTGCAGTGAAATACGCCTGCTGAAGTCCTAATGTTTGTTGCTTCGCTCACACGTTAAATCTGGCAATCCAACGAGGACTTAAAATTGCTCAAGTAGAAATACTTTAAAGCAGAGTTAGACTTGTAATTACATTCTTTCATAAGAGCACCGCTGCCACAAGTTGCCTCAAGGTAATGCAGACAAAACTTGAACTTCCTGACCACAAGTTACTAATGGATGATCCAACTAGGTGACTCTCTATTTACGATATGTGTGAACGTTATTTGGAGCAGCAGACATCAGTGGTTTCAACATTGGTTGAATTGAATAAAAATGTAAAGGGCATTGTAACATTGTCAAATGTTAATGTTCAGAACACAGCAGAGCAGATGAAACACTAATCTAAAGAACCTTTCACTTTATTTTAATCCATTTTGACATTCCCTTGTGCTTCAACGCAAATTATTATTAATGCCTTTTTTGATAATGTGTCTTAATTGCAACTTAAATTCATTAAAACCAGTAATGGTTCTGTTTATTACAGTGCATTACTCTGAATACAAATAAATAACATTGAATTGCAATTATTGGCTTTGAAACTTCCAACTGAGAGTTTCAAAATATGTATGGTTATACACCCTCAATTCTGTTTAATTACTCGGCGTTAGCTAAAGTTGCGATACATCGTGCTGGTCAACAACATTTGTTATATCTGTGTCGACTATGAAACATGCTAATTTGCAGGAAATATTTATTTCAATCACGTAGATCATTCTTAAGTACCACATGGAAGCATTCAGACAATACATAAACAGGTAGCTTACACTTTCTATTTGGAACGATCTTGTTGTTTTTGTTTACATAACATATACATGTACTATACAACATATGCAAACATTAACGTCAGTTTACCCGTTTGTATATTTTCCATTTATGACACCGAAACCTTTACTCATATACTTCATAGGCTTATCACTTCTAGTGAGTAAGAACTTACTCGAGGATGACCTGACAAATATGCACCATTAGGCAAACCATATAGGAACAATACAATAGTGCGTTGTATGGTTTGAACGACTCACCCAGAGCCTGGTTTTAAAACTGAGTCAAAGAACATTGAAACTTTATAATGCGAGACATTGTAAACATACAGACTGTGGTAAATTCATAACAAATATGAATGCACAGTTCTTTTATCCCTATGTGTGTGTTTGCTTTTGAAAAAGGTTAGAAACAACAATTATTTATATCGTCCGTTTGCACAAGGTAAATACTATTATAGTGCATCTCAAGTTTTGCATGGTATACAATACATACAGGGTAAACATGATGGAATTGTTTTCATATATGAATATAATATTTTAAACGCAAACAATTAACAAATGGCATCCGTAATTTTATTAAAGGTAGGTTTTTGTCGACCTATAAGCCTAATATACAATTAAATGATATCAGCTAATATAAACAAATATAAAACAATAAAAATAATATGAAACCGTATAATGTAATGAAATATAATATATTATAATGCAGTGCAGTGCAGTATATCGTTGTGTTACGTAACGCAACAGTATGTGTAAATTAAAAAAAAACACGTATAAAGTTGTTTCGTTTATAAATGTATTTTCATTCCTTATGTGTTTATCTATTCAAGTCGACAATACTCCCATACATGACGTTTACATATTGTATGTTCTTGGCGTTATACATTTAAAAAAATGTCGATTCTAGATGTCTATTTTTCATTGTACATTGTATTTTAGCAAATATTGTAAATCTTTGCGGTCTTGATTTAAAAAAAAAATAGGGTTTGGGTTTTTTGCAGAACATCATTTACTTTATTTTTTTAAGTGTTCAGTTACGTTTCTAATCGTGCAAATGTTTGACGAATTCATGCAACTTTGGACTACATGTATATTTATGTTAATTAAGATTAATTTTAAGATATATTTAGTACATGGGGGTTCATTTGTCTATGCTTTACTAAATAAACTTTAGTTATGACCTATATTTTATGTATCTCTTTATTTGAAATATACAGTAGGCAGTGATATGTTTTGAAAATCTAAAATAATTTGCATATGAAGTTATCTTACCAAATTAAGCCGTTAATTGCTGACGCAAAATTTACCGTAACTTCAATAAGCATTCAGAATAGTTTATCCCTTTGCTTATTTTGTACACTAACTATGATGACCATGTCATGTAATTCTTAACTTGGGCATTGTAAAATTTGAGTGGGCTCAATATTAATGTCATTGATATTTCACGACCATTATTTATTGAAATCCTAATTCTGGATGTGTTTGTGTCCATCATGTGATTGTTTTTTATGAATCGTGCCACTATATTGAACATGCTTTTGGAGCTGGTAAACATTAAAGAAATAGCACAAATAGAAATATAGCCGAAGGCCATTCACTTAACTATCCGGTAATTTTCCTTGAGCAACATTAATTTCGTTATTTCTTACCGTTCACGGTTTTGTATTAATAGTAGCTGATGAATTGCTTGGGGTATTCAATGGTTTTATTTTGTCCGAATCTCTTGGCTCAAAATAATATATATTTTCTCTCAGAACGAATAAAGACAGAATATTGAAAACATTGGAGGAAGTGTGAATTAAAGAAACGGGCGGCGCATAAAAATTCGGCGCACAAACATGCAATAAATGAACAATTACATGTTGTATATATAACTACTTTGTCCACTAACTAAACTGTAAACATTTTCAATTAAAGGGTTTATATTTTAATTTATTGTATATATATTATATTATATATTATTTAACAACTGAGGTTAACAATAAGCATCAAAAAAGCTTTTTTTGTAGTTTTTTTCTGCAGTAAACATTAAACATTGTCTCTTACGTATCTTATCGCACCAATCAGAAGTATCTTTTTGAGAGGCATCATTATTTAGCATGAAAACACGGTGTTATATAATTTTGAATGTTAATGTAACACATCAAACGAGATTAATTATAAATCGAATTTAAATTGTTTGATGTACTACGCTTGTCAACAGATGGAACACTTGCATTTTCAGCCTTGAAAATGTTTATGTTGTTTTTATGCTCTTATAATTGCTAATAAAGTACAATTTATTAATTATGTGTACTAATATTGCATTTGTTTATTTATTATCCATAGAAACGAATCCCATTTAGCAATATTGTTCTTGGTGTATTATATTCAGTATGCACTGATGAATCTCTCTTTCTGAGAAATTAAAGGCACCACTACTGTGGTCAGTTGCACATAATCCAGATTAGTTTTGCATTAGTGTTTTGAGCATTTATTTACATGACCACCGCATTGTTTTACACGTATCGTTGTCGTTCCCCTTTAAAAGGCATTGTCATGGAATGGCATACCTTACTAAGCCATTAACCATCGGCATTGAACATTTAACGATCATCGGCCTCTTTGGGCTATTGATGCCGGTTATATAGTGTATGTTAAAATATGTTGTATTCAATGATATTGTTTAATAAGTAGCAACTAGGTATTTAGAAGGTTTGTATTACAGTCACAACAAGTTGTCAGCATATTAAATGTATTTACAATCGGCATTGAATATTTAACGATCAGCGGGCTCTGTGGGCTATTGATGCCGGTTTTACAGTGTATGTAAAGATATGTCGTGTTCAGTGATATTGTTCAATGAGTAGGCAACTATGAATTTCGACGTTTTCTATGATTGTCACAAGATGTTTTCAGCCTTTTTGAATTTATTTGGTATGTCACATACTTTGGGATGTAATTGTATAATAAAACCAAGACTATGTACTGTTGGAACGCGACAGAAAAAAGAGAGAAAAATACCATCCTTAATAAGCCACTAAACTTTGCAACATTCATAAATACTAAAGGGTACAGAATTAATTTATATTATACAAACGTAGACAACGCAATGTAGTAGATACATAGATTTTGGATTATTATTTCAAATACACAAGTGTTTATGTCATGAGTACACCATATGATGTATAATTAAAGTGGTCAAAAGCTTAAATGTCTGTTAGAAAATAATATTTATTAACAATACTATAAACACATAAAGAGCGAAGAGTAGGTATATGAATATAATACTATTCATGATATATTCGGTTCTTTATTTAAAAGCTTAAACATTTATCTATCGTTTTCAACTAAATAAAAACTAATGGCAAGGTTTAGAGTCGACACCTATCAGCTGTTAAGTTATGGAGATAACTACCTGCAAGTTATGTAACATTTCTCGCAAATTAATGTGAACGTTTTAAATAGTTCACGTAGTGTAGTGATTGGCCATGTGAGATATCCCTGAAACAGATGCTCTAACAGCACGAACAGTACAATGAACCCAAAAATAAGTGCTGAACAGGTTCAAATACCGAACGTTAGCAACTGTCTAACAATACTGTTATTTGTGTGTGTTTGGGGGCACAATAAACATATAGGCATAGTTTTATATGTTGTTCCTCATTGGGTTTCAGCATTAAACATCTAACCAAATATCAGACTAAATACAAAGGTGGGTCTATTATAGAATAAACCCAAGACAATTCACAACTTGTAGATGTTTAATCAGATTATGAGGATACTATTAAAACAATTCAAAAACAGTGAACAAGCTATGTGCATTGATTACAAACATCGTGATTCGTAATAATTGGTTTTACCTGAACGTATACACATAGAATGCACATATAAACACATACCCGTATTACCATTATTGTAAAATCAAGCGATTCAAACATGGCGTTATCAAAGTATATCCAACCGTTTTGCTTATTAAATCATCTTACGTGCTCTTCTCAATGTCATTAAAGTAATGTCAAGATTAACTTTTGTTTAATTGCCATACTGGTTGAAAATCGGAACAAACTGGCCCAGATGGGAAATCTCAGATATCCTGCTACAGCTCTTAATTCATTTGTTTTACAAATTAATCCGGTTAAATTGTACCGCATGTACGAACAGCAGGACAAGTACAATTACGTAGTGTTTGAAGATTAGAACCTTTAAAGATGATAACCTTTACACAGATTGAGAAGGATAATAGTTTGCAACAAGTGCTGATATTTTATGTAACTGTCTTGGAAACATGTTCATGAACACTAGCAATTATATGATTATTGTGCTGTTCATAAACATCTAATTGCGGATCTTAGTCAATCTTCCTCTTTAATCTTCACATTAAACTTAAAATAGGTTCGTACTTGTAAACAAATATTTCTTAGAATAGAATGCATTATAGGCTGTATGTGTCCAATACAAATGAGGCTGTTCGAAGTAGGTCATTCAACAGTACTCCAAATGTGTGTGACCACATATTTCTTTTGGGTATTCTGCATAACGCTGCTGTCATTTAGTCTTAAAATGGCTCTCGTTCGAGGCAATGTATTTAATATTAATAATATTTTACTTAATAAATGCAAAACGCTAAATATATGCATTAGATTGAATAGGAATAAGCTGTCATTTAAGTTAGCTAAAATTATGCAAACATAATGTTATTAGATGGAACTGTGACATGTTGACTACTAATACAAACATGATTAGTAATCGTGTATGTGTATTTGTGTGCGTGCGTGCTTGAGTTTTTTTTGTTATTAGTAACATTCATTTGTTGTGTTTGTTTGACACTTAAATAAACATCAGAAAAGAGAACTTTTAACTTAATATTTTGCATCCATTTTGCCTTCCCGTGTTGCTTTAACACTAACACTAATTATAAATTATTGTTTTAAAAATTGTTTTGATTACAGCGCAAATACTATTTAAAGAAATGATACTATTTATTACACAAATTATTTGGATTTGTGCACGTTTTATTGCAATAATTTGATTTGCACTTTTGCAACTTCAAATAAACTTATCCCAATATTTATGGGTATGCACCGATAATTGAATAAAACGTGCTGTTCAACATTAATTGTTGTAACGTATTGATCTGATGCCTGGAAAACCTGTCATTAAGAGAATGTTTATTTCAATTATGAATTCAGTAGATCAGTCGAAATTTTCAGTTCGAAAACTCACATTGACATCAGTTAACCATAACAAAAATATATCTTTGAAATTCAGTCACATGACTTCTATAGATATATACTAGCACGCCGTTACTGTTCAAAACAAATTCATTGTGTTGTGTTTTGCAATAAATTACAAATTAATGTTCACTCATACAATTATAAGCGTCACTCAATTTGTATCAATTTGACGTGAAGTATCTTTAAGTTAGTAGGCTTCATAATACACAATGTATACTTCTAGTTAAAATCTGGGGCCATATTCCAGGAACATCTTAAGTTTATCTTAAAATATATAACACTACAAATAAACTAATGAATCCTATTACTATTAGTAAATAGTAATCAATACTATATTGATATGTAGTGAACTTCATGCACACTTGGAATAAAATGCTTAAGAAAAATGCAAATTTTAAGGCTAAGGATAAGATTTTAATTCAGATGTTTCTGGAATACGACCCCTGACTCATAGCAGTCATGTAAGAATCTCACCAGTATATTTTTGAACATAATATCGTATTACAAGTACGAAATTAAGGATCATACCGCGTTTGTAAGTACAACAATAACACTGATACTTTTACTATACTGATTGTAATCTCTAAAGATCTAGCAGTTCCAAGACCATTATTATTTTACAAATATGTGAAATTTTATTGTTTAATTTTGTGTAACTTGCAATATTTGAATTTATTGAAAATCGTTTTTAAAAAATCCATACCACATTCGGCTAGATTTTATGTTAATAATGGTACAGATAAAATTTCGTCCGATGAAGACAATGTCGTATGATGTAGTTAAACGAATCAATTTAACACATTTCGATGACTTCAATGTCCACAATTCCCAATTGTCTTCAAGTGAATCTTGGAAATGCAAATCACATTAAAAACATTCACCAACACTTTCCAGTCGAAATAGCGTACCCGTATTTTAGCGCTAGAGAAGTTTAGTTCAAATACTGTTCATGACAATAGAATTCAATGGCAATTGCTTATTCAATAGAATCACAAGTAGCATCCATGTCTGTCAGAAATATCAAGTCATTTTTGTCATATTTCAAGCGTACAAAAAGATTTACATTGTTAACAACAATAAAATACTACTACTACTTATACTGAATAGAAATGTGGGCATTGCCTTGGAACGGTCTATGAAACGCATTCTGGACTTATTCTGGTTTAAAAGTGCGCCTATTCTCTCTCTTTGTCCAGAATTAATCACTATAAAAGGCAACAGCAACATGAAACTTTGACTAGTTCCGAGCATAGCTAAAATCAAATCCCTGCCGGCGTTATGCTTACTTATGTAGTTATTTATTTTCGTTTTTATTTTTTTACTTCCAATGTAGATATCTGGATAAATATTGCAATATTTTTCAATGAGTTTCATACAATACTGTAGACAGATTATTTGGTGGTTCCATTGGTAATTTCACCACCAAGAGGAAATAACCGATGCGAAGAGTATGCATGAAAGGCACAAATAAGAGTAATACATATACACCTCAATGCACAGCACTTCACTTGAAAGTTAAAATAATGCAAACGTACTGAACTCGTTTGTGTATCTTCAACACAGTTGTATGTATCGCGGCATTGGCAGCAGTTATGACAGCTGGCCCGTGATCAAGGTGCACACGTTCTTCACCGCCCTCTAAGAACATATCACCCGTCGCTCACGCCTTGTTTCATGGTTTGATCATACTGCTATAAACAAGATGCCGCGCTTACCTAAACGTCCTTTTCCCAAACGTGTCGATGTTAAGCGCAGACTTCGACCGAAGTTCCCATGTTTCAAAGAAGCGGGGTTAACACTTCAGAACATAACATTTCAATGTCACGAGATAAAACTCATGGTTAATAACTACCACTTTCGGAAAGTCTAAGCAGACTGTCCCAGTTTGGAATTCTAAGATATCCGTTTGCATCATTACAACTCTTCTCTTCAATCACTGGTTTTCTAAATTGATCTGGGCAAACTGTAATCTTCATTAGTATGACGATATAATAAGTGCTTGAAAATTAATACTTTAAGACATATTTAGAAAGTGAATAGTTTGCAACAAGGAATATTTATGTTATTGTACTGGAAACATGTAACTTACTTTATTTTATGCTCTCCAGTGATTCATAGAGAAATATCAGTAAAATAAAATGGGTAATTTACTGTTTTAAAAGAGTGAAAATTACCACTCTAATAATTTGATTTGTTTCCCACTGGTTGCACATTTAATGTAGTAAATAAAACAAACCGTCAATGATTCCGGACTCAAAACTATGGAATGACGTCATTATTTAAACGTCCTGACGTTATGAGTCCCGCGAAATTTTCCAGTTAAACCCATTTCAAATGTAAAATAAACGGTGGAAAAGGCATAAAATAAAGTCATAGAAAGTATATATTTTCGGTCGTGGCTAGGCCAATCGTGAACATATAAACAAACTAGGCTGTTCGAATTAGGTCATTCATCAGTGCATCAAAATTATGTGCGTGTGACCAGAGATTTTTTCTGAGGGATTAACAAATAGGCCGTTCGAACTAGGTCATTCACCAGTGCATCATAATTATGTGCGTGTGACCAGATATTTTTTCGGAAGGATTCTACGATACGCTGCAGTCATACAGCCTGTAATTGGCGATTCGGGCAGTTGCTATGGTAATCAGGAACTGTAGGTTGATCGCTGTAAGGTTATATTCGGATAAATTATTGCATTCTGCAATATATGCATTTAAATGGACAGGAATGATCTTTATAAAGACACTTAGTCGGAAATTAAGAATACCCTTAACATTGTGAACATTTATAATTGTATTTTTTCACATAGACATGCAGTGTTTGAAGATTATGGCACATAAGTTGCAATATAATTTCATGGCTATTTAAATATGAGTTAAAATGTCTGAAAATGTATACCTTTATTCATTCAGTTTGTATTGTCGTATTTGTATACACTGATGCGCTTAGTTCTTCGGCAAGTCATCAGGAAGAAGAGGATATAAATATGCAAAAACGGAAGGCACCATTACTGCGGCCATTAGCGCATAACCCAGATTGGGTAATTTGCGAATTGGGCTGTTACAATAATAATCTGGAACTGTAGATTTACCGCTGTTAGGTTATATTCGGATAACATACTGTATTCTGCAATATATGCATTTAAATGGACAGAAATTATCTTTATAAAATCACTTAGTCGGAAATTAAGAATACAATAGTTGCAATATATAATTGCATGGGTATTGCTATTTAAATATGAGTTAAATTGTCTGAAAAGTTATACGTATATTCATTTCGTGTTCAAAACATTTTTTTTATTTGTTATACACTGATGGGCTGAATTACTTCGATAAGTCATCAGGAAGCAGAGCATACACAAATTGCAAAAACATTACTGCGGAAATTTGCGCATATCCCAGATTATTTTAGTTTTTGTGTTTTCCAGCATAAATTTGTTGCGACTGCGTTGCGTTGTCGGTCCTTTTTGATCTGCAAGGTCATGGAATAGCCGGGCTAATAAAGCCATTAACCAACGACATGTAAAAATTACCGACCATTGGCCTCGTTTGGCTATTGATGCTTGTTTTATTGTGTTGTTTTACTCTCTTAGGGATATTGTTGAAGGAATAATCACTGCGGATTTTAGGTTGTTTTATGACTGTAACAACATGTTTTCAGCAATTTTACCTATATCTGATATTTAAAATACTTTAGAACGTAATGTCATTCCAAGAAACAAGGCCGCTTACTGTTTGAATGCGAATGAAAAAGACATTGAACTTACTTAATAACCCTACAAAAATTAAATCCTAATTAAATCTTAAAACGGCAAGATTGATTAATAATATACAAATATTGACAATAATTGGCATTTATTATTTGCAATGCAATAAAATCAGTCAACACATAACAACACCGTTGTTAAGTTTTGGAGCAAATTACTTGCTTGCTATGTAAAGTTCCTCGCATATTAATGTGAACATTTGTTATTTTTTCAGCATAGTGTGCTAACTGGCATCGTGGTATGTTTCTTGAACAGATGTTTTATGTGTGAAAACAGTATTATACAACCAGTAAGTGATGAACAGGCAGAAAAACTTACGTTAGCAACATACTAACAATATTTGTTTGAGCTCTAATCAATTATCAGACTAATTACAAACGTTGGTATCTTATACCATAAACACAGTGTTCAGCATTTTTGGATGTGTAATCATGATTATGACGGCGTTATTGGGAGAAAAGTAGGTCACTTTAAAAGGAAGTTAACAGGACAATCATCGAAAATGGCCTGAAGGGGGCAATCTCTTAACAAATCTGAAATTAAGATATTAATAATGGCATATAATTACGGTTAAAACAGGGTATATACAATGGGAATGGGAATAGAGTGTACGCATTCTGAGAGAAAATTCAATTTATAATAAGAGTGGTGTTTACTTGGCCCTTTTCATAGTTAGATTTTGACGTTAAAATTGTGAGTATTTTTAATAACCATAGTCGATACACTATTCATTACCAAGTAGAATAGCGCAGTTGGTTAAAGCGCTGTCTACTGTCATTTCTTCGCATGGCTTCTAAGTCGTAAGTTCAACTTTGGAGTTTTAATGTTTTAAAACCATTTTGCTTATTTGTTTTTATCAAAAATCTCATTGTGTATTATTGATGTAATGCTAATGAATTAGAACAGCTCATGTTTATCATAAAATATCATTTATAGTGCAATAGGAAACCATGTTTTGGTTGATATAGTCCCTTGAAATGTATTTATTTTAAACGAAATAAGTAACCTTCTGTAATTAATTGTGCATTTCAACATCCACATAAAGAACTCGCGTAACACTATAATATTAATGATACAAAACAAGTAATTTTCATATTATTACTAGTATAATTACTTAAACTAACTATTTAATCTGCTCAGGAATATTTTCATATCATTTCACATAGTGTGTGTGGTTTCTGTTGTGTAACCATTTGCTTTATATAGTCCACTATGATGAGCTAAATGCAAATATAATATCATGTTAAATTATCACACTTGTGAAAAATCAGAACAGATAAGCCCAGACGGGAATTCTCACATATTCTTTTACAGCATGAATGCTCTTCGGTCAATGTTTTTTTTAGATTGATCTTGTTTTATTGTGTTGTTGAACTAGGCTGAATTCAGTGGTGTTGTTTAACGAGTAGCCACTACGGATTTGGACCTTGTTTTATAGCTTGTACTTAACCATTTCACATGTATTTGATATGAACAATTCTTTGGGATGTAATTGCAGCATAAACAACAACACTATTTACTGTTCGAACGAACAAAATACGACACATTAATACACACATTCGACTGACTGAATTTAATTCAAACAAACAACGACAATACAATGCAGTGTACACATATATGTATCATTTACAATTCAATAAACACCGGTGAAAACATTGACAAATGAATTAAATACATTGAAACATGAATGTTAAGTTATGTAGAAACGTTTATGCTTGCTTTGTAAAGTTCTTCGAAAATTAATGTTAATATTTTATATATTTCGCACAGCGTACTAATTGGTATTGAGGTTCGTTTCTATAACAGATGTGTAAAAGCAGTATTCTGCACACAATGATAAGTGGTGAACGGTCACAAAAACTAACGTCAGCAATACACTAACCATGTTTGTTTTAGTTTGATTCAATCAAAGTTCATTAGGGATTATATTTGCATTTCAGACAGCAGCATTATAGGTTTTCGTGATTAGAAATATCTTATCAAATATAATACTAAGTACGAATGTACAAACGTCAGTATTGGATACCATACACTCATTGAACAGCATTTGTGGACGTGTCATTACGATCATGACGAAAGTGTTGAGGGAAAGGAAAAGTAGGTCACGTAAAAATCAAGTAATTATGTGAATGCATTTCATGCAGGCAAAGTAACCGGCCTTCAATTTGAGAATAGAAACACTTGTGAAACAATATTACATTGTGTATTGTGAATGCACAAAATGGTATATTAAAAAAATCATGGGCTATATTAATGTAGGGCACTACGATGAGTTCATAGGTAAGATAATCTCATGTTTAATTACCACACTGTTGGAAAGTCATATTGTCCAAGATGGGAATTCTCACATATCCTTTTAAAGCATGATGGGAATATATATATATATCCGATTTTATCATGACAACTATTCAGTCTCTGATTTTCCAGATCGGTCTGGTCAAACCGGACTTGACGTAAGAACAACAGAACAAGTGCATGTACGTTTCAGAAATTAGTGTTTGAAGATTGGAACCAGTAGACAGATTTAGAAAAAGAATGACCGATTACAAGAGAAATGTAAATATTTTAACGTAACTGTCTTTGAAACATGTATACTTGTACTGATTCTTACTCTCTTCCTTTTGCCATTGTGGCTTATTTATTAATGTTGTGTAACAGCATCCAACCTTTCGGTTGGGTCTGTGATGAAAATATACATACATACCGACCAAGTATATAAATGACTAAATGGCTACTGAAACCCTCAGTACAACAAAGACACACTCACGGCCACATATAGCCATTTCTAGTCACAACTTTACAACTTCCAGAGTCAATTCAATTTAAAAAATGTCATTTAGTAAATTTTGTTATTTTATTTGCTTGATAGTATTACTAATTATATAATTATGAAGCACGTGATATAATATATATTACTGATAATTATTGATAGCAACAACGTTTTTGAATTAAGTCATTCTGCAATCAATGTATATATTTACCAAAACATTATATAATGTCAGTACTTTTCCTGCACTTTTCAAAAACATCTAAATTCAGTTTATCTGACTAGTTTCCATTAAACTTGGAATAATTTCGTTCAAACTTAACAAATTCGTATTTTCTCAGAATGGCTTGCTATGTACTATATGTCTTCCGACACAAAATTGAAACAACTGTTTAAAGTAGGTCAATAACCAATACTCAATATGTGTGACCATATTTTCCCCCGAGAGATTCTGCATAGCGTGTCTGTCATTCAGACTGAAATTGCCGATTGGGACGGTTGCTCTTGTATTCAGGCAGTTTTAAGAGTATTATTTACATTCTGATCTATCAAGCATTCAGATATGTGCATTTGATTGAATAAGAAGCTTTAGTTATTGTAGCTGCAATGTAATTAAAATGTCGCTGTACAGAACTGGGTGTATGTGTATTGTTTGCTAAACAAAATATGTAAGAAAACTATAAGTATGTATGTTTGGACTTTTAATACAACCATGATATTAAACAATTATTGCATGGGAAATTTTGGAATTTGACAATTTAACATACACTTAGCTTAAAGCATTCTATACACTAGATCAATTTATTTCCCTCATTCGTTTGACATAGTCTACACAAATACACTGTACTGAAGTTTCAACGTGGTAGAAAATGCGAAAGGACGTACATTTAGGTCCACACATCCATGCAACTTTCTTTTAGTCAAAGGTAATATTTGTTATTTCTGCATACACCAAAAACAGAAGAAAGAATCTTAAACTTAATATTGTATCCCGTTTGACTTCCCCTGTTACTTAAACACCCACAGTAATAGCACATTTTGCTTTATAATTTGTCTAGATTGTCCCAGTTATTATTTTATATATAAGTTATAGTGATTTTATGACAGTACACAGTTTGGATTTGTGTACTTTGTATTGTTATTATTAAATATTAGCTTTAGCTATTTCGCAAATTTCAGCTGAGAGTATCTCACTGTGTATGGTTATGCGCGCAGTATTGCGTTTAACTACTCAGTGGGAGCTATTTATTTGTAACAAACGTGCCGTTCGCCATTAATTGTTTACGCATTAACTTGAAGACTTAACAACATGATAGTTTCCATGATTGTTTTATGTCCATTATGTAGTTAGTAGACCTGTCCGGTGTTTAGGTAGAACGAAATCGGGTGACCCTGACACATATTTTTTTCTTTCAAACTTAATGAACTCATTTCAAACTTTGTACGTATATATGTATAATTACATGTCATACTGTTCATGGTGTTTACCTTAATGGTGCTATATATTGTCTGCAATTGAACAACGTACATAGCAAGTATTATCAAGTGTTGTCGTTGTTGCATTAACAATTAAAAATATACAGAAACTAATCTGTTCACGCACTAGATCGCTTCACAATGCCATGCGTTGTTAAAATGACGCTTTATATTGTGTTGTATGTTTTTACATGATATGACACGCAACAAGTACGTAGGTGACGAAATTGTTGACATATATGAGAATAATACTTTAAACGCAAATTGCATAACCATCTATTAACGATAGATTGTACAGTGATGATCTTGAAATAATTTTGAGCTTCTAACTACCAATACGATAAACTCCAGTAAATACTACATTTGTTTATGAGCGTGCTATAGAATTGTATGAAACAAAGGTATAATATATCGTGTTTTATAATTAAATACAATAATAATAATTTCATTAAATTCTTCTAGCGACCTTCAGACAAATTTTACAATTTAAAGTCGTGCCACATAAACTTAATCACACTTTAAATGGTCTTGTCGACCCATGCCTCTCAAAAGTGCACTTTACATACACACCAAAACGGACCTGGAAGTGGTACAAGAACATTCAAACGCTGCCAGTTATCAGCAGCAGATTTTGAGACGACCGGCAGCCGCTTGTAACCAACTGGAACTTGAACAGGCCCATGGTTTTCCAGGCATTCGTCAGGAACTAGGTGCTCTCGATGGATCAAAGGTGTAAACATGTCATGAAAGCCATTAGGCGTAAAAAAATATGTTTGTTTCAGGTAACCCGACCTACCCTAAAAAAAATGACCCGACCCCAGAACATTTTATTAGGTTTGTCAGATTGATTTTTGTTTTATTTACCTTTTTCAATAATGAAATGTGTTTTGGATAAATAAGTGTTTTGTTTTGATAGTATCCACTTATAAACAATGTTTTGGGATATTACTAATGTTTTGAATATTTATTCAGTTTTAGAATCTTCAAGTTGACCATTTACCAACAAACAAACAAAAAATCCCGACCTGCTACCCTCATTTTTGGGGGTATGTTACCTGAAACAAACATTTTTTTTTTACGCCTTACTGGACAAACGAGATACTAAGCAACCAAGACCGGGGTCTTATTTTGTGATCGCTTAATTGTTAAAAACAGTTTAGTGATTTATCACTTTTTGATAATTATTGTACATGATATCATTTTCTGATTTTGTTTTATTTTACAGTCATTTTGATTAGAATAATTTATTTCCATCGTACAGTAAATCGATAAGAATAAAAAATATCTATGAGGCATTTTATTTAAGTCGAATTATTTTCAACAATAGAAGTCTTACCTTAGAAAAGTGATGGAATGTATGCACATTAATATCAGAGTTTTGTATTATTCTAACCCATTAAAACGGTTCTCCGTGTTATAATACGTATTTCCACAAGACATTCGACAATGCGTTTTCATAGTATCATTTCTTGGTCTTAATATAATATAAAATAAGAGTTTCGTATTATTCTAACCCATTAAAACGGTTCTCCGTGTTATAATACGTATTTCCACAAGACATTCGACAATGCGTTTTCATAGTATCATTTCTTGGTCTTAATATAATATAAAATAAAATAAGATAAAAATAATATAATATAATATAATATAATATGATATGATAGGATAGGATAGGATAGGATAGGATAGGATAGGATAGCATATAATATAATATAATATAATATAATATAATATAATATAATATAATATAATATAATATAATATAATATAATATAATATAATATAATATAATATAATATAATATAATATAATATAATATAATACAATATAATTTTTTATCACATGCTTTTAGACGAAAAAGAACCATTTAATTTTATCAAAACATGTTGATAAATCAAAAAATGTTGTCTACTGACGTGACGTCGTTTCATGTTGACGACGTAATTTCACCAAAATAACGTCATGCGATTGGTCAGTCAAAGAATATGTAGCCAATGAAAACGCTCAAAATGTTATCTTACACATGTGTAAGATAAAAAATATTCGTAATGGCTGTATTACACGGAAAACAATGTATAGCATGTGATAAAATATAATATAAGGCGTGGCGTGGTGTCGCGTGGCATGGCATGGCATGGCATGGCATTGGCATGGCATTGGCATTGGCATTGGCATTGGCATCGGCATCGGCATTGGCATTGGCATTGGCATTGGCATGGCATGGCATGGCATGGCATGGCTTGGCTCGGCATGGCGTGGCATGGCATGGAAAAGTTGACGTACATTTATACGTTAAGTTGAAATGCTTTATAAGTATAGGTTCAAAGTTCAGCTGATAAGTGTTCATGTTATAGTGTTTTTACGTCCATTACATTTATGAATATTGGATTGTTTCCAAAATGATTTATTTATATATCATTTTCTTGTCCATGACTTAAAGTCTTAATTCTATAATAATATAAATCCATATACAACCGAAATATCTGCGATTGCAGTAGTTAGGTTAAATAGAAATTGTCCACATTAATTATTAAACAATATAAGATTCAGTGATGAGCCCTACTACGTAGAAAATAATTATGCATGAATGCTGTACACGTGTACCTAACCGGACAATTCTTAAACACTGTTATATACACTTAGACAGTTAATTATGTATTGTCGTAAAATATAAAATGCAGGCACATGTTAATGTCGAAAATAGGTATGCTAACCTATGGAATAGACATGACCACATCCAATTAAATAATGCTATAACTTATCGTCCCATTATTCCCAAGCTATGAACTAATGATGTGGGCGATAATTTATTTTCAATATGTAATGGCGTTTCCATGTTTAGTTTTGTAGGCCAACATTAGAGCTAAAATGCTGAAAACGATTACCGTAATCTAATTGTATTTCATGTTATGCGGTAAATGAGCGGAGAATACCAGTGAATGATAACCCGATCGTTTCACTCTAGGTCGAGTGAAATGAAAACGTTTGATCATTTCACTCTTGGCTATATGGAACTACTTTTAACTTTGTTTTTATGTTTATTTTTTGAAAGTATGTGAATACCATAATAGTCAGTGTAAACTGCGGCCTTGTTTAACAACAGAAAACACATAATAAAATTCAATACAAATATAATTAAGAGTGGCACTATTTTCCCACCGCAACAGTGATTGACAATTTTGGAATCATAATGACGTCATATTTATCACGTCATAATACACACAACTTGTGACGCTTCAACGTATCTCGCGCATTTTTTTATTTATCGTTCAAAAGCATGAAATAAAAAGAAAATGTGTAGATTTCGGTGTAAGATCGTATTTTATTTCAATCGTGATCATAGAAAATAGATATTTTAACTCGTGGCTTCGCCACTCGTGAAAATATAATTTCTATGAACACTCGTGAAATAAAATACGATCTTACACCGAAATCAACAAATATCCTCTATATCATTGAAGCTTTCAGTCTTTATGCAAGTATATAGCTTTGCTTGGTAAGTACACACGTTATGATATAAATTTGTAATATGAGGCGTGTCGTGGGAAAACCGGACTTAATGAATGTGCGTAAAGTGTCGTTCCGGAATAGCTTGTGCAGTCCGCACAGGCTAATCAAGGACGGCACTTTCCGCTTTTATGGTATTTTCTGTTTCAAGGAAGTCTCTTCTAAACATAAATCTACTGTAGGCGGAAAGTGCCGTCCTGGATTAGCCTGTGCGGACTGCATTAAGACCGGTTTTCCAAAGACACGCCTCATATAAATTTGTATGTAATGTACAAATGCATTACATTTAATCTGTTTTCTATGCGATAAAGGAATATAATTTAAATGGCCAACATGTACCCGCGCAAACTATAAGCTCAGACTTAAATTATTATATAAGCATTACTAACGACGTAATTGTAACAGAGGAAACATTAAAAATGATAAAAACTTTGGAAGTCGCCTTAGAACGATTAATTGATCCGATTGAAGATTAAAACCGGTTTAAAGACGAGCCGAACTTCATCAATTGAGAATCCAAACCTCAGCAGCAATATCAAGGCAATGTTAAAAACAGTGTTAATATCGTAGCTCTGGAATTCAATTGAAACATACAACAGCCGTATAAATGTACGCTTTGACCTTTAATACATGGTTGCACAGTTTGTGACGGCGCAGCTTCAACCGTTATGGCAGCTGGGAATTTATCAAGAATCGCACGTTCTTTACTTCTCTCTAAGAACACGTCACCTCTCACTCGTGCATTGTTTTACAGATAGATCATACTGCTATAAACCAGATGCCGCGCTAACATAAACTTCCTTTTTCCAAACGTGTCGACGTTATTGGCAGAAGCCAAACGGCAATCGCATGTTTCAAAGAAACAGACGCGCGAGGTTAACACTTCCGGGCATTGCCAATTATTATCAGTTTACTGAAGACGAATCTGTTATGAATGCCTTTCTCGTGTACTTTATCTTCAAGACTTTCAACACTTTGGTTGTGTATAAATACCTTCCGTTTATCATTCATTATGGTTATGACCACCTTGGCGGGCGTCCACATTATCTACCTGCCTGGGCATACATTTGTGGTAATTTTTCAGAAGGAGCAACTTCGCTCGAGTGAAGACGTTGTTTCCTTCATGTAGAAAATTAATAAAAACAACTGCATGGATACATGCAGACAGGAGCGTTTGTTAGTTTATTTATGATTAGCAATTGAAGCGCGAGTTGACACTGTTTCATGAGAAATTTATTGGATTTTTGTAACAGCGGATGCATGACTCCGAAATACAAAACCCACCGAAAAGGCACGATCCAATAAATATATCCAAACAATAAAAAAAATTGAAATGGTGCAAAAAGATATTATCATGTAATGATTTCTTGTACATTTTATAGTAATGCATAGAGTTTTATATTGTCAACACAAGGGAATAACAATATTAAACTGAGGGTGTACGCTTTTGGCAAAGCAGCGGAATACAGCGTTTTGCATTGAGCAATACATTTAAATGTTTAATTTTATTTTGGTTTTAATATTTTACTTTTTCAAAATAAATTGTGTTGTGTTAAAACAGAAACAGCTTTATTAATAATATATTGATCAGTTTATATGTGCGTGTTAACCCAATTCGACCTATTAAAGGATATTCATATATATAATAGCCACAACGTTTACAATAGGCAATTTTTAAGACAACGAAATAACAATGAAGTTATAATGAATATGAACATTTTAATAGTGTTAGTGGTGATTTTATGTTGCAGAAAATAAATTTTAACTTATGTTCGCATGCTTGAGGTTACTTTAACACATGGTGACACAACATCATGACGAATATGGATTTCGACCCGGATATCAATGATGTAATGACACTCCAAGATAAGCCGGTGTTAGCACACAAGCAGTTTGGTTAACCTATCAACCCCTTTATCTTCGAAAACATTTCTTTGTTTACAAAACGGGGAGAACTTTTATTACGGATCGATATTAGCAATGGTGTATTCACATTTTAAACCGAATAAACCCAGATAGCATAGATGCGAGAAACTATCAGACAGGCTTGGTATACTGGGCGATATATTGATCTCCTTGCCTTTGTCGTCTCTTTGATAGCGATTTTAGTGCGGTGTGCTTTTTCACTGGATAGGGATTGAATCTGAAATTAATATCATATTAGCATTCACATGTAGCATCGTTGTCGTTTTGTTTGCTGTAAACTAACGATTAATTCAGGGCACGTTATTATTGCGTCGTATTGTCACATTACAGACTTAGAAATGTTATAATAATTTCTCAAAAATTAAACATTGACGACTGTGTCAGGTGATGGAATATTACGATAATTCAAGTAAGTTGTGTGTATTAATGTGGAATAAGCGAAAACGTGTAAGTATATTAATTTGATTATATTGTATATTTTATCAAAGGTATTTTCGCATAAATTTCGATTTTATTGTTGCCATACGTTATATTGTTTTAAATGTGTTTTTTCAGTTGCATTAACTAATAACAGAAAGTGAATGAAATACTAGTATCAAATCTGACCCAAGATCTGCGAATATTTTTAATGTGAAATGAAAGTCAATGGAAAACATAATAATGAAGAAATAAATTCTTATTACGTACGTTTGCTTCTTATTATAGTAGGTCATTTTTAATATATACATATGTGCGTTGCTTGTGTTTTCTTTTACAATATGTATGATGGAAATTTGCAGACGGTGTGTTTATTAAAATTGATTTCAACTGGTATATGAAATGCGTATGCACTATCTTTCTTGATGCGGATATAGTAAGTTCACAACCTAAATAAAGGGATGTAATTCAAATTAAGTTCAGTATAATTTTATGATTACGTCCCTTGAAAATAATATGACTATGTTCGTTACACAGTAATACTTTTATTAGCAATTTTGTATTTACAGACAAATAGTTCGTGGTGAATAAACGTGTGTCGTAATCGCACAATTATGGTAAGTCAAATAATCTATCTTCTGTAAAACATTCATGGTGTTAGGTTGATCATATTTCGGTCCTGATTTCATTACAACCTAGTCATTATTTAATAAGCAATAACAACAACTGGTGGTGAAATAATCAAGTATTTAAAACGTATCACAAATATGAGAAAACTGGACATATATTCGACATACCATATTAATTTCACAGACGGGCATAATATTGCATCATTTTTATTGAAAATAAATATGTTGTCCATTTAGAAACAGTGGATATGAACATCACATTATAAATGTAGTAGGGGAATAGTTTAATATTCCAAATGTCTTACATTCTGGATTCAAACGTATAACCAAGTTCGTGGTATCAGGCTAATGTACTCCAGTTATCTCTAAACGTACCCAAAACATGAGCGTATAATAACACTAATGGTTTTCTTATCAACACAAGAAAACGCAAAACCCGCAGTGTGAGTTGTAAAGCCTCTGTCCGCGTTGATTAGAACTATTTTACCCTTTACCTTCGGCTATAATTTGTACGTTAATTGGTGTTATCATGGCCGTTTATCCATCAAGTTAGTCTGAATGCGCTGTTTTAACAACAAAATAAACCCTATGAGAAACTTTAAGATCTAAACATCTGAGAAACACGGAACAAGGCTTTGCATACTAATCAATGTAAAAATAAAGAGTAATCATATCAGCAAATACCGAAGTACTTAGTTGTAGCTTTGCTATAATAATAGTTCGATATTACTACTACTACTACTATTATTTAATTTTTTTTTTCTTCTTATTATTATTACAGGTTTATTTTTTTGTTATTTGTTATTATTATTATTATTATTATTATTATTATTATTACAGTTTTATTATTATTATTATTATTATTACAGTTTTATTATTATTATTATTATTATTGTTGTTGTTGTTGTTATTATTACTATTATTGTTTGTATTATTAATTGAAATGTAATTACTTCAGTTTTCATTGTTATTGTTTGTATTAATATATTGCTGCTGTATTTTGTTTTTGTTTTTATTATACTATGAAAAGAGTTTGTTTTTTTTAATTTCAGTACGGGTTCGTGAACCACGCTCTTGAATTGTTAGTGATTAGAAAGTTTGGCCAAGAAAAATGGGAAGAAGTGAAGTAAGTGAACTTTTGTTTGCACGTTGTAAGAACACACGATAAGTGACGATTGATCAATACTAACTAGAACGTGTTTGGTTAGCATGTCACTAAACAATTACACTGTTGTACGTATTTATCGTCTTGATACTTTGGTACAAAATATTCAGAACACTCGCTTGAGTATATGTATATCTGATTTTAAAACGTACACTTCAAAAACAGATTTTACTCTATTGATATCTGCTGTTTATATTTTTCCTTATGAATACCGACTTGGCCATAGTTGTATTGGACGTTATGTTGTTTTATTAAAAATAAATTGTTTACAACTGGCTTGACCTTTTAACAAACGCTGGACCTTATGGATAGATGTTTACATATTTATGATTCACAACAAACGCTTGACCATATGTATTTATATTTGCCTACTTATAATTTACAACAAAAGCTTGACCATATTTATATACGTTTGCATATTTATAATTCATAACAAACGCTTTACCATTTTACTTTAGCATATTTATAATCCAGGACAAACGCTTTACAATATGTAATTATAATTGCCTTCTTATAATTCACAAGAAACACGTGGCCATATTTATATACATTTGCATATTCATAATTCACAACAAACGCCTGATCATATTTATAAATATTTGCTTATATTTCGTTCAGTACAACCTCAATTGTACGTATTGTATTTAAGACGCGTGGCAAACCTGAACATGGAAGGAAAGTTCATCATTCGGAACATTTATAATGACGCTGCCACCTACAGCGTCGTCGGAGCAGCCTCGCAGGTTTTAGGTATAAATCCGTCTTCCATCCGTATTTATACGTATCCCCCATTAGTTTATCATCTATAAACATGGCACACTGCCGAGTTCCTAGGTAGGCATTCTTCTTGCATCCGAATAAATTTCAGCCCTTCATTTCCTATAAAATGTGCGGTTTCCTTTCATAGTTTTGCATAAGTAAAACATCATCAGCCCATAACCCTTGTTAGTAGCAATTTCAACCCATGTCGAGCACCTTCAATACACACAAACAACTGAGCACGCTCAATATGCATACAGATTTAAATAAACTGATAAGTTGAAATAATTTGAGCTAAGAATTGTTCGGCCAAGACAAGTTATAACCACACAAACAGCGAATTACCGAAAAGCATCTCAAAATGTGTTTCAATCTACATGTATAATTAATGCTTTATTGAAATAATCAATATCCGACCGGACACATTTCGAAGCATGTACAGATAAAAATACCCACTATACATAAATTCATGAACTAATGTTATTTGGTGTCATTGATTTATTATGTGCACGTTAAACAGGTGTGCCAGCAGCAGTATTACTTGAGGAATTCGGGAAAATGTTCTTTGACTTCTGCAAAGAATCTGGGTATACCAAAATCTTAAAAGTTCTGGGCGCAAACACAAGAGACTTTCTACAAAACCTGGACGCTTTGCATGATCACCTGGCCACCATATACCCTGGCATGCAAGCACCTTCATTCCGATGCACGGATGGCACAGGTGCGCTTATCCTCCATTATTATTCAGACAGACCAGGTCTAGAACCTATAGTGATAGGCATCGTCAAAGCCGTTGCGAAAAACCTTCATAATTCTGAAGTGGAAATGAACGTGATAAAAACTAAAGAAGAATGCGATCATGTACAGTTTGCTATTGTTGAGAAAAATCTATCGAATGTAACTGATAGAAATCAAAACCAAGTTGTGGACCAGTTCAGTTTGGAACCCAAGATAAGCCCAGCAACATTCTGTAGGGCATTTCCATTCCATGTTCTGTTTGACAAGAACATGAGGATAACTCAAACTGGTTTCTCATTGGTTCGCGTTATCCCATCCGTAGCCAATGGAAACTGTAGAATTGACAGTATCTTTGAAATGGTACGCCCACATATGGAGTTCACTTTCAACCATATCCTATCTCACATTAACACAGTATTTGTCTTAAGGACCAAGGAAGATGTTATTGACAGGTGCGCAGACGACAATGACAACAACAGGTACGAGAATCAGGACACCCTGCGCATGCGCCTGAAAGGACAAATGGTATACGTTCCTGAATCATATAGTCTTCTCTTCATGTGCTCTCCGAGCGTCAACAGTCTCGATGATCTGAGTAGACGGGGTCTGTTCCTTAGCGACATACCTCTCCATGACTCTACAAGGGATCTGGTGAGTGAATTAATCACTAGTTTCATCACTTAACAAAGAAACGCGACTCATTTCAGCCAAGACAAACGTACTAAATACGTACTAAATATATAATCCAGTTTTAATGTAACCAAAACTATTGCAAGAGGGTATTAGTATGTGTTATTGTGAGTAAAGCCTCAGACACACATTCCCGATTTTTCCTGCCGTCCGGAATCAAATATGTCAAAACTCGGGATAATATTCTGAGATTTGGGGCTCGAAATTCAATTTTCGATCCAAAGATCGAATATGTTCACGACAGCGTCACGACAGGGTCTCGAAAAAGTCCCGAGATTGTCCCGATATTCATATGATCAAATTCAAATGACACACACCAAACGACGACTTTGTGTTATATGTTTAATTCTACCAAGTAGTTTATAAGGCCTAAAATAAGATATTGTTTGTTTCCCCTCCCGAGACCGACCCAGCAAAATCGCCGCGACCCTAAATGAGATCCGACAGAGTCCCGACAGTGTCCCGATAGCTCCCGACAGCATCCCGGCATTCCCGACATTTTTTTTATTGGAGCATTAATGGTGGTCGGTCAAAGTTCTGATAATGAATGACACACGCACACAGTCACACATTCCCGATTTTTTCCTGCCTTTCTTGAGCCGACAGCGTCCCGAATCAAATATGTCAAAAGTCGGAACAATATTCTGAGATTCGGGGTTCGATTTTTGATCCAAAGATCGAATATGATCACGACAGCGTCACGACAGCGTCTCGACAGAGTCCCGATTTTCCGGAATGCGATCCGACAGAGTCCCGACAGTCATCCGATAGCTCCTGAGAGCATCCCGACAGCATTCCGGCATTCACGAGTTTTTTTTTTTCAGTATTTGTATCGTAGCGCTGTCTGGACGCTAAAGACGATAAATACGTACAACAGTGTCGATGAATAACAAACACACACAAACACGCACAACATACACGATATATACACCAGACTTAATATATTTATATTTATGTTTATGCAATATCATTCCCGTTTCACCGGATATTGCCCCGACAACGTACCGAAAACGTCCCGACACCGTTTCGAATTTGATCCGGTATAGCCGAATCTATCCCGACAGTGTCCCGCCTATACTAATTCGGCTGAGTCTCCCGAAAATGTTAAGGGAAAACCTTAACTGCCAGGAGTTATTGGGCGATCACTCCGAACGTGTCCCGATGATTCCCGATTCTGATGACAGCGTTCCGAATGCGTCCAGATAGATCCCGTTAGCTTTCCGACAACGTCCCGATATTCCCGACTTTTTAATTATTTGTATCGTAGCGCGGTCGGGAACCATAATCGGGAATGTGTGACTGAGACTTTAAGCCTCTTAATCGTTCTCGGGACAATGTCCTGTGGAAAGGGATTGATAATGCATTATACATTTTATAGAAATATCGCGTCTGGAGTATTGCGGCAGTCACAAATTCTCTATTATGGCTCCCGACAGCGCCCCGATAGAGCAACGATACAAATAATCAAACAGTCGGAAATGTCGGAACGCTGTCGGGTGACTGTCGGGAAACTGTCGGATTGCATTCGGGAAAATCGGGTCTCTGTCGAAACGCTGTCTGTACGCTGTCGGGACATATTCGATCTTGTGATCAAACATTCAATTTCGATCCCCTAATCTCAAAATAATGTCCCGACTTTTGACATATTTGTTTCGGGACACGGTCGGCTCAAGAACGGCAGTAAAAATCGGGAATGTGTAACTGAGGCATTAGCTAGGTCTAAGCTACTCTGCTAATTTTTAGGTAAAATAAAAAATCAATCACGTAATTTAAATATGATATACATTTTGGGAAATGTCAAATATACAAGTGCATAATATACAGTGTATAACATAATCACATCAAGATTTATCGGCATTGTTCAGTTGATATTTGGTTATTTTTATGCTACACTTCAATGTGCTTCAATACCTTTCATTTGTCTTGTGCTGATATCTATAGATAAGTCGTTCTTGGAGCTGCATGGCTTTAAACAAATTGCCATGTTGTCACTATGAAATCGCCTTTATGTATTTCTGCAATCTCACCGAGTGCATTTACTTATCAGACATGATTGATTTTTTTCTTAGAAATGCTGTCATGAAATTGAAACAGCAAGCAACATTGCTGATTCTGACGATGGGATATGAACAAGATATTTACACATGGCATTATTTTGGTATTTGTTCAGGTGTTGCTGTCAGAGAAATTCGATGAAGAATACCGCCTGACGCAGAAGCTCGAGTTCTTAACAGACAAATTGCAGACAATGCACCGAGAGTTGGAGGCTGAAAAACAGAAAACTGACAAGTACATGTTTTTACAATATTTCTTCCAACCGTATGAATATTGTCTAAATAGAACATGCTATAAGTGTTTAGGTACTTTAAGGTATGTAATCTGGTTCACTTTATCAAGTGCTATAGGTCTGCGTGCATAGTGTACAGTGCACAGTTGCCAAATACATAAAAGCAATAATGCCTTTGTGTATATAAATATTTGAAAGGAACATACAACAACAAATTAAAACATTTACCGCTTTTTAATTTAAATTATATTGCAAAACTAATATTTGCTCTTCAGACTGATGTACTCGATTCTCCCACCCTCCGTGGCCAACGAACTACGTCACAACCGCACGGTTCCGGCCCGGAAGTTCGAGAACGTAACACTGATGTTCAGTGGAATTGTTGGATTCAGCAAGTTCAGCACCAGTAACGCGGACGCTCGTGGCGCCATGAAAATTGTCAAACTTTTAAATACGGTCTACACTAAATTTGACGACATACTTAAACGACACACTGACGTATTTAAGGTACAAACGGCAGCATTGAATTACCATCGATTGATCACATTTTATTGTGTTTTCAAATCGTTTTTTATTAATAGTACTGCGGTCAACAGTTTGGAGATTTTTGTTTGCTTTTGACTTTTAATGTTGCTGCGTTAGTTGTTGATGATAATGGTGATCTACGATGACGATGATGACAATTATTATTTTGGTCATTATTAATGGTGATCGTAACGACACATACGCACAGATATTATTCTTTTATTTGGCAAACCATTTCTATATGTTAGTGCCTATTACGCAAAACCACTGTCCATATATATGATGCACTTGTGTTCAGCTTTTTTAAATTATAAGTGCTTGTTGATTTTGGTTTAGGTTGGTGTTTCGTTTTTTATTTAATGTTTTGTTTCCAAACTCAATAGTGTTTTCTTCTGGAATAATGGAGTTAAACATTATCACATTCAATTTAGCAATGTTAATGTAAGGGCATTTTTGTTCTCGAGAAGATTTGCTTAACTTTAGTACGCAACCAAAGGGATAAGCAATACAAGTAAATATATAAGGCATATCCAGATTAGATTCAAGCCAAACGAAAATTTTATTAGCTAATACCGGAACGACAAATTGTCAAGACAATGCCTTTCATTGAATGGAACTATCCACCGCTTACTTCGTTGTAAAAAGGTCATTTTTAGAAATCCTTGTACTTGTCCAAAATAGTTTCATTCATACGGGCCAAGCTTGTCTGGCAGAGTACAACCAGTAATATCATAGTGAGATATAGCACACATATTTAAAAGGTTGTTAGGTTTGTGCATGTTATCATTAAGATACTACTACAAGACTGAACTGAATCACTTGATGTTTTAACCGTTATTATGTTCTAACTTTGAAGAAAATATTAAATCAATTACGAGATTCAGTAAATAAACATAACAATAATTTTCTTAATTAATACTTTTGTTGCCAGCACATAATCTTTATTTAAAGCAGTATCTTTATGTGAGAGTTGTTCACAACCATTTCTAATTTGTCGTTTAAAATCATATTTGACACAATTATTATGCACTCAGGTAGAAACTGTAGGAGACAAATACATGGCAGTCAGCGGTCTACCCGAGGAGTCTATAACGCATGCAAAGTCCATTGCAAAACTTGCTTTGGATCTCATGGATGTGTCAAAAGAGCTGCGAGACCCAAACAACCACCTTATTGAGGTGAGAATTGACGTCATTGGAAATAACACATTAATACATGTTATATGCACTAAAAATAAATTGTATGTATATGAGTTTCTGCACTTAAACTCGTATGTAAGTTAATGCAACACCCCATATAAACAAATTTCGAACGATACGACAAGTATTATCCGGTAAGACAACAAATGAACAAATGAAAAGTGCCAAAACTTCAGTGTGCTGCATTTAATAACAATATAGAATGTGTCATCTGGTAAGAAAGTGAGCTCTTATGTAAACATTAAATGCCAAGTATTGACTCTTGCAGATAACCATTGGCATTCACTCGGGCGAGGTGGTTACCGGGGTGATAGGCAAGAGGATGCTGCGCTACTGTCTGTTCGGTAACACGGTGAATCTTACCAGCAGGACAGAAACCACGGGCGTCACTGGCCGGATCAACGTCTCACAATACGCGTACAAGTTAGTATGATATTACCAAACGGCACTTATTTATCATATTTTATAGTGTTCTATCCTCTATGTTATTTTTTTATCCACATTTCATTGTCATCATGCATGTTCACATATGCAAAATCGCTGACGGCAATTTGAGTGCATGTCCTCAAATAACTGACAATGTTTTAGGGTCTTCATTTTACATGTATATATTAATGCAGATGGCATTCCGCATTGTGTTCTTCTATTTTCCTTTCAGTTACTTGAAAGCTGGCCCTTGCTATGACCCAGAGTTCCACCTGACGTACAGGGGAGAGGTGAAGATGAAGGGCAAGAAGGAACCCATGGAGTGCTGGTTCCTGACCCGCAAACTTACCTTGGATGAATAAATTGCTTGTTTATTTGTCAACTGCTGAAATATCCTCATGATAATATATACATTATTGTGTAGACATACGGGCCAGTAAGAGTTATTGACAATACTTATTGTTCATGTTTGTACCTAATGGATAATGCAGTTCTTCTGATATTGTGATTTTGTTATCGTTTTGTTATGGGTATGTTTGCTTGCAATCGAATCCTTTGTACATGATGTAATTTTTAAATAATTGATATAGAAATATATAGCAGAAGCAATCAATACATTGATATTTGTCTTGATAGTACAAGTCGTATATTCACAGATACATTGGCAAATATTTACGTCTTGTTAGTAAAACTAAATAACTAAGTTTGAGCTTCACGTATTCGCTAGCATTTACATTTTTTTTAATTTATACAGGGTTTTGGTATGTTAAATGTGTTGTAAGATAATAACCAGGATGTATGTGTAATTAAATTATTACAAAAACTATATTATACATTGTTACTTTATGTTCTGAACATCTATTACAAAGTTCGGAATCATAACGCTCATCTACTATATCTTTTGTTACAAATGTAATGAGGAAAGAGAGCAATACTAAGTTAAAATATAATACTGGGTTTTGAAATCTTGATATCATATGGGTGGTCATAAATTCGTAAAAGTTCACTTTTTGCCAGCTTTTGTATATTTGCAATGTGTTATTGTTCATTCTATACTTAATAAAGCTACCGACAACGTTCTTGTCATTTCAATATCTATGCTCGTTTTTCATTGCATCCAATAAATTACCATCATAATGTGGCGTGTATGATGGATAGTAAATGGGAGATGTCAATCATGTTTACCTTGATTTCGATAAGACAAAGATAAAAAAAACAAAAACAAAAACGAAACTGCATAAGAAAACATACCTCAGACGTGATTACAAGTTTATAAGCTGTAACAAAACTGTTAAAAGTGTATATCATTGTTGATGGAATCTGTTAGTGAATAGCCAGACCATGACTAATTTGGAGAAGGGCTTTCGTGTAAGCCTTTGTCTAGCTAGATGATAACAATTGTGCTGTTTATATATTCAATTAATTTGCAATTAATATTCGTAAGGTGTTAAAAAAAAAAATTACAATATACAGTCTGTTCAGTCTACAACAGTACGGTCGGCTTCCGTGTTTTGTTTAGTGTGTTAAATATAAGGACTGAACAAGCCATGAGCAAATCACAAAAACTTGTATTGTCGTTTCAACGTATAAATACTTCAATAATAATGTGCATGTATTTTTTGAGTTTTAAAGTATTTCGAAGTATATGTTGTGCCATACAGCAGGCAGACTATTTACAATACAGTTTGAGTTAAAGGGACTATGTCAACAAAAAGGGCTAAAGGGGGTAATTTGTTTAAAACATCTGAAATTAAGATATTAATAATGGCGTATAATAACGGTTAAAATAAGGTAAATATAATTGGAAAACGTTTTCGCATTCTAAATCAATATAAGCGAGTGTATATTGTGTTTTAGATCTGTATGTGCGTTGAGATGCTTGTAAATAAAAGTGAAAGACTCTTGTGGATCAACTGTAAATGCCGTGGGACTGAGCTATATAAGACGTATTTATTTTACGTACAAAAAACGCATGAAGCAAATTCCATCAAATAAAACAACGACCGGTATCAATGTATATTCGCAAGAAAACAAAAGGTCCCAAAATTCTCAACGAGTGTATGCGTCATATGTAAATATTAGCAAACCGTATTGACTTTGGCCTGACACAAAGCAGACCACAGTGTATCGAAGTTCTGTAAATTTTTAATTGGTTGCAGTGTTCGGTGTATTGTATGCCATCTCTGGAAAGCAGTAGGTGAACAACGTCAATTGCCATATTATGTAATGGAATCACTGCGCTAAATATTAGTTTGTTTAGACAAACGCAACAACATGACACTGCTTAAATTTAAGTGTAAAGGTCTTAGCGTGTTTCTTTAAAAAATGCAGGATATTTATTAATAATGGCATAGTATCACAAAACAGCAACAAAAACAGTATGTTGTGTGGTAAGCATGTAATATCCATACCTTTATTAATTGAAATAAATAAATATTTTAATTTTCCTCTATCGTTACGTGGAGCAAACAATGATCTAAAAAAGAACAAAAAACACTTCTTGAGTTGATGAAACAGGCCACTCGATATACCTTATAAAGTCACCAATCAAAGATTAATGATGGCTGTATATTGCATGCCGTGGTGTTTTTAGCATATTAAAACAATGTACAAAATCAACTACATGTATATTGAACAAACGTGTCATCATTCTGTCGCGATAACAATAAGTACCCTTATGTTCTAGGTCACATCATAGCCGTTGCGATAAATCTTCATATTCTGCAATATAAGCGAACGTGAAAAAGATGACAAACATGCGATCATAAAAAATTGCTATGGTTGGAAAGAATTATAACTGTCAGAAATCAAAACCAACTTGTTGACCAGTTTAGTTTGGAACTAAAGGTAAGCCCATCAACGTTCGGAAGCGGATTTCCATTCCTTGTTCTGTTTGGCAAGGACATGAGTATAACTCAAAATGGCACCTCGCTGGTTCGCCTTATCCCATCCGTAGCCATTGATAACTGAAGAATCGACAGTATATTTGAAATGGCACATATAGAGTTCTCATGCAACACATTTGTAAGGAACATATTAGTGTTATTGGCAGGTGCGTAGACGACAATGAATACTTTACACAGACAATAAATGTATTGCTGACAAACATACGTAATAGATCATTCTAGTTTTGCCAATAGTAATATAATCAAAGCTATTGTTAGATACGTGTGTGCATGGCATTGCGCAAACACCGTCCCGTATATTTAATACACCTGTATCTCTCCGTCTGACACATGACATGAGATCATACTATTGTATCATTATATCTTAGGTATATAAAAAAAATATACACCAAACTTCTTTATACAGCTCGTATATAATTGTAAAATACACATATCATGTTGTAATAAAAACTACTTTTTACAATGAGACAATTATTAAGAAAAAAGCAATATAATTTTGCGATTATTCGAATGACATTTTACATATCAAAAGGCGATCGTTCAATATAATTTTGAAATAGTTTTTCCATCCCACAATTTATGTTTCTCTTCAATGTGCTTCAATTCTAATCTCATTTGTCTGGTTGTGAGATTGATAGATTAGTCGCTCGTTGCTGAAATATATTAAATATTGACATGGAATTACTAATGTGTGTTACTTCAAGATCAGTGAGTGTAATATTATCAGACATGATAATTTTCCTCCAAGAAAATATTTTCATGAAATTGAAATAACAAATAATATTGCTGATTCAGGCGACATGATATTTACAACATATTAAGTATTTGGTATTTGTTCAGGTGTAACTCCTACAGAAGCTTGAGTTCTTAACAAAAAACAACTACATATAGTGAACCGAGAAGTAGAGGCTGAGAAACAAAAAATTGACAAGTAGGTTTTATTATAATAGTTCTTCCAATTGTATAAATACTGTCTCATTAAACTCTTGGCTATGCATATAGGTTACGAAACATAATTGCCTTGTTTCCAACACTACAGTTATAACATTTCCATCTATTACTGACCAGTACGCAACTCGGGACATATATTATGCAGTTGTGATCAGCATTTCCAATTATAAGGGCTTTTTCATATAGCCTGGTGTAAAGATTTCTTATTTCGTTTGATGTTTTATGTTCAAATTCAATATTGTCCGCTCCTGAAGAAATTGAGTTAAACTTTATCACATTATCAATGCTATTGAAAGAGCCTTTTAGTCGTCGCCAACATTTACTTAATTTCAGTAGGCAACCCATGAGTAAATCAATGACATTAAAGGTAAATGTTATATATCCAGTAAACTGTAAAGCCGCACGAAAACAAAATTAGCTTATACCAGAATGAGCAATTGTCCATACAATTTTCGCCATTGCTTGGAACTATCCACAGCTAACTTGGTTGTTTACTCAGCACTTTTTAGAAATCGTTGTACTTGTCCAAACTAGTTTCAGTCATACAGGCGTGTCTACAATAGTACAAATAGTTAAATCATAGAAAGAAAAGTACACGTGGTAAAATCACTTCAAGGTTTATAATGATAGTGATATTTATACTACACTATCGCACAGACACAGACTGGACGTACGCACTTTTTTTAGTACAATGACTATTTGAATACTAAACGGACATTAATCAAATTCATAATCACACAAAAAACTGACACTAATTTTTCGTGGCCTATATTTTGTTCAAATCAGTATCTACATCTTGGTGTTATTCAGAATCATTTTACTGTGATGTCTAATATCATATTTGACACAATTAAATATGCACCCAGGTAGACACCATATAAGAAATATACATGAAAGTTAGCGGTCTACCCGAGGAGTCTACTACGCATGCAAATTTGATTGCAAAACTTGCCTTGGATCTAATGGATATGTAAAAGCGCTGGGAGCAAAAATAAAAACCTAATTGAAGTCGCAGCACAACACGCATTAATATGTGAAACGAGCTAAGAAAATAATTGCATATTGTTTTTTGCGCTTACAACTGGAAGTTAGGTTAATACAACAACGCGTTGATGAATTAAAGTGGCGGAGATATGATATGTATCTTCTGGTAACAGCACCAATAGCTAAAGCAACCGCATTAATTAGCATGTAGCTATAAACAACTTATACCATTGATAAAAGAGCCAAAACTCAGGGTTGCTGCATTTGAATTTGGAATGTGTCTTTTTGTTAGAAGTTGGTTCTTATCTTTAAATGCCAAGTATTTACTTTTGGCGATAACAATTCACATCCACAGTGATGAAGGTGATTGGCAAGATGATCACAAAAATATACATGTAAATATGTAGAATATGACTGTTGTAGAAAACAATTTACATTCATTTCTGCGATGTGGTGACGGAGATAATAGGCAAGAAGATGGCAAGTAAACTACGTGTATATATACCTAATAATTACTGAATTATTATTAAATTGTTATAAACATAATGTTCGGAATTGCTACTTTATCATCTACTCATTCGGTACAAAAAGTCGTCATTTCACCAGCTGTTGTATGATAAAGTGAACGCCTTTGCAATGCGTTATTTTTCATCTTATCTTCAATAAAGTTACCGACAAAAGTTCTAGTCATTTCAAAACTAATGCTCGTTTAATATTACCTCCAATAAATTACCATCATAATTGTACGTGTATGAGGGATAACAAATGAAAAATGTCAATCATGTTTACATTGATTTGGTTAAGACACAGATAAAAGAAATAAGAAAACGATATTGCATAAGATAACATTTACAGACGTTTATAAGCTGTAACAAAACTGTTAACAGTGTATATTCTTGTAGTGGGAATGTTTACTCCTGTTGTTAACGCTAAGCAAAATCTTGGCTCGTTTTGCGTAGTACTTTGCGTAATCGGCGTATATGTTGGTTTTTTGCATATACTTTCCTAGTATACTATACATTTTGAATATACATTTTTCAGTCTATAACAGTATAACAGTTCAAACAGCTTCCGTGTATCATTTGGTGTGTTTATTTGTGTAGAATGTTTAACTGACATCCCCATGCGCAAATCACAACACCGTTTCGTTGTCAAACTGAAAAAAGTTTGAATGTGTATATTTTCTAATTCGCCGTTTTTGAAATGGTTAAAAAGTATAATTATAAACCATGAAACGAGTTGCCATGTTTTATGAGTAAGTGATAAGTCCCATGCAACAGGATTCAAGTTCCATCAAATTAAACATCGACTCGTTAAAATGTAGACTTAGCAAATGATTTTTTTTCGAACGGGACTGAAGTTAAGAACGAGTTGTTATATCGCCAAAAAATATTTGCAAATTTTATATTGATTTCTACTGCTTTCTGACACATAACAGACTACAAGTGAATTGAATTATGAAATTTGTTTACTAGTTGCAGCGTGTTGATGCACCGTATGCCATGACTGGATATCATTTGGTGAACACATCGGGTTTCCATAATATGTAACGGAACAACTGCGCTTTTAAGAGATATTTACAAGGAAACAAGTAACCGTAAACATGTCATTTACATGTATAAGGGTGTCTCTTTTGCAAATGCAGGAAAGTTATTAATGATATAGTATCACATAAGGCAGCAATACAATGTATAGCCATGTGGGTATGTAACATGCCCACCAGTCTTCTTCAATACGAATAAATATATTTCTCAATTTACCTCCATCGTTGCATAGGGAACCATGACTCTATAAAAGACAAAAGCAAAACATCCGGTTCTTGTTTAAATAACATATTTTATCGATATGCCTTATGCTGTTACCAATTAAATATAAGAATACGTCATGACTTTATTTTGTATGCTGTGGTGTGTTTACAAGATTTATGATGTACGCATTTAACGTCAACTATATTAAACATGTTATGATCTTAAAGATTGATAGATTGATGAACTGTATTAAATATTGTCATGTGAGATTCGGCATTCCTTTAAACCGGGTAAAACCCCCAATCATTTTTGATCATTTTTATGTGTTGTGTTGTGTTGTGCGTATTGTCCTATATTGTATAGGCAATTGGTCACTTGCCTTAAATAAAGGACCACTAGCGGATGTTAAGAATGGTTTCTTTCCTGGTGATGTCTCCGGAGTTTCATTATTCTTATACGAAATCACCATTTTGTATGACTACAAGATCCGTGAGTCCAATATAATCAGACATGATACATTGTCTCGCAGAAAATGTTGTGACAGTCATGAAATTGAAACAAAACAATATGACTGATTTAGGCGACAGGATATTTACAAGATATTTAAACATGACACTATTTTGGTATTTGTTCATGTATTGCTCCCAGAAAAATTCGGTGGAGAATACTATCTGACGCAAAAGCTCCAGTTTTTAACAGACAAACTGCAACCAACGCACCGGGAGTTAGAGGCTGAACACCAGAAAACTGACAAGCAGATTGTTTTTGAATGCGACATACATAAACAACTCAACGGCGTATTAATATGTACAAATAGTGGAATTGTCTTGGCAAGCCGTGTTTTATTTATAGTACTTCGATTAACATTTTGGTTTGCCGTTGCTGTTGCTGCTTTTGTTGTTGATGATTATGGTGATGGTGATCATGCTGACAACGATAACGATGATGATGATGATTGTAATTATTATTATTATTATTATTATTTTTTATTAATGGTTATCAAAAAGACACATACGTGACAATAATTTATTATTAGCAAACAATGTCCATTTGTAATTTTTCATTACGCAAAACCTGTACATATATAAATGACGATGTTGTGAAACGGTTTTCAATGATAAGAGCTTGTTGATTTATACTTGGCTTGGGGTTTTGTATTTCATTTAATGTTTTATCTTCAAATTCAATTATGCTTGCTTCTGAAGTAATAAAGCAAAACATGATCACATTACCATTGCAAATGTAAGGGCGTTTTGTTATCACCAATATTTAGTACGCAACCCAGGGGATCACATTAAATGTAAATGGCATATCCATTTTAGTTTCAATCCGCACGAAAACGAAATTAGCTGATACTAGAACAACCAACTGTCCAGACAATGCCATTTTTGGAAATCGTTGTACTTATCCAGAATAATTTCAGTCATATTGCATTTCTACAATGTAAGCATAGCAATATCGGCCATTATTCTACTACCTCTGGTTCAAGTAGGGCAGTTGTCAGTTACTGGCATAAGTATGTGCACTTAGTACTGGTAAACCGCTTAGATCGGCTAAGCTTGCCCAGGAAATGTGTTAGTAGGTTATATGACTGCAATACTGACCGACGTTATATGACTGAAAAACTGTTAAAAACGTCGAAAAATCCAAATAAACAAACAAAACAAGTAATATCGTTGACAGTAATAGCACACATATTTAAAGGGTTGTTAGGTTTGTGTATGCTACCATTTAGATACTACACTTCTGCATATTAACAGATTAAGTTGATGTTTTGTACCGTAAATATGCCTATACTTAAAAGAAATGAAATCAAAATAAATAAATAACGAGATTCAGGAAATACAATTAACAATAATGTTCCGAATAAGTCCGTTGCCTATATTTTGTGTTTATCAGTATTTAAATGAGATTGTTCTCAATCATTTTTCATTTGACGTTTAATATCATATCTGACACAATTTGTATGCAGTCAGGTAGCGACAGTAGGTGACAAATACATGGCAGTTAGCGGTCTACCTGAGGAGTTTATAACCCATGCCTATTCTATAGCAAAATAGCTTTCAGACCCACCTTATCAAGGTGAGAATTTAAGTAACAAGGTAATTTTGTGTACGATAACTGGCGGTAGGTTAATCAACAGTCCATAATATTTGCATTGCTGATGATTCGATACGTACGCTTTGGTTAGAACAACAATAGCTAAAGCAACCACATCTCTAGACAAAAAAATAACGGAAAGGAGCCAAAACTACAGTGTGCCGCATTCGATAAAAAATAAGAACGTATATATTGGTAAAAAAGTGAGCTCTGAAGTTAACTGTATATGCCTAGTGTTCATTGTTGAAGATAACAACTGACATTTTTTCTGACGGGGGGTGATGGGAAGAGGATGCCGCGCTACTGTCTGTTCGGTACGTCGCTGAATCACCTGGACGGAAACCATCGGCGTCATATGCAGGATCAACGTATGGCAATATGCGTACTGGGTAAATCATTTAATTAAAATCATATTACTTTACATTAATATCAAATATATCATATCATTGTGTTAAACATTGTTCTGTTAATATTCTAATGAACAGTCCATTGTGAGGAGGTCCTGTTTCATCTATTAACATGTACTTTAAATACTCCCCTATTAAAAGACAACACGTTTCTCCAAATCTTTTGAATATCAAATTAAAAAGCACTCATATTTTAATAATAAGCACATATACTGATTCAGTACACATGTTGATTTCTGCGAAATAATTGAACGCCATGTTTGTCGCTGTACTCAATAATTTGAGGCAATGTAATTCTTGGTTTTCAAAATTATTGTCTATAGCTACTCGAAGGCTGATCCGTGCTATGACTGAGAGTTCCGCCTGACGTGCAGGGCGTGGAGAGAGGAAAATATGAAAGGCAAGAAGAAACACATGGAGAGCTGGTTCCTGACTCACCTTCGACAAATAATGTTTGTTTAAATATTTGCTATCCTGGTGTTAACGTTTATATTTTGTAGTAATATATATTGGGTCATCAATTGTTATATGTTTTATAGATGAATATGTCTGTTTCCTAACAAAAATGTGTCCGTGTCAAACTATACTGATAATATTTTATGCTTTTGTTTAATTTATATTCGTCTATTGATCAATATTGTAAAAATGATTTCAATACTATTGTCCAAGACATTCAGCGAATTTGTATTTAATATATTGTTGATAATGTAATTATTCTATGCTGAGTATATTAATTACAAAGGCACTAGTGTACGCTGAGATAGTAATACGCATTCAGTTTCATGTGTTTGTTTGCGCTTATATTTATGATTGTTCTTTTAAATGTGATAGTGGATATTGAATCGGAGTAATTATTATAAACATTATGTTTATCATCTCGCACCTGCTACAAAGATTAATAAATTATAATGGTTTCAATCTACACATTAAATGCTAATCACATAAATAAGAAAGATAACAAATGTGTACTGAAAATGAACCTTTACATCTCGCAGTGCAACACCATTTTTTCGAAATTCTGTAAAGCACTTGTTGTGGGTCATTAATATAGTAAAGGTCGTCATTTTACTAGCTGTTGTATCATTTAGCGAACGCCTTTGAAATGCCCTATTTTTCTTTTTTTTTGGATAAAGCTACCGACAAATGTTCTAGTCATTGCAAAACCAATGCTGGTGTGTCAATAAATTACCATCATAATTGGGAGCTTGTGATGGATAACAAATGGAAAATGTCAATCATGTTTACCTTGATTTGGTTAAAACAAAGATAGAAGAAATAAAAAATAGAATGCATAAGATTATATACCTAAGACGTGATAACATGTTAAAAAAGCAGAAACAACACGTTTAAAAGTTTATAATTTTTATTCTTGTTGCGGGTGTGTTTATTACTGTTGTTAACGCTAAGCAAGATCTTGTGGATTACCTCGTGTAATCTGCGTTGATGGGGCCTTTCTATTACAGTACAACCTGCTTCCGTGTATCGTTTAGTGAGTTTATCTGTGTTAAAGTGTAAGACTTACATAGCCATGAGCAAATTCCAACACCGTTTCGTTATCAGAAAAATCGAAATATTTTAATACTTGTATTCATATCATATTTCGTATGCATGTTTTTTCAGGCTTAATATAGCCGCACATGTACGAAGGATATTGTTGCAATGTTTCCCTTTCCTTTAATACCTGTTATTGCTGCCACCTCTCAATTGCTTGGGAAACATAGCGTGAATCAGTTATTCTTTCATAACTTTATAAGCACAATATAAACCATTTATTTGTGATTAATTGTATTTCTTAAACACTTGAAGTATTTCAGTGACCTAATTATAAATAATTGTCTAAAAGATTATAATCAAATATGAGCAGGAGCCGAAATAAAGAAATATTCAGTTCCGTCAGTCCCTCAGCCAATTTTTCCCCCTATTATTTATTACAAGTTGCAAGTGTACTGGCTGCTGTATCTTTATTCAGTTTACTAATAATCTTTTTTTAAATGCCCTGTGGCATATTTCCTAGCTCACTCTTTTACAAAATGTATAATACAAATATGTTAACATTCACAACCCTAGATTCAAGAACAGCCACAATATGTTGTGCTACGCAGCCTGCTGACTATTGACAACAAAGATGGAGTTGGTTTCAAGAAAAAATAATATGGGATTCCCTTTAGTAGCATACACAAGTTATCATGCAGACGTTGTAGTTCCGTACCAAATAACATGTCGCTCTTATTAATTACTTCCAGTTCCCCCATACAATACGGAAAACGCAAAGGTAAGCGCTGCCATTTTAAGGAATGAATAACATATTACTCTTTATCCAGCCGCAATTAATTGAACATAGTGTCGAGTCAGTCAAGACACAAAGGCAGCAGGTTGTTTGATCTCACGGGAAATGGATGGGAAAGACGTTTGCTGGTTTTACAATTATTACCTATTGAATATTATTAGTTATGTAAACCAAACTGTCACACGGGTGCGGAAATAATTGCTACGATATATATAACCAACAGACCACTGCACGAACAGGCGCGAATCGTCCATGATAGTAGCAGAAGCAAACCGGGTGGTTGTCGATATTAAAGCTTTTATGCAGAAATTGCAATAAAACATTTATCAAATGATATACTAGTAACACAGTACACGGTAATTTAACGATAGCACAGGTCAAAGCCACTACAAATAAATTAAATTGTACATCTAATGGTTTGCTATAAGCACATCTTACTTATTATCTTAATAACGCACTTGACGTGTGGCAAATTTAAGAACAACCTAATTGCGTCAATAGAAACTGCATGTTTGAGCCCTTAGCGTTTCGGCAACCAGTCTAATTTCTGCTTAAGCGCTAAATATCTTCCAGATTTATTGTCATCACATTCAAGTCTATGAAATGCACTATTAAGTGTTTATGTATGTATTGATATGTCTCTGAAAAGAAAATGAATTACATCTTATCTCAAGGAACCGATAAATCATTGAGTTGTTTTTATCGTAATGCAATATGCTTAAGGGATAAAATGTTTTGTGGAAACCTAGACATACCTTAACACATATTGATATAAATATCATAAAAGTGCATATGTTGTTCTCTTTAGATGACATTTTATTAGATTTTTTATTAAATAACATATCATTATGCATAACGATACTAAGAATAGTGATCACGAGTCTTTGACGTATCACAAATAGGCCAAAAGAATACATATTGTGTTTGAGATTCGTATGTGCTTCGTTTTTTCGCCTTTGCGTTACCATAGTTGCGGTGACATGTGTAACACTTTTACATAATATAAATTAAATATTATACTAACTTGAGGAAAAATAATGTGTCTCAAATACACTTACGCATACATATAATCGTATGCATTAATGATTCACATTCCGTACACAACTCGTAAAATCCATTTTATTCGATTATTTAATACTTGACAATCGTTATTAAATTTCCTTTTACTTAATATTTTCACTCAGAACAAATTGTTAGAAATGGTGTTCATCGTTCGGCATAAGGGAATCCGTCGTAACATGTTCAATTCAAAATCTTGGAGGCGAATACAATGACAAGTTTTGTCAAATAGAAATTATTTGAAATCATTTAATATTATAGAGAGACTGTACGATTGTGTAAGAAAGTTGTAGCGTAAAACCATTCATTTATTCTACAGAATTTAGGAACAAATCGTATCAAAGTAGAAATATATATTTGCGTGTTTAGCGTTTGATCAATCGTTTCAATTGAACGCCATGAGTTTTTAAGGTAAATGTTTGGGTAAAACGAACATGAAAACAAACAAAAGCTCAAATTATTAATGATTGGAGATATGTGTTTTGTCTTTGAGCAACATTAATTTTGTATTCTGACACAACTAAGTTTTAACGTACTTATCGAATTTAATTCTAAGCTGCATTTTATCACCTTGACAAAATAAAAAGCTTCATCAGTTTAGGTACGGTGCAATAATGTGTATGCCAACTGAAAAACGTCCATCGGGGATGTTTGTAAATGAAAGTGCAAGACACAAGTGCATAAAACTTGGATGCCAAGCAACTTTGCTACATACAACGTGTTTATTATAAGTACAAAACACGCAAGCAGTAATTTTCATGAAATGGAACATTGACTGGTATGAAGGTATATTCGCAAATAAGAATTGTTTCAAAAGGTGCCAAATTATAACGAGTTTATACCGTAAATATTAGCAACCTTTGTGTTTCTTTCGACGAGACAAAAACATACACTACTTTCTACAATCAGAAAATTATTATATTAAAAGCAATACAAATTGTGAATAATCGAATGACATTTCAACAATCTACAGTAAATCATTCCATCGAATATTCGAGTAGTTTTTCCATCCCTCCACGTCGTGATATATTTCAATGTGCTTCAAAACGAATCTCATTTGTCTTCTAGTGAGATTGAAAGATTAGCCGCTCGTTTAGCGAATTGTCACGAAATCGCCATTTTGTAATAATTACAATTTCATTTGGCTTCATTATTTTACAGTATTCTGCTTGGCGGAAAATGCATCATATTACAGGCTTTTATTTTTCAATGAAGCCGGTTGTATCTAATAATATTCATGAGGGACTACATTTTATTGTTGTTTACATGCATTGTTGTCACACACAAAAACACACACAAAAGTTAGAAATACGGTTTAAGAGATTATTCATGTTTATTAAGGGCAGTGTCAAAAAAGTATTAATACATAATAGAAATAAATAATAAAATATAAACATGTAAAATGTATGTTGTTTGTTTCTTTTTGCATTTTTTGTCTATTTGATGAGCATTATGCATGAATGAACAAATATAGAGAAAAAATTCAACACAAACATAGAACAAATAATTTGTACATCTAATATTTATCAAAAGAGGACAATAAATCGAAATTTAACAAACACAAATTAACATAAAAATGCGCAATTTTACAGATTCGAGCAAATAACGGTTTAGAAACAACAGGTTTCAGTCCAATAACAGACAAACGTCTCACATTTTTTTACAAGGAAGCAACCCGAAAATCAAGCCACATGGTATGCAGTCATCCTGTGGAGCTTGCAAAAGAATACCACAAGAACACTTCGAAAAATA
Source organism: Congeria kusceri (assembly GCA_027627225.1). Taxonomy (NCBI): domain Eukaryota; kingdom Metazoa; phylum Mollusca; class Bivalvia; order Myida; family Dreissenidae; genus Congeria; species Congeria kusceri. Next base: position 18,575,891 of record CM051025.1, on the reverse strand, counting down.
TGCGAGCTGCATTAAATTGTCACTTCTGAGAGCTGAATGTCCCATTCAACATGGTAAAAATTGCCATTTAAAAGTACGCAAATGACACACTATATGCCAAGCTCAAACACTCCTTAAAATAGACTCTAGTTGGCCAATTTAGCATAAGCTTAGGACGAAACAAAATTCAACGGTTTATCATCTCGAACATAAATCACTTCACATTGCGTTACAGGGCGAAATATATCTTGTCCATCCAGTTTGTCACTCGGGGCGTTGAGTTTTGTCAGCAGCTCACGCAAAAAAAAAGATTTAATAAATGAAAGAAAAGTCATTTAGCTTTGACGAAATTGTACATAAAGCCTTCGGCTTTATGCAAATTAGATACCAAAAAAAATCTGACCTTCATACATCGATGAAGCGCCGAAAAGAGCGTTTCAATTCTTAAATACAACCAGTTCGGGACATACATCCATGTTGCGGTTGTGATAAGCATTTGCAATTATTAAGATTGTTTTTGTTCATATTGATACGTGTAGAGGATTCGGTTTTTATTTGGTGCCTTATGTTCAAATTCGATATTGTAAGCTCCTAAATTAATTGAGTTAAACAATATCACATTATCAATGCTATTATAAGGGACTTTTTGTTGTCGCCAACATTAGCTTTATTATAACACGCAACCAAAGATATAATAATCATATTAAAGGTCCATTTTAGTTTCAAGCCGTACGAAAACGAAATTAGCTCATACCAAAATGAGCACACGTCCATACAATGTTCGTAAACAACAGCCATAGTTCGTAATCGTTCTACTTGTCCAAAATAGCTTAATTCTACCAGGCTTTTCTACAATAGTACACATATCCAAGACAGAAATAGCACTTATTTTTGAAATTGCTTAGGTGTGCTATCATACTACAAAATAGATACTGCAAAACAGCACATTAACAGACTGAGCTTAAACATTTTTACTGTTAATATGTGAATTCTTAAAAGAAAAAAAATAAATTACGACATTCAATACATGGAAAACGACAATAATTTTCCGACTACCTGAATTATATTTCCTCTACTTTGTTCAAATCAGTAGAGTCATGAAAGTGTTGGTCACAATATGTTCAAATGAGGTTTTTGCATCATATTTGACACACATTTTTGACACGCAGGTGCAACAGTAGGAGACAAATCCATGGCAGTTAGCAGTGTACCCGATGTGTCTGTCACGCGTGCCAAACTCATGTCGAAACTCGCCTGATTCTCATGGACGTGTCAAAAGAGCTGAAGAACCAAAACTACCACCATATTGAATTGTGACGTGAAGTAGTAACCGATAACACATTAATATGTGATATTCGGGAGAAGATAATTCTATATAATTCTCTTTACTGAACAGGTAGTTAGGCTAATACAGCGGCCATATATTCAGTTTGCTGACATTACGATAAGTATCTTCGGATGTGAACAACAATAGCTAAAACAATCACAGCTCTTAACAACAACTTACAGTGCGAAAATTTAGATCCAAAACTTCATTATGATGCATGAGATACGAATATGGAGAGCCTCGCCTTGGAAGAACTATCGGCTCTGCATGTTACGTTACAAGCCAAATATTTACTGTTGTAGATAATCATTGGATGCCAAGTCAAGAGTAGTAGTGCTCCATTCTCTTTCATCGTTTAACCAACATTACATTTTGAGCACATTAAGCTCTTGACAATTAATATTGCAATTACCAGTTGCTTTCAACAGTATAGCCGTGATTTACATTTAACAAGTAAATGCAAATTAAAAAGATCGGAATTATAACCCCCCCCCCCCCCCCCCAAATGTACTCTTTGGGTGGTTACAAAAGGAGTGAGGAATCACAGCATTAGCATGGGTAAGGATAACAATTGTGTTTCATTATGTGTTAATGCACATGTAGCGGGTCATACATTCAGTAAAAGTTGTCATTTCACCAGCTGGTGTATCATTTAATGAACACCTTTTTGCAATGATTTATTTTTTCATCTTATCTTAATTAAAGCCAGCCACAAAGTTCTTGTCGTTTCAAAACATATGCTCATTTTTCATTATCATCATAATTGTGCGTGTATGAGGAATACCAAATGGAAGGTGTCAATCATATTTACCTTAATTTTGATAAGACAAAGATAATGCTTGAAATAGAATACCGCAGCCTTGATAGGTTATTAAGATGTAAACAACCTTTAACAGTTTATATCATTGTTGCGGAAAATTGTATAGTCATTATTGTTAGCGCTTAGCAAGAACTAACTGCGAAGATTACTTTCGTCGCGTTTCGTGTAACCTTTTAAGATGGACGATTTTCTGCTACTTGATATCAATATTGCTACGATATTGAAGTTGAAAATAATTTAACAACAAATTGTTCACGTGTACTGCTTAGTGTGTTTATTTGTGCTGAATGTATAGACTAGCAAATCACAACGTTTCGCTGTCTGAAAATTAAAAAAATTGATATGCATATGATTTTTCGTATACGTGTATTTAAGACTAAACATTTCAAAGCTAATGTTATGTCATACAGCTTGCAGACTCTATACAAGAAAATCGGGTTGATTTCAAAATTATTAATGCAGCTTTTACTTCAACTAGCTTAACGGTTAAAACATAATATTCTTGGGAAGTATTTACTGAACAACTTGAACTTGTAAATCTTTGAATTTCTATCTTATCTAATTCGACGTTTTTGAAATAGTTCAAAAATTAAATTGTACACATTAATTTGAAAACGCCCCGAGGTTTCATCTTATATGAGCTAGAAAAAATCATTCAGTACTGTGCATGTATATGCATTCACAACAAAATGAATACGATCACTAAATGTCAGCACTGGTCGACGCGACTGAAATCAAATACAGTTTTGCGGATGAACTGTTTGTCATAAGAAAATAGGTTACTTTTGTCTTAAAATCACATCTGACTTGCGGCGAACTTAAAAACTGCTTAAGCCCTGATACACATACAAGTCTATGAAACGCGCTATTAAGTTTTAATATATCTGCATATAAAATATTTATGTATATGCAAAGAAACTGTTGTATAACATCTTATCTCGAGGAACTGATACATCATTAGTTTGTTTCATCGTAATGCAATATGCTTCAGATGACTAGGTTTGAATGCACTTATCGAATTTAATAATGATGTGTATTGTATTACGTAGATAATAGACATTACAGACAGCTCAATCAATTTAGGAAAGGGGCATTAATGTGCATGTAAAGTGCAAAACATCCTTTAGGATTTTTTGTGAAAGGAAGTGAAATACACTGGAGCATGACATTTCGACGCCGTGAAACTGTGTTCTTTGTACTTATTTCTAGTACTTAAGATAAAGGATTCTGCAAAACACACATGAGAACATTTCCATCAAATAAAACATCGGCCGGTATTAAGGTATATTCGGAAAATAATTGTTGTTTAAAAACGATACCGACATTCCCAACTGCTGTACACATCGTAAAAAATATGTGCAACCGTTATATTAATTTCTGCTTAATTCTGACACAAAACAGACTGCAAGTGATTTGAAGTTATGTGATTTGTTTTTGGCTGCTCTGTATGGTGCATCGTATACGGTGTCGACGCATCGAACGATAGCAGTTGTAAACAAATTAAAGTTTTATTATAAGTATCATAATCACTGCTCTATTACGGAGGGAAGTACACGGAAGCATCACGCAGTTACAATTTCATATATGAGTATTGTGGTGTTTCTTCTATAAACTACAGGGAACATAATATTATTGATGCAATAGTGCCACATGAAACAGCAACCAATGCTATGAAGCTGTTAGCATTAATATAAAGAATTATAGATACCTCACCATAAATTGACCCGTCAAGAAAGTATATTTATTTAACATTGGATATGTTATATTGCTAAACCCTTTGCCATAGTCTTTGTATTTTACATTATCTTTCTCCAACAATCGACAATTGCTCACGCCTTGAAGACGCTATACATTTTACCGACGTTAACGATGGCATTATCACAGCCATGGCGTGAATGGTCATATGTTTTCTCTTATTGGACCTATTGCCCCACACCGATGACTAACCGATATATGATACTAGTGTATTATGCTTAGGCTTGTGCAATAACATGTTCATTCATGCAGTAATATTTCTTCATGTTTCGTTTCATAAAATGTGACGAAAGCAAACCTTTCAGAATAGCAGGTGTTTTGCTCATCACAGCAATTAATTATCATACATTGAGAGGTTTCAACACAAGCAAAGAAAGGAGATTAATGATCTTGAAGTTAATATGTGACATATTTGCCAATGTGAAATTGCATGGAAAATGCATAAGTAATGCTGTTTTCATTATTTAAAGGACGCTATGAATGTTTCAATTCCGAAAAAATGATGCGAACTATATTGCGTAACTTATCACATAAATACTGCAATGTAATTCTTATCATTGCAAACAATCATTCGTTATAACAAAACGACCCCTTTGCATTGAGAGCGGTACATACGATGTTATCATTTCATAAAGCACCGAATATACTCAACTGAATCCAGGCCTCCGTCACACAAAATAGTTTGTAACATCGAATCGAACACCGCGTAATTATTATGAATACATTTAGCATTCTACTTTTTATATATTTAGCTTATGGATTCCTTAAAAAACAATACAGCTACGTAAGTAATATTGCTGAAACGAGTTTATCAAAGAAGTTCAAATTATTCCGCTTGTTATATTTGGCATCTAACTATACGCATATCTCTAATGTTGGTATAGGGTTGTTGGTAGCAATATCGAAAAGTATGAATACATATTCCGCGTTAGACATAAACAAAAGAACTCATGTATTATCAGTCAAACTTCCAAAGTTTTCAGTCTGTTTGTAAAAGACCATTTGTATGTACACGCAACGCTATGATATATTGCCAATAGGTGATAACTTTCAAGTGTGTAGAGAATTTGAAAAAAATAGAAATGCAAACAATTATACATTTATTATTTTTAATAGCTTAATAAATGTAAATCGGTTCCCTGATTGTCAACAGACGCATGCATACATCAACATTCAATGATGCCATTTTCTGGCAGATCACACACGTTGGCGTTCTTCAAGAGTTCCGATTGATACATCGTCGTAACCTGGTTGTCTGAAAATACGAAGAGGAGTGTTTTATAAGGCAAATAATGTTTAGCATATAAAGCAATACTGCGCGCGTGGGCAATTTGTGTTGTTGATAGTAACCGTGTACAGGAACGTTTAATATGGTGTCTATATATAATAGCTAGATTAATTTTGAACTTTATGAAGAAGGAAGCAAAGTGAACCATGAATCCAATGTAAAAAACAAGTTAATAATTCATATCCCGTACACGTTGGGGTCAATACATTAAATGAAATATCTCAATACATGTACAGGTAAATGAACATAAACACAGATGTTTTACCTCAAAACACACACATACTTATATAATAGTTTGATATTATTAGATGAATAAAATACACCAGCCATTCTTTTAAAATAATTATGCAATACCTGGTTCGTAGTAGTCGTACAGTCTAACGACTGCAGGCTGTGACCCAACAACCAGCCCAACCCTCTGCATGGTTACTGTGAAACAGGTGTCCTTGTCACTAGGGATCTACAAGTATTGATGCTGTTTTTTACCATATAACATATGATATACTACAGCGGGCCAGATCTCCTCGTGTTTCATGTACCCGCTGTGTGGCACATACTGATCGTCTTTCGCCAAAACCACAATAACCAACTCGGGGTCGAGCGGCCGAGAACAGTTGATGATATGCGTGCATTCATTCATTACTCCTTTCATGAAATGATTGCAATCCAATTCTAATTGATTCCTCGTAGTTTCTGCTTCTATGTCTTCTATGTTTTTTACCATATACGTTTTACATGAATTACGATTATTATTATTTATACACATTTTTCGTAACAAATACATAAATATGCAGTATAATTAAATGCATTCAGCTTTGCTTTCACAAGTAAATCCTCTTAACTATTAAGACAAAAACTGAATTGACTGGTCCTTGGTTATTCCACTAACCGTGTCAGATCGCATGATAATTAATAGTACATATGATGCAATTACTATTCTAAACAGTAACAGCCAATACGTGTAACAGACCTCGTCAAAGTAGTAGATCTGCAAGGTGGCGGCACCCTCCATCCTCTTCACGATGTTTAGGTCAGAAATCTGGAAGGGTGCTGCCTCGAACCCCGACAGAAGTCCCATCTCCAGCACGGACATTCCGCTCTTCAAGAAGCCAAGAAATCTGCAATAAATGTTAGAAAACACATGCATTGCACACATTATTAACATCTTAATATCTAAATCATTCTTAAAGTAGTATCTGATATTGGTTATATTTGAATTCAAAATTAAAATCGGTTTGAGATATTCCGGCAAAATCGAAATCAAAATATTGTTGTATTTAGTCATCTTGCAATAATTGGCAAATGTGCTGTTTCTGGTTCTGATACTATTTCGTATTGTGTCAGTAGGGTTTACAGCCATTAGTACGGAAGTTTTGCAGCTCCTTGTTAGCACTGGTTCAACATGTGTTTCGTTATATGAAATAACCCGTGTTTTACCACTGACAGTGATATCGCATTTAAGAAGAAACTACGAGTATTACTCACTCTGAGCACTGTACTTTACCTGAAGCATACTTCGAGTTTAAATCCGGATATAGATTCGTTTGTGATTTTCATTCTTAAACTGAACTTTGGTTCCATTGGCTCTTTCATAACATTATAGTAAAACGCCACCTGAAAAATTTTAATTTAATTTTAACACAGACATATTTTTGTAATTTTTTCTATACAAAATTTTAGAACTGCTATAAGTATGCAAAATATATAACAGGCTATCTAACATTCTCTTCGTATTGTTATCCATGCAGATATAATTCCAAACACAACTGTAAAATGCCTAAATGCGAACAACTTTTCTTGACCTTAATTGGTAAAAACCAAATAAAGAACGGTTAAAACAATGTATTACAACTAGGCATACATCTTCATAATCATAGACTGATGTTTCACCATGAAAGTAAATGTATCTATATTTTATAGCCATACAAATGTATTACATATCAATACGGCAGAACGTTTTCTAGCAATATAAATATACATTTAAACTGTAATCAGTGTGTTTGGTATTGAACGAAGTTTTACCACAACGAGTGATATGCCCTTTCCTTGGGCATAGACGTCAACTAGGTCTGTCTTTGGAGGAGCCTGAAGATAATAGCAGCACGTTATAGAATTTTCCATGTTGCGTTTATAATCGTCCAAAGCTAATAAAACCCTTTTGATTATCCCCATTACAACGATGTGTCTTTAAATAATAATTTTGATGAACTAATAGTTAAAAACAGTGTTTTACATAAAACTATTTTTGGATACATGAACCCTATTATTTGCACAAGTACGAACCCTGGGTAATGACAACCTATCGTTGATAAAGCTTGCATAATTTCTCCTGACAAAATTATATGCATGTGTCAGTTGACATATTTTTAAAAACTGACTGTCAATCATATGTATACCCACATCTATTGTCTGAAGAACTTGAGCATTTTGTGCGTTAACGCTAAAGACCTGGCTTGTCTGAACCGGGCGCGTACTGACTGTCACCCGCATGTCGAGGGTGTCCGAATAGAGCAGAGCGGCCGCCACTGCAAGTCCGTGCAAAGCAATCACTGTGTCCTGAATTGTTAAAACTTTGTTATTAACTTAATCATTATACTACTTAATCACTAAATTCTATGTTTGTCAGTGAAAACTTAATACATCGCAGGTCTACAATGATTTGATAGCATGACGTCGATTTGCTTTTTAGTTTAATGCCCCTACATAACCAATTGATGTACCAACAATAATAACTGAAATACACCAGCATAGTATTTGATATACGATCGCCATATTCATAACATAAGACAAACATCACGTGTTCTTTTTTGTATACCTGTGTAGAGCCAAACCCGCCCGATGGATTTCTCTGCTGCACTAACCACTTCACTATTTTCAGGCCCACTATGACGTCTTCTTGGGATGCGTAGATCAACAGTACGTAGGACGTTGTTTCAATGTTGCGTGCCTGGGCCCTGCTTGGTGGACCTTTTTCACTAACAGGGGGCTCGATGTTTGTCTTCCAGTACAACATGTCATCTGACAGTCAATGGAAAAACTGTTCTTACTATTTTTTCGAATAATTTCCCATATTCGAGAAGGTATACATTCTACTACACTCGGATATAGATTCTATGAGCGCGTAGGCTAAATTCACAACTCGGTCAGCTAATATGTAGAATATGTTATCATAGTTTTACACTGAGCCACTGCTATTTATTCATAATTCTATATTCATACAATGTACATATACGTAGTATTGTCAGCATACCAATCAGAAACATTCTTATAAGAATCTACAAGCTTCCACTAGAGCAATTGATCTACAACGATCCAGTAATACATAAAAGTGAGATTGCTTTACTTTCTTCAGTCGCCAGGGTCAACAACTTTTCTTTGACGATTTCCACCTTGCTTCTGTTGGCGAGAACCAGTGCATACCCAGCAATAGCCAGTTCAAATGCATTATTCATGTTATCAATCGCCGCTTCAATTTCAACCATAACATCAAGAATTATAGACTCCATTTTCTGTTTGTCGCTGCCATAAAACTGAAATAAACATAGAACCAAATTTGCTTTAGACTTGTGTACGTTTATGGTCTAGCAATATCTTCTGTCAGTGTTAAATGTGTACTGCTCAGTTCTATTTTATTTTTATCTTTGACAGATTTGTAAGCATAGATAATTTGAACCTACTTTACTTAACGTTTATAAAAAAACGTACGACAACACAGTTTGGCCAGCCATGTACTGGTATACTGCTGTTCAACATCGTTCACTTACCCCTTTTTCTTTGGCCGTCTTCAAGGAGATCAATACAAAAGTTGCAAGGTTCATTGGTCCAGATGCCGAACCTCCCTGAAATTAAAGCTTTCTGTCAAATATTTGCTTCTTTAAATGTTTATCATTTATCATTTAAATGTAATGCATCGTTAGAAAAAGTATTATTGTACTTTCTAGGCAAGAAAATCGTTCTATTTTTATAATGTAATAAAGGCCTGCAAAAATAAAATCACAATGCCCAAAGTGACCCACGCCAGCTTATTTTCAACTCCGAAATGTTAAGTACCAGCATTTCAGTGTGGATCACCCTGCCAGGCTCCCTGAAAAAGCCCGTCGTGCTGTCATACTGGACGAGTATCCAGTCTATTGCCTTTCTTACAGTCACTTGGTCTATGAAGATATACGGACTGGCCTGGGCGAAGGACTTGACTACGAACGCTGTCAACCACGTGCTACCGGAAGGATCGCTGTTTCCAAAGGCGCTGAATGAGCCGTCATCATGCTGGTACGTCATTTCGCGTTGGTAGCCTGACAAAAACAAAGAATATAAAATTTATTTTGTGAACATTATACATACTGTATAAAATGTTTCACACCTGAATCGCCCGTTTACTAGAATTTTAACTCTAACTGTTTTAGAATAAACATTATATGAAATACCAGTCATCATAAAATTCTTTGCCGTTTGCAACTCGGACGGTTTAAGTTGGTTGATAGACTCCAAGTAGACTACAACCAAGATGTTCGGGACAAGAGTAATCATGTTCTGTTCGCCACATCCATATGGCATTTGAAGCAGATTTGTGAGACCAGTTATCGAGGGACCCATCAAGTCACCTGAAACAAATATTTATAATGGTATGTTATGTTCGAATTTGGCTGCAAGTTACAACAATATTCTTTGATACGGGAGAAATGCTTTGAAACATCGTGTCCACGTAAGAGATTGAATGTCTCATATATTGGAAAACAAATAAACATAGAGTAAAATGTTACAACCAATTACGGAGATGGACACTCTGTTTGATCCCTCCACTAAATCGGCTGGCAGATAAATGGGCAGTTCCTCGTTAAGTGTGCTGTTGTTACGCAGGTCAATCAGTAAGGGGACTGCATAGGACTTCGGGATACCTTCCGGCTATATTAAAATAAATATATACTTAAATATAAAAAAACAAATCTCAACAGTGCACATAAACGAGTACCTTTAACATTGTGTTAGGTAAATAAAATATAAATAGTAAACGTAAAAATAATTATGTATAATTCATGTCTATTGGGGAAGATTTTATTTCGGTCTAATTAATTACTGATCTAATTCGGTCTAATTAAGTATTGGATTAATTGGGTCTAATTAACAATTGAATTAATTTTGTCTAATTAATTATTTAAAGCGATGTTATACTGAAACGGATTTAGTTAAATTATGTATTAAACTAATAATCGTTATAAAGCACTGATTGCTAGTAGTAATATATTCATCGCTTGTAACACGTACCATAACAAGAAGCTGTTTCCTTATAGCGTCTCCTGCCATGGCTGTCAGAGCTTTAACCTCCACATCAACTGAACCAAGCTCGACCGCTTTAATTGGAAATTTCACAGCGGTGGCCCCACCAGGTGCAACCTTTGCAAAATAAACTCATCGACAATAATATAAAATATGTTTGTGAAAATGTTTTGAATTGCATACACAATGTTCGCACTGTAACCAATATTTTCGGACATAGTTTGACCCATTAAGAGAGAATTAAAGTCAAATAAATACAATGTGCACTTATTAACACTACACAGTTCTATACAAATAGTTAATATGTATAACTGTACCTTAATCGTGTAATTTATTTCCTGGCTAACGTAGGACAGTTTTGTCTGTCCGCTTTGAACTTTCTCAACAACAATATTTTTGAAACCCGTTGAATTCTTCAATGTGACCTTAACCTGAAAAGTATAATATAATTTCGAAAATGTGCTTTTGTTAAGAATGCAAATACATTGGTATTTGCAAAAAAGAGTTCTTCACAGTTTAAGAAGCCAATGTCTCGATGATTTAGCTTGGAACAATTGGCACATATCTTAAAATCAAAGTAGGCCAGGAAAACTAATATCATATGATCTCAAAATTTCTAAAGCATAACAAAGCTAATCATCTAAACAATTGAAAAAGCAAACGGTTTGTATCTTTTAAATTTTTTCTTTTGTAAATAAAATATAAAGACCAATTATGTTGGTGGTAGATATATTATGCAATGGAACCCTGAAAACATTAACATACAGTCGACGGCATGATGAACATGTTATTCTTAAACCTACTTCGATTGTTTCTGTGAAAAAGTTGAAGACATCTGCCTGCAAGATGACTTGTTCCCCTCTCACCACGGAGTAGGGCAGGTCCAGACGTACAAAGAACTGCAGAAATACCTCCAACTGGAAGGACAAGCCAAAAAAATTAACAAATGATTTAAAGGATGCGTGAACATTACAATTTATAACTATAAAATACCCCCAACCTCAAGCACCAGAGAACACAACATTCTTTTGCATGAGGCATTATATAACAACGTCTAAACCAGCTTTAACTGCAAGTACCAGTGAACAGAAACAGGGATTATTACGTCAGGCAAAAAGAGGAACATACCAAAATGTTATGTGAATTCCATACAAATATGGTTTAATAAGAAAATGGGGAAATTGATATGGCAAAAATATTAAATATGAAATTTATTATTTGTTTGTTCATTAAACCTACAATAAGCCAAAGTTAGCTTAGCACAGTCCTGCAGAGCAACGATGCCAATAAAGTAGTGTACATCCATTATATATTAAATTTCACATGGATATCATTTTTTAAGTATATTTATATTCTCGGCACTAAAGGTAAAATACATTTGCTGGTGTTGGTGCCACACCAAGTCCCGAACGAACGTTGACTGCAAAAGCAGTGGCGACCCACGTAGTGATCGTATCTGGTACCATCGTCTGTATGGTGGCCGTACCGTAAAAGCTGTAATAAGGGTCGTATAATTATTTCACATATTATTGTGTTAATATACAACATAAATATATCTAATGTGTTTATAATCGCGAAGACAAATGATTACCATGTAACTATTGACAGTGTCATAAAATACAATTTTTACAGGCCATTTTTTTTACGGGTCATGTAAAGTCCGCATAAACGATATACAGTAATCGCTTATTCACTACCAATGAGACAAGTATGCTACATACTAGTATCACGTGATACCTCACAATTTAACTATACACTAAAACATCAAATCAATTTTAATGAGCCATTACGTAGATCGATTGACAACATACTAAGCAAGAAAATCATAAAACCACTTGCTCTATTAATTTAACTTATCATATAAACAACAAAACATATATTTTTACAATACATATCTTTACGCTTGCTTACTTTAAGCATAATTAGTGATAATTTAATAAATGTCACAACTTACTCTGCAGTTGCGGACTCATAGAGCCAGGTTTCTGGAAAAAGTGTTCGCACCCTTGGCTGCCCTCCGGTTCCGCCATTTAGAGTTGTTGCCGCAGCGTTGACCATTTTAGGTAACTGACCATCCACTACCAATAACAACCACATGCGTATTGCAGTCAAACCTAAATAGTCTAAAGATTGGTTCAGTGTATGCAATCAAGTTTGGTTATTATCCCATCACAGCTTTCTAGAAAATGTTATGTATGTAGTGTTTCTTGTATGAGTCAAACCGACAAAACTTATTTCTAGAGTTTTACTTTTTGAATTCACTGCCTACTGCCTATATGCTTGTTATATTTGCTGAACTAATCTACAAAGCCAATAACATATTATTATTTCACATACTCTAAAACATATTTTTATTTTCACATACTCTAATGCTTGCAATATGTTATCGATGACATTATAAGACAATGGCAATATGCAATACGCACGAATAAATGGTCCCCCGAAAAACGGCTGCCATTGGTACAGGAATGCGTCCGTCAAAACAGACAAACCAGAACTCTGAAATGCAGGAATATTTTTGGCGTGCCGTGGGAAAATCGGGCTGAATGCATGTGCGTAAAGTGTCGTCCCGGACTAGCCTGTGCAGTACACACAGGATAATCCGGGACGACATTTTTTGCCTACAGCGGATTTATGTTAAGACGAGACTTCCTTGAAGCAGAAAATACCAAATAATCGGAAAGTGTCGTCCTGGATTAGCCTGTGCGGACTGCACAGGCTGATCCATCACGACACTTTACGCAGATGCATTAAGCCAGGTTTTCCCACGACACGCCTCATTTGTTTTCTTATGTACTAAACCTCCGAAGTGTTACACCAATCCTCCACAAAATTAGGTTTCCTTTTTTTTTATTTTTCTAGTTAATGACAATCCCCAGCGAAAAACACGTTTACAGTTAAGACTTAATGAATAGAAATATAGCTCGGACAAATTAACCTGACGCTGAACCTATATGCATGAATATATTTTCCTTACTGTAATCGACTTATATCGATGAAAGAGTATCTCACTGAATAACAGTCATGGTATCATAAACACGAGAAACATGTGCTGAAACAAAACTAAGTATAAATATAGATACGCAACGGGGTTTATCACCACTCCAACATAGGTCAAACTCCAACAAACAATGTTTACGGTAAACGATTGTTTTTAAAAGATATGTCCGTCAAACAATTAAGTTCTGACCTTCTGAATGGCTACACACAAGCGCGTTATTATGCTAATAGAATTCACGAGAGTCAGGTTACTGTGTCCGAGCTCTACCAACCGTGAAAACACCGGCCGCATCAACGGCACGGACAGACGAAGAATGAAATCGCTCAATGCAAACTTGGCCGCCTTTGCATGGAGATGGGGTTGAATCATACGACTGAATCTCGTCCTCGACCTGTCATCAGAGATATATACATTCATAAAAAAATAATAATTACGAATTAACATATTTATGGGAAAATATCACATATTATGATACACATTGGAAGCAGGCATTATACGATGTTGTATAAACAAACAAGTATGAAGATGGTGCACTGATTATTTTAGAATCATTTTTATAAAAATGAAACAATAGCTCTGTGACAGATGAAATCTTACACAAAGATATCCGCATTGTATAAATGGCCATAATAGTTTGCTTACTTGTTCAGGGGTAATGTCATTGCCGGATTTCAGCAGAACGACGCTCTTGTCGACAATAAGTACGTTGCATATGGACCCAGGATCGGCTTTAACCGTCACAGTGACGTTGGATGCGGGCTTTGCTTTAGTAACCGGATCGGGTGACACAGCTGATACGAAGTCTACATCCACCTAAATAGTGTTGCGTGTGCAAAAAGCTGTGTTTGGAAGTAGCAGAGGGATGTTGGCGTCCCAAACTCATAACATTCATATGAAAAAGACGTGAATTATTTGAATTAATAATCATCCAAGCTGCAGGTTACGTGTGTATACTTACTTTGCTGTTACATTAATTTGATGATAATGTCAAGGAAAATGAAATTGCACATGTCATTTTTGTTGGCAATATTAGTTATTGATTAAACAATAATAAACAAGCACCAAACAACGTACATGTAACACTAGTGTCAATGTTAAAAGCAGTTAACCTCGTTCTGAAATAGTCCTTCAACACGGAATTGTGCCGAGTCTGCTATTATTTCCCCATCTCCTCGAACGTAGTACACGACGAGTTTAGACAACGGCGACATGTGGGAAGTCATCATGAGATAAAGGAACGTCCCGTATCTGCTAACGAAGTTAGTGCCGGAGTCCACAACTAGTCCTCGGGATAGAATCTTAAATGCATAACAGTGTGCATTTTACATATATTAAATTAAGTACAACAGTTTTTTTCTAAACAATCAAATTTTACGCTGACAATACACGAGAGCAACATTGGTATATACACGGGCAATACACGTTATAACAGAAACATGTTAATAATGAAACCACCTGATGTCAGAGTATTCGTTGTTTCATTGATGATCAGCATTCTAAAAACATTCAGACAAAACTAATTTCTGGATATACATCCTCAATGACCTATAACAAGCAAAAATTTGTACTTTCTTAAATGTCACATAACTTCGTACGAATAACTCATGTAAAAATGTATAATATCTGACGTTCTGAACACTGCCGTTAGAGTTCTGCATATTGTGTTCAATTTACGTTACACGCTAATTAAAACAGATACAGAATTTACTTACTACGTACTTGATCCATACTCGGTCTTCTGTACATTCTACTTTAAATAGTACGCGTTTCCCGGCCTTAAACATATTTTTTGCAATGAACTGAGGCAAAATAAGATAACTTTTATATGAAAATGACATACAAAGTTTGATTTGAAGTACGAGGCTCGGTGATTGTAAACATTTTTTTTTTTTGCGCAATAAAATAATTTAAAACACGTATATTAGTAATGACTAACACAGAACCTAATACAAGTTTCGCTTGCAAATCATATAACAGAGCAATACCTTTAGACAGGGAGTACGCAGTGTGACCTGAATAAAGTTGTTACTTGATGAGTGGAACTTCTCTATGTATTTGACTGCCTCGTCCATTCGAACACTTGCCTCAAATGAAACATTTCAGATGTCCGCGTGAGTACAGTGTGTTTCTTATAAATTGCTATATTGCATAAGAAATTAGTGACAGTAACTGCAATATATAATAACAGTAGACATCGAATGAAACAATTATTTGCTACCCACTTACTCCAATCTAAATGTGCATCTGCGAACAGTGCAAATTTATATTTAATGCGTCTCTAGTGTAAATAAGTATATTATATTCAAATATGTTGCAAATATTTTACAATCTGCAAAACGTAACACAACAATGTTTTGCGCATAATCAACATGTAAATAAAACATCAGACAGAAAATTGTCCCTGGAATCGCCAAGTATACATGTATTTGTATGCTTAAAAATGTTGCACGCGATAACCCGGGTGTCTCTTTCAGAGAGTTAAAATTACTCTGAGTTCCATCCGCGTAATGTAGGAAGGGACGTTAAATATGACGGCGAGGATTCCATTTTGTGGAACCGGCATCAGTTTTGGAACAACTAGTTGTTGAGGTGCAGAGGGATCGGAGTAAGGAGCTGGTGTCACTGAAACGATAAACGTGCACCTTGCATACATCATTTTGCCACAGTATATGTAACAAGAAGAAAATTGTACAGTCTTGGCCAAGCGGTCGTTGAGGATTAAACTGTTTATATATTCTTATAAAAATGTTAAAATGAAAGCTACAACATATAAAAGAATCCAATACAGACAATAGCTATACGTATTACATATATACAGGTTATATATATATATATATATAATTGTTGCTAAATGTGGTGGATACTATCATTTATAATTGGTATTCTATTGCGCAACAAAAAAGAATATATATCTTACATCCCAAGTCCCCGAGATAGGGGTCCGATATTGGTTCCCGAATAGGCTTTGGGCTGACCGCCGTAGAATCGAAGTACATTATAGCGGTAATATTCGACCAAAGATTGTCATCGCCAAGCGGCTTGTTGTCGCGGTCCGATACAAATAACTACAATGTTTACCAGTACAAATCATTTTGCAAGTTACCTTTTTACCAAAGTTTACCAAATAGTATTGCACGATCCAGGACATGCAACGCGCATATAAAATATTAAATACATTACGTCTTAAAGCCATGCTAATAAGCAGTGCTTCAAATTTAGTGTGTTCAATGAACCAGTCACATTGATGGATCGTTTTAACATTGTGGTGCAGTATGAACGCGTTATATTTTATAAAGTTTATATATTACCAATGCTAGATGTGAACAACAAATATTAATTTTGCGCGTTCACTTTTGCACTGATTTTAATATAAAATAAAATTTATTATCATTTGGTTAGTACACAAAGACCGTCAGCGAAAGACGTGTAAAAAAACAATGGGGAATGCTAATTTAAATCACTAATAAATCCAAATGGTGTTGTTACCGTACAAACAAATTATGATACCGTATTGATAAATACATTTATTGTATGTGTATGTAAACTGCAATGTAAAATATTATTCGGCGGAAAGTCATAAAACTACAGGACTGTCATAAAATTGAATTCTGTATAGTGTTGTATTATAATCTTCGTCGGTTTTTACCAATCACAATTAAAGCTCCACCGAAGCTATTGTAAGGGGATAATGTTCCATTCATTTCATAGACAAAAACATATCAACACTTATTTCGTGTTTTTTTACAAGCTACAAGCACTTTACAAGTGTAAAAAAAATAATCGTGACTTTTTCAAGTAATATGGCCAGTCTTATTGTTAATGTGAAATAAAGGGCAGTATGTCAACGCCAAAAAAATACATTTAATTGGACAATATGTCCATGTGTCTTCTTACGTAGGCGGTATACTGAAGTCCCGGCTTAAAACTATTTGAACCATCCAAGAAGACAACTTTTTCCTTGGAATTGTAGTATGTGATCTCCATGGTTACGTTGCGTGTAATTCCCGTGATTCCTTCTGTCACTTCTGCTATCAACTCACATACAGTTCCTGATGTTATATTTCCGAGAACCTTTCTCATTGTCTTCAGGTCAAACTGAAAATTATAACTGCCATCGATCTGAAAGAGACAATATTTTAAGTCCGTAAGTTAAGCCTCTCCACTTATTAGGCGAGAGATTTTGATTTCTAGGTTCTCGGATCCGCCGACCCGATTTTTTCCAAGAAGCAAAAAAAAAAAACAACTTGAAGAATGTAGCCGATATCGTAAAAATGACCTTCTAAAAGGGTTTCAACCTGTTACACGGATTAAAAAAAATACAACACTGAAGAAATAACTAAATGTTATGTAACATGCATTGTGACTGTGACTGACGTAGGCCTACTGTGTTTAAGTGTGAGCATATTTTAACAGTAGTTGTTATATGATAAACACTGCCTTTTAATGTTTCGCTTATTGACCAGTATTAAGGTCATGGTTGTCATACAGCGATTAAGTTAATGTTGTGTTATATGATGTTTGTAAGTAATAATTCATAAAGATTATAATAGCACTGCCCATTTCCGTTTGTGAAATTCTAGTCATTAATTTTCTCATAACTGTGTTTGTTTTTATTGTTTTTTTCCCTCCTCCAAAAATGTCCGAGAACCTATAAATGAAAAATAAAAAAAACGCTGGCCTTACCCATTGATTTGTAATGAAATGTGTTCGTTCTGTATCATTAACAGTGTAATGCAGACTTTCTACAAACATGTTTATATGTATTTATGCTTTTGATATCGAAGACGATTTTACATTTCAGACTTACGAATGGACAATGTTGAGTTTATGTTTATAAACAGGTAAACAGCTCACTGAGATTTTTTTCTCAATCTTCTTTTTATCGCTTGACCACTTTCTCATAACCGTCAGTGTGCCGTTGCCGTGTACGCCTTTCCCAAATGTGTATCTTAAATATAGATAAAAAGATTTAAAGTCATGAAAGTATATTATATTTCCCCAAATATAGTTGTCATGTAAACGCTTATAGTATATTTCATTGACTTACCGACCACATAGAATGCTAATGTCAATGCTTATTTTTATGTAAATAAATAGCAACATATTTAACTAATCGAAAAAGAATGTTACAAAAACTACAGAACGCCACGAGCGAAACAGACATATTTGGTGACTGAGTTAAAGCGATGGAGTCAGAGGCGAGACAATGCGAACTACATGTAGATCCGGATATTGCCCGAAATATTGCGGAGTTATTACTCCGCGTCAAAATGTCGACAGCAGCTATCAGTTGTACACTGGCTAGGAGTGTCTTCGCGTGATTTCGTGGCGGAAATCAGCAACCTCTCCGCGACCACGTAGATGAGCGGAATAATTATGTTTATCTACAATTCTGACTTCGTGTTGGCGAGTAAAGTATTAGTTTCGCTAGAGCTGTATAATAATGAAGAAATTACAACATAGTGGATTACTTCGCATTGACGGATCCCACCAAGTACTGGTCGCTTAAGACGCCAAAACTTGGGATGTTGACTGTGACTTCAAACTTAGGAAGAACTGAAAAAATTGACACCAAGTACAATACACTATACTAATTCTGTATTTTACGGCGCCTAGAGTTTCAATAGGTTAAATAAGAATGGACTTTTACTGTATTTGAACAATTTAAGCATTTCAATTGGACATGACAATTAAAATACGTGTGTAAATCTGTTCTTAAGTGTGTGACTATTCACAGATATGGGCCCGTATTAACAAAGCTCCTTAGGAGAATCTTAAGTATATTCCTTAAATTTTTATAAAATTCCTTAAGTCTGTGGTTGCTTCACGTGGACATCTTTTTACAATTTAATGTTGCAAACTTGTAAATTTTACTTTGTTATTTCAGATTTCACCGTTTTGTTAACGTAAAACATTGGATTTCACGTACAAAAATTGATCTGAAATTTTCACTAAAGTACAACCTTAGTTAAGATTTTCCTTAGGAGCTTTGTGAATACGGGCCATGGTTAATTTATGTTACTTCATTAGCACCTTATCACTCATTTTCAAATAATTCTGCATTACATGGTATACGTATTAAAATACTTTTATAATTCATTATGACCGACTTATTATTACCAATTTAACCAATGATCAGTACCATGTTGAAATCAGAAGACAATATCTTAATTAATTCAATATTTAATTCATTATGACCGACTTATTATAACCAATTTAACCAATGTTCAGTACCATGTTGAAATCAGAAGACAATATCTTAATTAATTTATTATTATATTTACTTACATATGTATAATACTAACGTAGCTTTATTATTATTATTATTCCTGATGCATGTCAACTTTCTCAATCTCCAATTTAGTCTTAAATAAGTCAATGAAATTGAAAGCCGAGATGTAACAACGGATTTCATTAGTTAATATTTTAAATTGCGACTAAGTTTAAAGGGCCCTGTTCACAGATTGACGAAATGACAATTTTTCTACTTTTTGTCACAGATTCCAAAAATTAAAGAACAGTGTATACAAAGCAGCCAAATAAAACTAAGGACATATAAATATACCGTAAATACCTTTTCGTTTATGACTAATCATTAAGTTGAACTTGATAAAATTATAAAGCGTCTGTAACGCTAAACGATGGAGAAATTTGGAGTGTTTCTATTGTTATCGTTAAAATTGCTCACAACTTACATAAAGTGAATAATGCAGCCATCAATACAGCAATCGGAATTGCCGAGTGGTTTAGGCGAAAGCCTTTTAATCCGGAGGTCCCTGGTTCAAAACCCAGTGTGATCGCTTGTTTTTATTTTATTTTTTCTTTTAAATTCTTTTCTTGTTATTATAGTTAAGCTCTTTATTCCCGATGCTTAAATGTGGCAAGTTAAGACATTTAATGGATTCCTAAAAAAATCTGTGAACAAGTCCCTTTAAATAAATAAGTCACTGAAATTGAAAGCCGACATGTAAAAACGGATTTCATAGGTCAATATTTTAAATTGCGACTAAGTTTAATATTAAGATCATTTGTCGACATAGGACCTGTACTTACCATATTCTGCTACTGTAAACATTTTGTCCTCTTTGTTGGTCTAACGAAATACAGAAAGTAATTTATATACGCATTATCAAAACAACAAAATGTCATGAACATCGTAAATGAGAAGTAAATATAGTTTATGATAAAGTAACGTGCCGCATAAAACTCAATTATTTTGTGTGTAGTTTATCAAAAACAGGATTTTTTACGTCTGTGTAACTACAGCGACAACACTATCACAAACAAACGCTAGCTTTTTTATTACCCCTATTTCGACGCTGATTGTCCAGATCCCGAGGGGTGGGTAGTCCGACAGTTGAAGGCTTCTTTGAACAACGCCTTGTTCCTGACCAGTCACGTTCAACCACTGGGCGATCTTGTTCTGGTTTGGGTCCTTATAACACACAAATTGTTTCTTGCATCAATAACAAGCTATGCAATACCAGACATATGACAAAAACATGGCACATGAGAACACGGTGTCTTTTTAAACGTGTCTGATGCGTAAGGGCATTTGTTTTCTACCACGTATTCTGAGAAAGCACTATACATCTGTACATGTAATAATATATTTATTATATATATATTTAATCTGGTTGCGATATTCGCTATTGAAAGATCATTGTTTTACGTTGTTTTATTTTATCATTATGTTAATGATAAAATACAATAATGTCAGAAAAGTACAGCCAATAGATAACTAGTATGTGGAAACCCACCAAACGCTAAAGTAGTAAACATTATTTAAAAAATAAATGTTGCAATGACATATATCATTTTCCTTGAGTATTACTCACATAAATTGAAATATCCATATTTCCTTTCCATGCACTGAGATCGGGCAATGTATTAAATACTCGAAAATGAACTGAAACAAAAAGTTATAATTTTGAGTCGTCACATTCAGACTATTGTTACATAAGCAATACAAATATAGTAACATAGTATAATCATACAAATATGCAAATACATACTAGCACTCTTGTCCTTCATGTATTATACATTAGTCAAGCATGACACGCGCAACATTTCCATTGTTAAATTGCCAATAAACAACTCGAACTAGTAGTTCAGAAACTGTAAATTATAGTTCGCATTGTAATTGCAGAACATGTTGTCAGGTCATGTTAGAATCGAAATAATTTTTGCATTATCGTTATTTATCGGCTAATACACAACGATTTGTTGTTCTAATGCGATATATAAAACAACTCGCGCTAACGCCCTTGTGGTT
The DNA here is from genome assembly GCA_027627225.1 of Congeria kusceri. NCBI lineage: Eukaryota > Metazoa > Mollusca > Bivalvia > Myida > Dreissenidae > Congeria > Congeria kusceri. Next base: position 18,554,172 of record CM051025.1, on the reverse strand, counting down.
TAATTCCTACGCACCAGAACTATAAATCGTTGTTTACTACCCGATAAACAATTCTAAATCGAAAATTATTTATTAAATGCATACGTGCACGTAATTATAGAGAACATACTGCTGTAACACATATTACAATTGTTTTAATCTTATAGGTTTATGATCGTATATTGGCCAATCGTAAAGACATATTTCCACTCAAAGTCATAAACTAAAGAAACAACGGATAACAATTTAATGTATGTGGTTGGTCATACACATACAAAAAATACTATGATATGGTAAAATACGTGTACTGATTACAGGCACAATGTAAAAAATATAATAAGTAGGTAAGTCTTGGTCTTTGTAATGCTTTAAGTAGTTTATATTTTGTATACAATCAATCAGAAATGTGTTTACTGAATCAAAATTATATCTATGTATACCTTTAAATCTACATACAAAATAATAATACTTTTTAACTATATTTGCTAATCAATATACATGTATTTCTTTATGATTTTTAAGAGAAAGCCTTTTTAAAATAAATTGAACTATGTGAAATTCAAGTTTAACTTGAAATATACATACACTGATATCTGCTTTAATACACAACTATAAATCACATCTTATTTATATTGTATATTAATACGTACCATTCTGTCCGGGTTTGTAGATCGCCTTGTCCGTCTGTATGAAAGTTGAGAATCCTTTCCTGTTAAACGTTAGGTGCGTTGAATTCCTGAAGACCTCAGTCGTGTTATAACCCTTACCATAGACCTCAAACTGGTAGGAGGTAGGGATCAGCGTCAGTGGGAGACTCATTGTTAACTGCGCTGTCAAGCGGCCTTCAAGAAACCAACATGTTCTTTGCAACTTTTAAAGGAATGCTAGGTGTAGGTGAACTTATATGCTACATTTTAAGGCTGTGTGCTTTTTATTGCACTCAAAATTTACGTCATAATCACCAATAAAAACATCAACGTATCAAACATTTCATAGAAGTGTCACACTCATGTGCTAAGTTTGTTAGGTTAAGTGGTCTCAACATTGGAACGATAAATATACTTTACAATGGAACTCTAAATATCAGTTTGTATGAATTTATTAATGAAGATACGCATACTTTGTGATACGAACACTGAGCCATCCGCGATCGTGGTATTTTCGGTGAATATCCGACCGTAGAGTCGGATATCCGCCATGTTACTCAGCTTGGAGAACTCTACCTGGAACTTCATCCCTGGCCGGATACTACTCGGACACACCACGAGATACGATCTTAATACAGAAAAACCAAATACTAAAGATTTTTTAAAGTGTTAAAGTGTTGATTTTATATAAGTGTTGCATCAACTACTATAAATCGCCACCGTAGGATTACAATCGAACATTTAAAGAAGCAGATAGGCCCTTGTAATACTGAGGCGGCGAAATAATGAATTACATATACGTAAATGTTAAAAATATATAAGTTTATTGCTTGGTTTGACGTCTATACTCCTAAGGCATACCAATGGCGTTGAAGCCAGAACATCTGCTGCAGTGTCAGCGCTAGTAATCTGATACTTGATTTAGTAAAGACTAAGTCATGTGAATTAATGAAATGGATAGGCTTTTATAGGTCGTGCTCTTTACCTGGCCAACCTGTCACACTTCATTTTTCCTACCAGTAATAATCCTAGGAAAGAAATGACTTGAGACGCAAGCCTATGTATAATGAAACGAAATAATTAATCGCATCTTAAATGATGCTTAACATATTATCGCATAGGTAATTTCACTACTAAACAGGAAAACCTAATCCGTTTGGTGTTCTTTAATCTCGTTAATAAGCGGCATATTGCGATTTAACTTCGAAATCTCATAGTCTGACGTGGAATGGCTTATACAGAAAATATAAGGTGGGTGTTGGCTGAAGATGAAGTTTATCATGCAAGGCTTAGAAACAGATGAGTGCGAGGCTTGCCGAGCGCTCAAATGTTTTGTGCCGAGCATGCTAAACTTCATCGTTATCCAACACTCACCTAATATTCTATTTATCATATTATTTAATGCGCATAAATCATGAAAACGGCGTGAAAATATGCCAAAAATAAAAATATATCAATTATTAAAACTCGCCCTGCGGGCTCGTTTAATAACTAACATATTTCGGTCAAAGGATAGTACAACTATTATATCAATCTGAGAAGTCGTGCAATGGTCATTTATTATGATCGGATCATTTATTTCGATTCGGCAGGGGAAATAAACATAATATTTGTTTATGTTTTTGCGTAAGCAGTTTTATCACTGAATGTTCCGTCATCCACTTAGTTTTTTTCATATGAAACTTACGTTATACTGAACTGGTATGTTAATACGAAAACATACGTCATTGACATAACCGTACCGTACGGTGCAGAAAAACTGAAATAAACCTGCCGCCCATTAGGCCCCTGAGTGGTTCCCGACATCGACTTTGGCAAAATCGGTATGTTTCGGCATGTCTTCGCGATGTTCTGGAACCCTTCTGTTTCCTTCCTTCAGAATTCTGGAAACTTCTTGGCACTTCGGGGCCTAATCGAGATCGAAAAATCTTCGGCATCGAAATTTTAAGTTTTTAAATTTGGACGTCGAATGCTTTATTCGAAACATCTTCGATACCATCGGCAACATTCGGAATGTTCGGGAACCCATCGTAATCGACTCGACATGCTCGGAAAGCCTTCTGTGAGGCTCCGTAATTATTTAGCCATCACAAGCGGTCCATGAAAGAATCGATGCCTAAAGCTCACCGAAGACGATGAGTGGAAGAGCTCGTTTTCGCATATTCACGCGGAAGCTATGCCGATCATGTAATTAAAGATAACGAATCGTCGCTGCAGACGCCGATTGTTAGCAGAAGTATAAACAACCATAAAAGATCTAGAGCAGAAACGATGCAAGTCAGTTTGCCGATAATTAAACTGAAGTGACAAAATCGGCATTTTTGTCGTTAATTGAACAATTAAAATGGTGCAAGTCAAGGGCAAGCTAATCAAGAAGAGATTGGACGTGAAATATACCGTTCAGATAGCCCCTGAAAACTTGGATGAAGGCAAAACCCCTATTTGAAAGTCTAAGCTGGGTAGAAAAAAAATATGAAAAAGTCCCTGAAGGATGCCTCAGCACATCTCACTCTTCAGCAATGACAAAGGCACGCAAACAGCATGTTCCATCTTCTCTCACATTAGGCGGCCATTTCACGCCAGGCCTCTGGAGTATTGGGAATGGTCATAACTTCCAACGTATACTACTGAAGCTGGGCAATAAATACTTTTGGGACCAAACGGCATACACTCTCCACAGCAACACAGAAGGCATTCACCAAGGAGGCGTACGAGTCAACAGATGTACCTCAGTGTCATCACAAGCTTTAGGCCACAAGGATGGGCTTTACGGAACCTGGTGTTTTGTTTTCTTAATGCGAAGCGTTGGAGGTTGATTTATGTCCCCTAACGTTGTTGGTCCTCGAATACTTTCTGACCTACCATCGATAATATCTTTTTCTTTTGTGTCAAGTGTAATCCCAAGGCAATGACAAGGTAAAAATGGTATCAATTTCAGTTTGGATTTAAAACTTAGTGCAAGATGAATTCCTCTACAACCATGGAGCCCCAATAGCAACTGATAACATTATTGTAGTTCGACATCGTTTATATAGCCCGACTGTCAATCAGCAACATTATATCAAAAACAAATCGGCAACTCTTCAGCATGTTCTGCGATGCTACCGCAACCTTTCTGCACACTCGGGAAGCATTCGGATGCATATTTCGGAACTGTCGGCATTCTTCCGCGTCGCCTTCGGCTACTTCGGATAGGTTTCGGGGTTTATACCGCAACCTAGGTCTCGGGGTTTATACCGCAAGCTGTCGATCGCCACTCCGCAAATACATGCCGAACAATCACGATGGTTAAGTTCCGCTCCGTCCATTTGTTCTCGAAAGGTTCCCGAAACTAGGATTTTTTTATTGGCAATCGTTACGCAAAGCATCAGGGCTGTAGTGGGCGACAGGCTAGAGACTACCATGTAGCCCTCTTCAATATTTACAACAATAGATTGTTATGAGTGTAAATTATACAGGTACATGTTTGTAAAAGCTTATTCATTCCAAGCGGTTTACGGATGGCAAATACAGTAAGTAATCTTTTGAATGATTTTACTTGATACCAGTTGGCATATTCAAAACGTGAAAAGTTACCATCCGTTAAGTATGGCCAATACTACTACTAGCCGTACTTACGTGATTCCAGTTGTCAACGGTATCACAGACATCAACCATAGCAGCCCCTCTAAACAATGCATCTAAAATAAACAATTAGCCACATTCTTTAACTGGAAAATACTTTTTGAAGAATAAAAATACTTGTTGAAGTTAACTTGTTGTGTGAATTTTGGTGTTTCGTTGTTGGTGTTTTCAGCTCTACTGGCCAAAGGTCAGAGAGCTTGGGTTTGGTAGGTCATGTGAGCAAGCGTCAGTGCGTCGATTAACACTCTAAACATCTCCTTAGGCCGAAAATAAAATATTGTTTGTTTCCCCTCCCGCGACCCATGCTAATAAAGGGTGGGTCGGTAGGTCGGAAAAATATTTTTATACACAATAAGCCATTTTCATTCATGTTTTCCTTATGTTCGAAATGTTACTTTATAATATAAATTCTTAATATTTTCGTTTTAGTATATTAATAACGTTCTACTTATTTACGTAATACTATTGTCTAATACCTTACAATAATTTATCAAAATTTAACAAACAATAACATACGTTAAAAAAAGAACGTGAATAATTAAAACCTGTTAAAACTAAGGAGTAATAGCGTGACGTTGCAATTTGCCGGGCATCCAAAACAGAACGCTGTTAGCAACAGCCAAAGCTACGGTGACTGTAGCCGCAGTTTGTAGCTGAAAAGCGTGTTACACGCTTAGCACGTGGATAGTGTTTAAAAGCATCAATCTGTAATACTGTATCTGAGCAACGCAAATGCTAGAGCATAAATGAATTAGCATTCTATGGAAATAAAAATAAATAGGACTTTGTTCATTAATAAAAAGAAAGCAACATAACATTTTTGATAAATTAAATAAATAGAAAAGGCGCTGAAGTTTATTTACTTTCATTTTTGACAAGGACTTTAGTTCCGCTAACTTTCATTCAAATGTTGCCTCAACCAAAGTTTTGCATAATTCTAATCCGTGTGCATTGATGAGTTTGAATAAAACTTTCGTGAATTATTACTAGATCTAGTAATTGTATTTTTTTTAACAAAATAAGACGTTTGACGCGATCAGTTTGTCGAGTTACATGACGTCGTAATTAATATTCTTAGTAAACGGTTCCTTTCAACAAAATTCACCAAAATTATGATATTTATTTATAATTATTGATTTATTTACTATTTTAATTTGTAGTAATTTATTACAAACGCGGCTGTTAAAAACATGTATATCTATAACAAGACACATACCTAACGCACATGTGTTACAAATCACTTGCACCTTTACCAATTAAAACTAGAATGAGGGCGTGATAAACTTTCTAACGACGAAGCTCATTTGCATGTTGGAAATTGTATGACTTCTCATTGGCTGACTGTTTGGCTCTTGTAAAGCTGATTCCTCCTGTGTCAAGATTTTATCAACAATGGACACTTGGTGCATAATGGCGAATTTGTTAATTGCCGGTGGGCGTTCTTTGTCTTTAAAAAAACATGCATATGCGAGCGGAAATGGTTGCGTCCTATAATCTGACACTGAATGTATGGCGTCCTTTTCGTAAAAGCTATTGTCAAAATACGCCGAATTACGCGTTACTGAGAACTGTCCGTTTAAAGACATTTTGTAAGCGTCATTTGAAAGTAAGATTTGTACACGCTATTGGATTCTTTTTAAAGATTCGCACCCCACATTTTCACACACAAATAAAATAAAATATTGTTTTCTTTGGTCTATAAAATATTTAGGGTCGCGGCGATTTTGCTGGGTCGGTCTCGGGAGGGGAAACAAACAATATCTTATTTTAGGCCTTATAAACTACTTGGTAGAATTAAACATATAACACAAAGTCGTCGTTTGGTGTGTGTCATTTGAATTTGATCATATGGTTCAATTTGCATTATCATGTCAACAAGAGCTAAATATGGGGCATGTAGTGGGAAAACCGGGCTTTATGCATGTGCGTTAAGTGTCGTCCCGGAACAGCATATGCAGTCCGCACAGGCTGATCCAGGACGAAACTCTCCGACTACAGTGGATTTATGTTTAGAAGACACTTTCTTGAAACAGAAAATACCATAAAAGCGGAAAGGGTCGTCCTTAATTAGCCTGTGCAGACTGCACAGCCTGATCCGGGACGACACTTTACGCACATGCATAAAGCCCGGTTTTCCCACGACACGCCTCGATGATTTTTTTTCCACAAAACTTCCTTCTTTTGTTTGCTTGTCTGAAACTACTTACACTGACAAAGACCAAAGCCTTATATTCTTGATATGTAGCCTCGTCGTATGGTCCTGTTCGAAAATTGTTAAGGTGGTGCTTCTGGTCTAAGGAGCCATGTCTTGTGGCCCGTATTTACATGCATGCATTGATTTTTCTCGGCCATATAGATATTTAAAGCTTCCAAATGCTTATGTTCTAAGTATACAATTGAATAAAGCACTGTAACTCGTTGATGCAATTATACAAAGAACGGTAGATTTAAAGACATTGGTGTTGTAGATTCCCGTAAAATGAATGTAGTTCCCATGCATGATTGTTTGCACGGAGAAATCAAATTATAGTGGTGAGTCTACAGTAGTATTTCGAGGGTCGTCTAATAATTCTATACTAGTGTGGTATCAAGATTGAATAAAGACATTAATTAAATTGGTTCAACAAATTGAAAAAACATAGGTAATTATAAACAAATAAAGTGGTTTTACAAGTAATTTTGTGTTTGTAAATTGTTGAATGTATTATCTATTTCAAACTTATAATACTGTACAACGTGTTTCATAGACGGCCCTCAAAATGACCTCCAGTTTTTGACAATTGACCAGTTGCAAAATCATATATCGTTCCGCCATTCTGTTTGTCTAAGGTTGTGTGTCCAAGAATCTGAAGTACATTGATTGGATTATCCAACCATGTGTTATTATTTACCACTGAAATATAAACCTATAATAGGTTAACCCAATCCTCGATTGACATGTCGAAACTGGTCAATGGGTATTACTATTAGAACTACAGTTATTCATGAAAGCGTAGAAGTTGTGCAAATTACCACTGTGTTTTTATGAAAATTCTGACATTTGTCTTTAATGTAAACTGATTATCAACACAGAGTGTGCTTATATATATAAATAGTTTAAAAACTTGCTGAACCGTCCAAATCGAAAAATACGTGCATTACATATTGTGTTTCATAGCATGTGACTGTAAATAAGTCGTCAGTTCTGCGTACTAACGGTACAAACCGACTTATTCGGACAGTTTTAACTGAATCGGTCGAATTCTGAGTCAAGGTCATTCACAATGTCAACAAATATAGATTTTCAGAAAAAAATAAACTACGAATACAAATATTGTTTTACAGTATAGTTAAGCATGGGACAGTGTGTTTTTGTGTCAATATACTTTATTTCTTAATAGAATTAGAATTTTATACTTTTCGGAATAGGGTTAATTGAAAGCGAACCATGTGTCTATAACAGAAAATAAGACTGATGGTGTATATAATTCTGAAAACAATAAATATCATTATCGTGTAAACCAAATCTATACAAAAAGATCAAATCAGTGGGGATGATATGTCTTTGAGTCCAAATATTTTGTTTTAGCAAACTTTCTTATATCAACACATAAAAGAACACTTCAAAGCACGGTGAAATACATTATTTTATAAATACTGTCCATGTGGTCATAACATGTACGCAATAACTGCGGTTTAATGCTGTTGTTTTTTTCTTGTTTCAGTTTGAAGTTTTAAACAACGGCATCTGTGACGTTAGTATTTTAAATCACGTGTACGTTTGAACGATAATTATTAGAAAATCTTGTCTGCAGATTTGCATTCTTCAAGCTACAATTCTAAACATTTCCAACAAGTAATATTCAAAATGAACATAAAAATACCTGAAATATCACTCCTTATATTGCATTATACTTATAAATATTAATGAGGAAACTATTATTAAATTAGTATCACAAAATATGCTGTCTTCGAAAATATCATATATGAAATCTACCATACATATTTGAACGTATAAGGTGTTATTTTGCTGTTCTGCGATGTAATTAAAACAAATAACATCGGTATAATATGCAACGCGATCACATAACTCTCTGAATAAAGGCACTATGAATTTAACATGTATCATTTTAAATTATAAACTGACAAACACCTAAATGGACTCAAACCAAAATCGTTAACAACTCATACCTGCATATTGTGTTTGCCAATGGTCCTGACCTAAAGTCTTGACCCTCGCTAAAAATGCAAGCATATATAGCCATCATGGCAACAGCTGGGTGAAGTCGATTATTCATGTTATACTTTGAGGAACTAGTATAAGCAGGCAAATTGATTCATCCTTTCATCGAACCTAGAATCGTCAGCTAGCACTAGATTGTGTCTTGAACTACCAGTCTACCAGGATTAGTATGTGATTGCCTAATTAAACAAATGTCAAGTTCTCTTGTCCTTGAACATGGTCATGTAATTTAGTAATTAGTAATGGCAGCAATTGCAAAAGTCAGTTTTTACTGGATTGATCAGCAGATGAATGTTGTTTATATCACTGAAGCAAATGTAAGCCTACTCGTCAGTATTATTTACGGTGGTCACATTTATTCGATTCAAATTCCTGTCGCATTTTGTTTTACGTTTACTTATACTATAAACTAGCTTAAAAAATATCATATGAAGACCATAGATTAATGCTGAATTTTTTTACCTCGCCAAACAAATAAAATAACGTCAATTTTGCACTAAGGTGCTAACAATCATCCACTCCATCATAAAGCAGTGAACACCCTGTTACTTATTATTTTAAATATTGCTTGTAAAATACACATTACAGTGTATCATTAGTTTTGTTATATTAATTTTAATATAATCACCTTTCTAATTATTATTTCTATGTTTTTTTTAAAAACTCAAACATGGAAGTTGGAATGTTTATTTAATTACACACATTATAAACCAAAAACACATACTTCATCAAAATTATGTTGTCACAACACATTTATTGTTCTTTTAATGTACGAGAGCTACACTATTTTACTAATCTTAGGAGTTAATTACAATTCGATATTTATTCGATTAAAGAAATGTTTTACTGACCCATGCCAATGAAAAAAAAAACAGTTAAAATCTACAGTATAAGCCACAACCGTGATTAATATTGATGTTAGTAATATATGTGTATTCCGTTAGCAAATGTTGACCATGTATATAGTCATCAAGTTTGTACTAAGTAACAAACACAATTTAGAGGTAAACATCCAAATGTATTTCCAAATTTAAAACAAAAATCCAATTGAATGAAGGTTGGTATTTGTGTGGATTCTTTTTTTTTCAATCTGAAATTGTATAATTGGATTTTAGGACAACAAAATGCTTTGTTTGAAGATGTTGACACAGAAGTTTCAATGTAACTTGAAATGTATTAATATTTGGAATTTGTCGGGCACCTGCTCCAAAACAGAGTGTTATAAACACAAAGTTTAATTTTGACTCATTTTCAACTTAAGATAAAAATAGAATAAGAATCTTTTTAAATATGGGCCTAGCTGTTGAGAATCTTTATTTACAACTCAGTGTTTTGTAGTTAAGGCAAGTGACCAATTACCTATACAACACAATATACAACGAACAACTCAAATCAGTCACAAACATAAAACAGGTTAACCATGGGGTCACTCAATATTAACAGAACAGACGAGTGCAGATTCGCCATTTTTCTGCTATAGCAATGCAATGAAAAATGTTGAAAAATAAAATATTTCATACGGACAACGCGCCTCAACGTGGCACAAGTTTGCTGGTACGTTGTTCAACGTAAACGACAAATCTTAATTTTGAACATGTTCAAAATACTGCTCAGTTATACCACCAAGTACTTATACGTAGTGGTAACGTAGAACAACGTGGCCTTCACGTAGCACAACGTGAGACATGTCAATTGCTACGTTACGCTGCGTTATTCGCTACGTTAAACTATGATACACTATGCATCTCGTTATTTTTACGCTTAGCTGCGCCACGTACTGCACGCAACGCTATATAATGACACGGTGTGGTACGTTGTCAAATGTAACGGTAGCGTAGCGATAGCGCAGTAACTACGTAGGACATCGAGGCTCAGCGTAGTAAAACTTGGCAGACAACTTGGCAGAACGTGAGTGGAAAATATGAACTAAACAGTGGATAATAACGTGACACTATAACTGGGACATTAGCCCGGATTATTGGAATTCTAAACTTAAAACAAGAAAACGAATGATGTCTGTAGTATTGTGACAGTAAATGTCTGTTAGAAGACAATTTAACTGGATAACGGGAAATACAATGTGCATGATCATACGGTAAGCTGTAGTTGACTTGTATGAGAAGCACCAATGATGTTTGGCAGCTGCCTATAAAGTCCTATGTATTTGTCTATACATATAAATATTCAATGACTAATAGTTTCAGTAAATCGAATGTATACACTAAGAATTAAAATCTTTGCCACGTAAAAGTCTTCATGGTAACTCAGTTCTAAAACATTATATCATACATTATTTCTATAACACAAGTTCATCTAAATATCAGTATCAGATGTTACATTGCATTCTCATTGTGTAATTGGTTTCAAATTACTTTGCAAAATTACAGAGAATGTGTACAGAAACGTTCAACGACGATATCGATGAGAACGTTATTTAAGTTGAAGTGCTAACGCGCATATTTCGCAGTACTGACCTTATAACTGTGTAGCTTGGATATATTATTGTACGCACAAAATATAGTATATCATAAAAAAACTCTAGCGTCAACAGTAGTAGAGGAACTCCCACATACCAATCCAATGTCCTTCAAGGCTCCAGATAAGATGCGTATTTGTATAAATTTGATAAATACTCAAAAAGATGGGGTCACAGTCAGCAAAAACAAAGTTGTTTTTGTAACCATATATTTTTAATTTTAAGATGTGTTTCTAACATTATCTTGATTGAAATATTGTATACTTGCAATGAATTAATGGTACCTGCACAATAATTATGCATCTTTAAGCAATTAACAATACATGTATATTATGTTTTTAACGTTTAATATAAAGTAGTAATATCCTTTTGAATTCAAACGTAGGGAATGTTCGTACCCTCTAAATAAATATTGTCTAGAGTTTATTTCTGAATAAGTCAGTTCATAACAACATGGAAACATCAGTAGTAGCAGCAGCAGAATAGGAACATATGTATATCAATTCAGTGTCTTTATTTAAGGCGAGTTACCAAATGCCTGTACAGCGCCTTACATAACACGGACGACATAAATACTCAACAGTGAATATACGATCTGGGCCGAGAGGGCTCCAACGGGTACCCGAAAAAAACCGTATTTGCAGGTCAAAAAAATAGGGCGATTCCGGGCCAAAGTTTTCGTTAACGGTACCGGGTTGGGTCGCTATTTTACGAATGAAATAACCGGGAACCAGGCTAGATCCTAAGTGGAGTTTTACCTATTACAGTTGCTTCCCCTTCCAAATCTTCAAAAAGGAGATACAGCAGGAATGGTTCTGCACAAAAGTGTAGTGATTTAAACGGATTAATTTCATAAATAAATGTATATATAAATGGATGATAAACTTACAAAAGGGATTATAAAGACTTTAAGTACTGATATGTTCCCATACAAAAAAACAGGGTAACAATTGACTCTAACAAACAACTAGTCCTATACTGACTGTATATCGTTAGTATATAATTAGTAAAAAATAACATGCAAATGAGGTAAATACTATACTAACTAACTAATAATACTATACTGTTATCAAACTACTAACAATATACTGTATATCGTTAGTATATAATTAGTAAAAAAAATGACATGCAAATGAGGTTAATACTATACTAACTAACTATTAATACTATACTGTTATTAAACTACTAACAATATACTCTTTCAGAATGCTATACCAATAATGTGCTAATCCTATACTAACATTGAAGAGTATATTCATGTAGTATATTGCCAATAAACTAATAGTATATTAACAGTATACCATCAATTGTATACTAACAGTATACTTTCGATTGTGTACAAAGTATATACTATAAAGAATTGAAAGCAAAAATTTAAAGCCCTATAGCTCATTATTGCCCAAAATTCACAAAAAATAATATGATGAGGTTGACCTTAAAAGTTCTTTATTTGGAATTACCCGACCCAGAATTGTTTAGGTAGGTAGGTAGGTAGGTAGGGATTTGGTTTTTTAAATACACTCATAGAGTACATTGAGGATGTTGATGAAAAAAAATACTCCTGAAAGACCGAAAATAAAGTGGAGTCGCTGGGATTTTCGTGAGTAGGTCTGGTAACTCCAAACAAAAAACTGTTAACGGTCATGCAGCCTAACCAGTGTGTAAAATGCGGATCTTATAAATATAATATAATATAATATAATATAATATAATATAACAGAATAATATTTATTTATATCCAGTCATTCCAATTGCTGGCATATTAATCACATAATAATGGTTTATCAAATACCGCTTATAACAAAACTAAATAAGACATTATTCTTGTTAGTGTACACAGTGAAATTAAAATACAACATGTAGATAATTAAGTAAATATAATGCAACAATAAATAACAATCAGTGATTGTTTTTCTAGCCAATTTGGGGCCGGAATAGGACCTCATTCACAAAGCAAAAAAGTACCCTTTTTCACCTTTTTCTAATTGATCGTATAGGAATGAAACGAATGCGTTGTGTCCAGGTTCTCTATATCTTTACTTCAAGTCTATATCAACAACAAAACAAAACCACAACATGATGATGACGTTGACGTCACGTGACGTTCCGCGCAAACGCGCGAAAGCGTCGCAATATTAACGTTTCCCAACATACTCGGGGCGGCAAAATGTGAATAAAGTTAATAAACATGCATCACAAACTCGAATGATGTCAACAAACAATTTATATAAAATTACCAACATATTTATATCGTTTACGAAATTGAAAGTTCTCAGTCCATATATCGTACAATTCCCAATAAAACGTGTTTAGTTTGAGTCCAATCAATAATCACAGAAACAGTCTCTATTTAAACACAACGTAATCAGTCCATTTAAGTATTTGTTTCTCCTCCGACTTCTAAGGGGTAAAGCTTCGCAATGGGACGGTTTGTTACTCCCCCGTCTGTCCGGATGTCTGCGGCTCGTACTCGTCCGTCGTTCCCAGGGATAAGCGCCTGTACTCTGGCCAATCTCCATCGCGACCGCGGGCCTTCATCGTGTACCATGACGACGTCACCGACTTTGATTGTCTGCTCGTTACGACCGGAAATGCGCTGATGTTCACGTAAGGCGGTGAGGTATTCGTGTCTCCATCGCGAGCGAAAATCATCAATGAGCTTCCGTTGTAATCTCGCCCGTTTAGAAACGTCATTTTGGGAAATGACGATCGAAGTATCCAGAACCACGTCACTGACATGAGGTAGCATTGTTATCCGGCGGCCGGAAATCAGGTGAGACGGCGTCAACGGCTCCATGTCACTCTGCGAGGTGCTGATGTAGGTGAGAGGCCTGTCGTTTATTACAGCCTCAATCTCCGTGATCACTGTGAATAACGTCTGATAATCAACACAGGATCGTCCGAGCACTTTCTTGACAGACGTTTTCGTTATCCCGATCAAACGTTCCCACCATCCCCCATACCATGGGGCACGCTTGATGATGAAACGCCACTCTGTTCCTCTCGAGCTGAGTTCCGCGTGAATCTTGTCTGACGCAAAAAGATTCTTCACATGGTTTGCTGCACCCACGTACGTAGTTCCGTTGTCTGATATCATTACGCGTGGGACCGATCGTCGACTGCAGAATCTACGGAAGGCCTGTATGAAAGTTTCTGTAGACAGATCGGGTACCAGCTCCAAATGTACTGCACGGGTCGAGGCACACGTGAAGAGACATATGTACGCCTTTGCGTTCCTACCGTCGGTGTCACGCACGTACAACGCTCCGGAAAAGTCCACGCCAGTCACAGTGAATGGGTCCGCATCTTGTACTCTCACGACAGGTAACGGTGGCGGATCTGGTGCTGTATGCCTTGCCGACGACTCTTCTACATGTCACACATTTCCGTAGAACGTGCTGTACACATCGTCTGATTGCAGGGATCCAATATTTCTGGCGAATGTACGATATTGTAGAATTTGGACCAGAATGTAGAATTCTCTCATGTGCGTCACGTATTACTAATAGCGTAAATGTGTGCTTCTGTGGTAGGAGATACGGAAACTTCGTAGTCTGAGCAACCGCGGCGTTATGGATACGCCCACCACATCGAAGCAAACCTGTATCATCAATGAACAATTTCAATTGATTCACAAGTGTCGCTCTCGAGGTACCGTTTCGGATGCACTGGATTTCTTCTACGTACGAAGAAAGTTGACAACTCGAAATCCATAGTTTCTCTGCTTCCAATAGCTCAGATGAAGTCAGCGATGTTAACTGTGTGACGCTCTTGTCTCTGCAAATCTTAATAAAGCGTAATACGTATGCTGTCACGCGTAGTAGTCTTTGCAAATTACCGTAGTTCTCAATATTAATCAACTTGTGTACTCCATTCACAGCTTCGGGTTGATCTGTGGTACTGGCTGCTGGCCCTGTCGAATCGCAGCATGTTTCTGTGACGCAGACGGTTGTCATTTTGGGTTCCCATGTAGGCCAACTTCCGGGGTCTGTCACCCATGATGGTCCCTTGAACCAAAGATCGTTTGTCATAAACTGCTCAGCTGAGATACCGCGGGTAAGCAGGTCTGCTGGGTTATCTTGTGAAGGACAGTAACGCCACGCGTGGTTTGGTAGGAGTGTGATGATCTCTGTTACACGGTTTTTCACGAATCGCGGGAGAGTGCGTGTTGAAGCTAGCCAATGTAATACTACCTGACTGTCAGTCCATAATTGTAAACGCTCGATCTTCAACTCTTTCTGTACATGTTTAGCCAGTCGCGCGCCAACAATGGCTGCCATCAGTTCCAAACGAGGCAGAGTAAGCGTCTTCAAGGGAGCGACGCGCGATTTCGCCATCACCATGGCGCATTCGTGTTCGGTGCAGACGAAAACTGCGGCACCATATGACGTCATACTTGCATCACAAAATACTTGAAGAGAGATGTTTTCGTTCTTCTCTGACGGTGAGCTCTTTAACAGGTAGCGATTTACGCTGTAGGAAGTCACAGTGTTCAGGTCCGTCGCCAAGTCGCACCACTGCCGGTATAAATCACGTGACAAGGGTGTGTCCCACGAATACTCTAATTTCCACAATTCTTGCAACAATGCCTTTGCACGAATCGTCACTGGTGTTAGGATACCAAGGGGATCATAAATTTTCGAGATGTGTTGCAATATTTCTCTCTTTGTCACAGACTCTACGAGAGAAATGTCCCTTGTAGGAAAACACAACGTATCTTCAACTGCGTTCCACCTCAACCCGAGAATCTTCGTATCTCTATCAGTGTCCAATACGCCGTCTACACTGGCACTGTCACGCACCACTCTGCTGTTGGAGTTCCAGGAACGCAAGTTGAAGTTGGCAGCCGACATCAAATCACGAGTGTCGTGATAGAATTTCACAACGTCGCTCTCCTGCTGGAAACCGGAAATGATGTTATCGACATAGATATCACGGCGAACATGGTCACTTACCCAGTTGTCCTTGTTGTTGTCTAGATGCTTCACGATGGTTGCACACAGTATGAAGGGTGAGCATGTAGCGCCGAACAACACAGCTTTAAAGCGATAGGTCATCAGTGGACTGTCTGGGTCACGAGGGTCCCGTAACCATAGAAATCTGGTGACGTCACGATCTCTCTCATCCAGAGCAACATGTAGGAAGGCTTTCTCGATGTCTGTCGTCACGGCGTATCTATTCATTCGGAAGCGCATTAAAATGCCAGTTTGATCGTTCAGTTCAAGTGGAGTCGATCGTAAACAGTCGTTCAGGCTCGGCTCGTTTGACGATCTACGACAACTGCAATCGTACACGATACGAATCGGAGTGGTCATCGATTCTTTCCGTACTCCGTGGTGTGGGATATAGTGTACAGGGTATTCAGGCTTGATTTCCTCATCGACGACTTCTATGAACCCGCGTTCATGCTGTTCTGTAATAATGTCGTCGTATTTCTGGAACATGAACGGTTCTCTTCGCAGACGCTGTATCATGTTCTGTGTACGTCTGACGCTTACATCGTAGTTCGTAGGCAACTGAGGGTGATCTTCTTTCCACGGCAGTTTCACACTGTACTGGTTATCCTTGTAAGTGATGCGGGTATCCATGTACGTCTGAAGTTCGTCAGTACCGGAAGTTGCGTCCGTTTCCGGTGCGATCCCAATGGACTCCAGCTTCCAAAATCTCTCGATATCGGCAGCGTTTAGAGGTGACGTCATCACGTTCAACATGTGGTGAGTAGACTCGGCGTTCGTAGTTGGAAGAGGGCCAGAAAGAAGATATCCTAATTTTGACTGCACTGCAGTAGGTCCGTTACCCCGAACAACGCGATTCTGCACGATCTTCCAGTATGTGTCTGCGCCAATTAGCATGTCGATCTCAAACGTCTCATCTGCGGTGACAGGGTGGGCTAATTTTAAACCGCGAAGGTACGTTAGGGAAGCTACATGTCGATGTAAGCTCGGCATCGGACCTGCTATAGTGGGTGTAATTAAGGCGTCAATCGGGATCCGCTCCTTCCTGTCGGTGATCACGTGCACTGTCGCTGTTTTCATAATTTTCACATCTTGCGATGAATGTCCAAATGCTGCTAAATAGATTGTCTCTGTACCAGTCTCTTTAACATGCAGTTCATTCGCAAGTTTCTCTGTGATAAACGATCTCTGGGCACCTTCGTCGAACAATATATTTGCTTCAACAGTTAAGTTCAAGGAAGTTACTTGTACGATAGCGGTCTTCAGAAGCACATTAGATCTTGCTTGTGTCGAAGAATGTAGAATCGTGTGTCCCGTGGCGATGCCTTGGAATGGAGTAGCATTTGAGCTCAGCGAAGAGCTCGTTTTCTTCTGTTCACAGATGGCTGTATGGTGTTTGCGCTGACAGTTGCGGCATCTATTGTGGGATTGGCACAGCGAAACTTGATGTGAATCTGAAAGACAGTTAAAACATAATTTCTTCTGTTTCACAACTTTACTTCTGGCTTCGGTGGTCTTGAAATTGTTACAGTCTGCAGCTAAGTGTTCACCATCGCAAAAATGACAGGTTGACTTCCGACGCTTGGTGTCTGACCATGGTCTCGACTTCTTCCCAGGATTCCTACTTCCGGTATGGAAGGACGCGGTCGGCATATGAGAGCCGCTCACCGGAAAATCACGCAATTCGCCTTCTCGCATAATGGCAATCTCCTTCTCTATCGCACATCTAAGGTTGGATAGTTGCCAACGGCTGCCTCCGTGGTCACGTGCCATACTCTGTCGTACTGGAGCTGGCAACTTGTCCCTTATAATAGGAACCAGAAGATTCCCATATGACTCTTGTCTCTCGCCTAACGATTCCAGTCCTCTAATCTTCGTTTCTAGATGGTCGTAAAACGACTGAAGACTGTCAGGGGTGTTCATCGGTGGATCTAGTTGGATTAGCGCTTGTATCAGTGCTTCTACTATCTTGTCTGGCTGACCGAACCGTTGCTTAAGCAAGTCGACGGCTTTCTTGTAGTTGGCGTTGGTTAACTGGAAACCCGCTATACACAAACCTGCTGCGCCATCAACTAACGAACGGAGATATGTGAACTTCTGCACGTCCGATAGGGTGTTGTTGAGATGCACGGAACACTCGAAGCTGTCCCAGAACGTCTGCCATTGCACTACATCACCGTGAAATGTTGGCAGAGACATCTTTGGTAGCCTGTGGTGTGAGAGGCTAGGGATGGTCATCTCCGTGGAGAAATCGTGTCTTGTACGCCGTTCGAGAACCGGAAGTTCTGGCTGTATGTCGTCTGTTGTGCGTTGTTCTCCACTCGTCACCGGCTGGCCGTTATTATTCTCATTACGCAACAAGCTCGACGCCACTGGCTGTGTGTTAGCAATAGAACTTCGTTGCTTAAGATTGTCCCTGAGTCTCTGTATCTTCAAGTCAAGATCGAACACAAACGTTTTACTCTCGACCAGTTCCGTCGCTAAATCCTCTGTGTCGTTGTGGTTGATGATCTTGTCGTTGAGCACTTTCACTTCTTCAGTCTCCTCCGTTATCATGTGAAGCAGTCGCTCGTACTCAGACCCCGTTAACTCAGTAGAATCGAATCGCTCTAACTCCCGGGAAATAAGGCGACGATGGCCGTCGCGCATTGCAATAAGCTTCGTAAGCTGCATATTTCGATTCTTCAACTGGTTTCACGGCACCAAAATGTCTAATTGATCGTATAGGAATGAAACGAATGCGTTGTGTCCAGGTTCTCTATATCTTTACTTCAAGTCTATATCAACAACAAAACAAAACCACAACATGATGATGACGTTGACGTCACGTGACGTTCCGCGCAAACGCGCGAAAGCGTGGCAATATTAACGTTTCCCAACACTTTATTAATCCAAAGTTCACAATTTCTAGGAGGTTTATGTTTAACTTTCTGTCTGCTTTTATTGTATTCAATGCAAAGGTTTTCTACTATACTGATCAAAAAATTTACATCAAAAGGCATATAATATGTTGAAATTCAATATTGTAATTTAACCATTAATATAATAATTAAGTAAGGTTGAAGAGAGAGAATTGTTTGAAATTCCGACAGAGGTGCTAAACGTATTGTATTTGTTGCAATAAGTACAGTATTTTGGTTAAACAAATTGATGTAACTAATTATAATGTTGCTCAATTGACGTGCGTAGAAGGTATGTAATAAAAAGGTTAAAACACGGCTATGGTGCGCTTTTAGTCCGTCTCGGCGCACCTTCGGAATTATTGGCCCTCGGGCTAAAGCTGTCGGGCCAATACTGCCGAAGATGCGCCGATACGGCCTAAAGGCGCATAAAGGCGCACCAAAGACGCGTATTAACCTATAATTATTACATCCCTTACTATAAATAGTAACACATTTTACGTTGATTTTTACCGGATACGGTATTTAAAGCGCCGGGCATACACATTTTGTGTGCTAATACGGGTTTTTCTACTTCCGGTATGCCAAAATACGGGTATTTTGGCATACGATCGATTACTCGTGCTGTCGTTAACGACGATTGCAGTTAGCAATGTAAAATTACAGCTGCAGAACGCATGTTAAAAAGTATCTCGATGTAACATATTAATAAAGAAAAAAAAGAACAAACTCCAAATCGCAACGCGTTTCGACTTAAATAGTCTTCATCAGGTATGAATGTAAACAAAACACATTTATAACGTCATCATGACGTCACATTAGGTAACGTCATTTTTGGCGCACTTTCCGCATAGAAATGATTTATAAAACATTCATTGAATAGAAGTTGATTATTTGCATGAACTTATGCAGTGGATATATTCCTTGTTTATTGAAAATAAATCTTTGCGTGAAAGGAATGTAATAAAAAGGTTACAACACGGCTATGGTGTGCCACACCTTCTGAAGCATTGGCCCTCGGGCCCATACTGTCGAAG
The DNA here is from genome assembly GCA_027627225.1 of Congeria kusceri. Taxonomy (NCBI): domain Eukaryota; kingdom Metazoa; phylum Mollusca; class Bivalvia; order Myida; family Dreissenidae; genus Congeria; species Congeria kusceri. Next base: position 18,534,332 of record CM051025.1, on the reverse strand, counting down.
GTGTGCCAATACGGGCCCATGGCACACCATAGCCGTGTTGTAACCTATAAATACATGTACATAATTGTGCATAATTTGCGAGTGAACGCGCGCACGTGCAATTATTACACGTCATTCAAAGATCAACTATCAGTGGCGTTCAAGATGGCGTCGGAGAGACAACTCGAGTCGCTATCAAAACGTCTGTTAGATTCAGATACTTAAATGTATGCTAAAACAACTAAAATGAAACGTCTACAACAATTACTAACCTTTAAATCTATGTCTGTCTTATGATAAATGTATTCTCTAGAACATAAAGACTGAACAATTCACAGCATGACTGTTCTTAAACAATTTTTATCAACTGTCCATCCATCCATCCTTCCACGTCCCAACTTCCAATAATATTTATTTCTTTTTTTCCATTTAAATATTAAATACCGCGACTCAACAAATGAAAGTTTAGCCTTAGGTTTAAACATTTTTTGTTCAAGCAAATGTGTTCCATCCTGAGTTATGAGTTTACATGATATTGCTAAAGGTTTAACGTTTCAGTAAGAAATGTCCAGAGTTCTGCTGTACAAATACAGATTTTTAACTTCATAGCAGTTTCTCAATGTATAAACAACAACAACAAAAATGCGAGGACTAGAGCCGAAATTGTCGCTGTCAGTTGTGCCAAAAAAAAATAAATCAATGAAAACTCACTAACCGTCTATGCTCTGAATTAATCCTAGATTATGTAACTTAAGAAATATTTCCGTACAATATTCAACAAAACAACAGCACAGAAAATGTCCATTTCTCCACGTTTATTTTATCTGCTAAACAATTCAAGCTTTTCGAAAAATCGAGAAATTCAATAACGTCATATCTAACATGTGTTTGTTTCGGCTCGGTTTTGCGATTGAAGTCTCGATTTCCTAAACGAAATATCATACACTATACATTAAAATATGCAACAAGAAAATATCTACAAGCTGATATAAGTTTGAATTGTATATCTTTTTAACTGATCACAGAACTGCGGATTTTCGCTCAAACAACATATGGATTTACATTTAAATCGCAATAGTTGGTATATTACATGAAATGAAAAGAAAAAAATGTTATAGTTATATGCGCATGGAGTTTCTGGTTAATCTGTTGAAAATTTCATTCAAATTGGCCCATTTGTTGCAGAGAAACGTGAGTTTAACCGCTTGTTTAAAATGTGTTGATTTAAAATGATAAAGTTGTTTGTAAAAATTAAATTTAACCTGCCACGTTGAACTGTACTGTAAAGAGTTCTTGTCATTAAGATAAAGGTTGCGTGATTGATATGTTAATCATTGGTGTAAATTAAGAAGGCATCAAAGATAATAAAGTGATAGCAATTACAAACAAATGAGAAATTGGAGAGGAAGACAAGGAAAATATGGTCGCAAACACATAACATATTCCATCTAGGAATATATTTTAGCCCTATTGGTCTGCAGAACATTGCATTATATTTGCAAAATCTTTTATAAATATAAAAAAATACATTACTTTAGTTGAGGACCCAATTTGTTTTCGTTTATTTAAGGATTGAATTTAATTTTGGTTGCGTTCATGCGATTATGAACGCAATGGTCAAACTGGCTAAGCCATGATGCGCGCATGAACGCAACCAAAATTAAATTCAATCCTTATATTTGCATTATATTTGGGATGATTTCATAGAATTTCTTTATATTATTTTTGTTTAACATGCATTGTATTGCCATTCTAAGAGAAATACAACGCACAGCAATTTTCTTATCGGAACAGCGAAGTACCGCCCCTTGTAACCGAACTACACAAAATAGAATGCAACTACGATTGATAAAATAGTTCCCTACAAAAATGTCATTTTCTCCTTATTTTACATTCAATTTTCTGCGACAAATGGAATTTAATGTAAACATTATGAGTCATAACATTTTTATTTCGCTTGCATAGGCCTAAATTATATCGCTACAAAACTAAAAAAGTAACTTAAACAAATGCAAAAATACCTGTGACATCGAGAAGAACTGCTATCTCGGCCGGATATAGCCAACAAGCACCAAACATTAGTGATGCTTTAGAAAGATTAATATACAATAAGAAAAGTGCTTTGTTAGTAAGACAGTAAATCAACATCATGAATACTTCTATTATACCACAGTTTAGTTCTGACACTTTAAAATCACACAATTCCTAGGCTGAGAGTTTACCAGATCCTGGATAATCCTGTTTTATTATTAACAAAGCAGATGGAGACTTACATGCTTTTAAATGCTTTAAATCCACACAATATATACAAAATTTCATTCGGCGAGAAAAATGCAAACAATCCACAAATGACATCACTAAACAAGTGATGTCGTGTAAGCTAGGTCATCGATCAATAGCATCCACACAGGCGTATCTAAGCTCTTTGCTTTGTCTGGGCATACCTTATATTAGAAAGGATAACATATTAATATAAATCTCAAAATGCATTTTTTTCTTATTGTACATGTTAATCAATTCATCATTAATACATGTGATATAAATGCACAATAGATTAGATGATCTAAATGCATCTAGCAAATAGACACATCAATGTGAAATCAAATCCATTTTAAAGCTATGTTCCTGAACCGATGTTACGTCATGGATATTTTCTGTGGTCTCTTCTGAGAAAAGTAATGTTTACCTAAAATACCATAACATGTACATATTACTTGCTAGCGAAATGGCTTTGTTTAATAATAACACTTGTAGGCCTTGCATGATAGAATACTATCAAGCAAAAGTAAAAAAAAAAAAGTAAAATTGATTTTTGTACAAGAAGAACTGGAATGAAATGTTCATGTATATAAATTAAATAACATTTAATCAAACGTCAACAATCGTGCAAAAAGAGTAACATTGAACAGAATAAGACATCTTAGTTGAACTAAATATTCTTGTCGAAATATAATTTGCATAAAAATAGGAACACATATTACTACGCCGGTGATAAGGCATTGCGTTCATACGATTATGAATGCATACCCTTTCCATATTAAAATGCCTATGCAATGTAAATATCTATATATGCAATGCTATTATAAGGTGTAAAAATATGTTTCTTTCAAGTAACCCGACCTACCATGTTACCTATTTAAACATATTTTTGACGCATAACGTTTAACACTCATACACAAAGTTCAATGCTATACTAAGAACAAACTGGTGCATAGTACTCAAAGTGGACAAAGTACAATGCTATACTAACAACGCATGGATGGACGGTTTCAAAGTTCAATGATATACTAATGACGAACTGCAGTTGAGAATAAAGTTAAATGCTATACTATAGATGGACTCGGTTCAATTACTCTTGTAAATGCTATACTATGAATGTATCCCAATGCAGTACACGATTTATGCTCAAATTGTATACTTTTTATTGCTATACTAACTCTATACTCCAATAGTGTACTAAACAGTATAGAATTAGTTTATTCTTGGTATATCGTTTGTAGATTGTTTCATTTCTTTGTCGTATGGGTTAGTATTTGCCTACATATGCATAAAAGTAACACTAACAAGTAAACAAATTGCAACAGGAGGTATTATTCGGATTGACGATGTATCCGAAAATGTGTACTCGAAAGGATAACGTAGTATGATGACAATGGCAAAATAACATAGCCATGCAGGTATTGCTACATGAAAATGGTATTGTCATACTATTTCATGAACAATAATCTGTTTATGCAAATCTCGTTTAAAAGTTCAACTTTTACTATTCTTTTTATCTTTCTAGCTAGTGAATGATGCATTAAGAAGGTCATCTTTGTCATTCATGACTAATGTTTGCGGAATTTATCAGGGATGTGGTATATATATTAAATAAAGGATTATTTTATGTACAGTATTACAATCCTAATTCTTAAAACCTTTATTTCTGACTTACCTGACATGTAATGCTCTAAGGAAAAAACATTACAAATGTAGTTTAACTTTTTTATGATTAACTTGTTAATACCCGACCCGACCCAAAATTACCCGAACTTTGACATTTTGACCCGACATTTTGACCCGGCGACCCGACCCGAAGACATTTTCTGACCCGTTGGAGCCCTAGTTTCTGGTATGCACATAGCTCCTACAGACTTTTGTTTATACAAAAGGGTAAAATATGAAACATCTAAGCAATACTGACATGAATAAATGAATGAAAATAATTGTTGTTGTTTTTGCTGCACCTTAATGAGTAGGCAATATGTCACTTATCTCCAAGGTTGACTAATTCAATACTCATTTAATATGAATCTAGTGTTTCATAAACTTCTATATGAATGAACGATTCTATTTTATTGTGTAACTTTTATTTAATAATAATATTTTTAAGCCTGAAAATCCTAATTATTTGCTAATAATAACATTTAAAAAACGGCGATATTGATTTTATTGGAATTGTAAGTTGTGGTTTTAATTAAATCATAACAGCTTGCCTATTTTAACTTAATGACTTCAGCAGTTTCTTTGACTTCTCAGTTTATTGAGCTATAATTATGGATGCAAGTATGTTTAATAATACCATTATTTATAATAGTATGTTTTAACAAATAGATGTATCCATCAATAAACTGTTTGAAATTGCATTTGGCAAATGTAATATTATACGAGTAAACAAAATAACGAATTTGACCACATTTATTATGGTAAGTATTGTCAACAAAATCGTCATTATTTTCAGCATTCCGCGATGCCATTTTCCGTCAGATCACAAACGTTGGCGTTCTTCAAGAGTTCCGGTTGATACATCGATGTGACCTGGTTGTCTGCAAACAAAGATGCATACAGGTTTTAAAAACACGAACCTTAGAATGGCAAAGAGTTATGTTGTTAGATTCAGTATTACTAAAAATTATATTTTATTTCAAATCAACTATTAAACTTTGAATAACATTTTTCTACCTAAGCACTTAATGCAAACAACTATATTTTTATAATACAAACCTACAAGCGTAAACGTTTATGTAAAAGCAAATATGATATCGCAATATTGGGTTTTCTGTCAGAGGATTTCGATTCATATTTTAAAACAATCAATTGAACACAAAACATGTACCCGCCCTATGGTAAAACAACATAATACCTGGTTCGTAGTAGTCGTACAGTCTGACGACTGCAGGCTGGGACCCAACAACCAGCCCCACCCTCTGCATGGTCACCGTGAAACACGAATCTTTGTCGCTGGGAATCTGCAAGATCATAAACGTTGAAAGACTTTCAGATTTTTCAAAAATATGACATAATAAATTTAATATTTAAGTAACATTAATTGGAATATATTATTGCTGGCTTAGTACTCCAATTGAACTTTCTGTTATGAACGTGATTTGACTGATTATATGTATCTTAGCCAATAAACCAATGAGACCACCCCTTGCCTCATCAAAGTAGTAGATCTGCATGGTTGGGGCACCCTCCACCCTCTTCAGGATGTTTAGGTCAGAAATCTTGAAGGGGCCTGCCTCGAACCCGGACAAAAGTCCCATTTCCAGCACGGACATGCCGCTAACACCTTCGCCAAGATATCTATATAAAGGTTATGGCGTTTGGTAACCCATGTGTGTGACATTTAGGACTAGCAAAGCTAATTGTTTGTCACCACTATTCTGCTCAATATTTATATTTATATTCCTAACATGGAAAAATTGTAATGCAATTGTTGTACTATGTTCAATACAATTATGACTGGGCACAATAACACGGACACTCATACATTTTGTCTCCATAATGCAACTGCTTTTTTATAACTATTAACATATATATGATAACATGAACGAATTAATTTGAAATGATAGTACCCATTTACCTGAAGCATACTTTCAGTTTAAAACCATTAATATTTTCATCTGAGAATTTCAGGCTGAGGTTGAACTTCGGTACCATTGGCTCTTCCATAATATTATAATTCACAGCCACCTACAATTAAAGCAAGCTATTCATTTGCAATGCCAAATTGGGATGACCAACAATTTATGTTCATAGAAATGCACGTTATATTCATTTGCAATGCAACATTAGGATGACCAACAATTTATGTTTATAGAAATGCATGGTGCAAATACAAACAGCGCAACCGTAATTGAAAACATTAAAATGACAAAATGAAAAATTCTCTGTCGTCCAAATATGGTATTTTAAATATATAACGATCATACCTTTAGCATAGTTACAGAAAAGACATAGCTTTAGCAGCAGTTCAATTACCACAACAAGTGAAATTCCGTTGCCTTGGGCGTAGATATCGACCCACTGGGTCGTCGGTGGAGCCTAGAAAACACAAAAATCTTGTAGATTATGTCATTGGTCTAGAAATTATAGTATCATCAAACTAAAGTTGCCCTGAACATATGTAACATTTGAATGATATAAGTGTATTCTTGGTAATTCCATATTAAAATTACATTTTCCGCCGTTTACTGATATCAACTTAATAAAATATCACAATCCATAAATAATGGTAAATTAATATATGTATACTAGGTATGTTTGTCAGAGAAATATTTTATTTAACAATATGTCCTTTCTTTGAAATTGAGAATGTACATTTACTGATTTTTGGCAGTTTTTACCTTTGATTTGTTCGCACCTGGCGTTGGAAATGTGTTTGAATAGCGACAATATGGAGTCTATGTTGAATTTTAAACATCTGTATATTTGCATAGCATGTTCCTGTATGATTTGTTGTGTGTTGCTCCAATTACTAACCTAAAATGACACGTTTAGGTTTAGTTATTTTGAGTTTATTTCCCTAATATTATGCCTTTACTCACATCCATTGTCTGAAGAACCTGAGCATTTTGGGCGTTAACGCTGAAGACCTGACTTGTCTGAACCGGTCGCGTACCGACAGTAACCCGCATGTCGAGGTTGTCCGAATACAGCAGAGCTGCCGCCACTGACAGTCCATGCAAGGCAATCACTGTGTCCTGAATTAAAGGGTTTTTATAAATATGCATAGTTTACATCTTTGATGCGATATATACCATAACTAGTTTATTAGTTATTTCAAAGGTTATGTAAATACACTTAGACACCAGATAACTATTATTTTCCATTACCTGTGTAGAGCCAAATCCTCCGGACGGATTTCTCTGCTGCACTAACCACTTCACTATTTTAAGGCTCACGACTACGTCCTGGTGTAACGCATAGATCAGCAGCACGTAAGACGTCGTTTCAATGTTGCGTGCTTGAGCCCTATGAGGTGGCCCCCGTCCGCCAGCAGGGGGTTCTATGCTTGCCTTCCAGTATAAAATTCCGTCTAATGCATAAAGGGATTAAAAATATATATAACTCTAGCTGCATCCGCAAGAGAAAACCTTTGTTAACACCATATGGTCTTTTATTTTAGGCAAGTAAACAATTGCATATACAACCTCACACTATCAACATATGTTACACCTTCTGGTACCGTGAGAAAAAAGGCATATAAGATGTACATACTCTTACGTATATTCGATATTCATAATTGTAAAATTCGTACCTCAGAAAATTAAATATATCATTTGTATTAACAAAATGTATTTTGTATGTCCCTTTATACAACAATATCATGTAAAAAAATTCGATGTATATATTACTTTCTTCCGTTGCCATTGTCATCAACTTCTGTTTGACGGTTCCAACTTTGCTACTTTTAGCGAGTACCAGCGCATACCCGGCAATGGCCAGTTCGAATGCATTATCCATATTATCAACTGCTTTCTCCAGTGCATCGACACCGTCATCAATAACTGACTCCATTTTCGGTTTATCGCTTCCATAAAACTAAAACCATCATGTTAACTATGATTTATGTTTCTTCTTTGAAATATATTTATTGGAACAAATGATATAGTAAACTGATGACATCTTAAATAAAACAGTATTGTTTGAAGGCAACAGGACACATTCAACCTTTCCTACTGCAGGCAGTGCAGGCATGTGCACATGGATCATGACTAACTGTAGCAACAACAAAAACATATCAGTATTCAAAAATTAATATTGAAGACTTTCGCATTGACCGAAGGCTATTAAAGTTCACCTACCCCCTTGTCTTTGGCCGTCATCAAAGCAATCAAAACAAACGAAGCCAGGTTCTGTGGCCCCGATGCCGAACCACCCTGCAATAGTTGGTGTACTAAGTTATGAATAAAGTAATACACAAAAATGGTGCCATGAAAATAATTACACATTATGAGTTTTCACCAATATAATAAAACTTACCTCGAACTAGCGAGTTTCGTGAATGGATATTTGTATTATGATAGAAAATATTGATATAACTACCATCGAGACCATATGTAAAGTTTTTTGTCAGATCATTTTACATGTCCAATATGATATATTAACATACAGTGGGATGGGATAGTTTTCTTTAAATGCGATATACCATCATTTCGGTGTGGATCACTCTGCCAGGCTCCCTGAAGAAGCCCGTCTTGTTGTCATACTGGACCAGTATCCAGTCTATGGCCCTCCTCACAGTCACTGGGTCTATGAAGATGTACGGACTGGCCAGAGCGAAGGATTTGACCACGAACGCTGTCAACCACGTGCTACCGGAAGGATCGCTGTTTCCAAAGGCGCTAAATGACCCATCGAAGTGTTGGTAGGTCATTTCACGCTGGTAACCTGTAAGGATTACGTTTGAATGTTCACTATCTGTATGCGCATTCGCTACACAAAAGATGCATTTGATACGGTAATAATTACTAACAGTTTATTTATCAAAACTCGACACTTATACCCAACGTCATTTTAATAGATTACCATGGCAATGCCCAACTTATCAATCTGGAATTAAAATATAATTAAGTTTCAAAGTAAGAAACATATATCATAAAATACCATTCATCATATTATTCTTTGCCTTCTCCAGCTCTGAAGGTTTTAGCTGGTTTATGGCATCCAAGTAGATTACAACAACGATGTTGGGGACAAGAGTTATCATATTCTGTTCACCACAACCATATGGCATTTGGAGTAGATTTGTGAGACCGGAAATTGAAGGTCCCATTAAATCCCCTGAAATTTATATAATGATTGCTTTACACAATGTATATACACGTACAGCATGTACACAAGTAAATGATAATTGTATGGCTTTCAAGTAAACATCCATTTGATGAAACATATTTGATTAAACATATTTGATTCACCTGGAGTTTCATTTGTTTGAAATTCATTGCATATCAATTTAGTAAACCTGTAATAAGAAAGTGCCCCTAATCAATAAGTTCCCGTTCTTTGCATAAATATATAATTATATATTTCTATTCACACAAAAAACACATCTCACCAATTATAAAGACGGACACTCTGTCTGAACCCTTCACCAAGTCGTCAGGCAGATATATGGCCAGTTCCTCTTTCAGCGTTCTGGTATTGCGTAGGTCTATCAGTACGGGGATGGCATAGGACTTCGGGATACCTTCAGGCTTCAATGATAATCCTTGGTTCAAGCTCGTTATTCTTACTTATCATCTGTTGTTTTCATTGTTTCATGTTGCACTATATAGTTCTATGTTGTTTATTTGCATATAATAATTATGTTAATAGAAATAACGTCCGTATTATCTCATTTTAACGATATGCATTATGCATGTGATATATACGCATGTATATTTGAATCACAATGGTCGAATGTGAATCAAGGAAGATTGAAGAAGGACATGTATATACACACTCCATCAATTTATCAATTCATTAAATGTTGTAATTGAAAGCTGGAAATTGCTAATAATCAACTAATAAAACATGTATAAAATGTTCATTTAAAATAGTAAACAAAAGGTTATATATATACCCGGACTAAAAGCGGTTTCTTTATGGCATCCCCTGCATTTGCTGTTACAGCTTTGACCTCCACATCTACTAAACCAAGCTCGACGGCTTTGATTGGAAATCTTACAGCGGACGCTCCACCTGGTGCGACCTTGTGTTCAAATAATGCAAATTAGGTCCTAGTTAGCAAGATAATTAGATTCATTTGTATACTGAATACCACACATTTTTATTTTGCAACCTTAAACAACAAGACCGATGTAAAGTTTGCTATTAAGTTTGAGGTGTACTCGACATGAAGGTGTTAATAAGGTGTTAATAAACATCATGAATGTCAACATTTGTGTTATTGTGCGTTATGTGAAAGAGAATGCAACATGTCCGATTGTTAACTGACATTTTATATGATCGAACAATAAATTATCAATATATGTTCATAACAATGTATCCAATTGCAAGTATTACCTTTATCTTGTGGACGATTTCTTGGTTGACATAAGTTAGTAAAGCCTGGCCGTTCGGTTCGCGCTGCACCACAATATTTTGAAAGCCAGAGGACTTCTTTAACGTCACCTCTACCTGGAAGAAGGTGCATTGGTGTTATTATATTGTCCAATGCAATCATATAGTACCTATAGGTTCTGACATGAGTTGTCGTAACTGGTCCAGAAAATTCGACTAGTAAGCTCGCCAAAGGCTCGCTTACAAAAAACAATCCTGAACTTTTTTAATAAAATATTGCATGAAATGACATCGAGTGTCAGATCATTCTTATCACATGCTTTTACACGAAAACAAAAACTTATAATTTTACCTAAAGATAAATCCTAAAAGTTGTGTACTGACAAGACGTCATTTCATGTTGACGACGTCATTTCACCAAAATAACGTCATGCGATTGGTCAGTTAAAAATATGTAGCCAATAAAAACGCCCCAAAATGTTATTTTACACATGTGTTAGATAAAAATATTCGTAATGGCTGTATTACACGGAAAACAAAGTATAGCATGCGATAAACAACTATTGGAAGCCGCATGTAAATGTGATACTATATACACTTTGCTAACCTGTAACTGCCTAGTTAAGTAATACCCGACAGAGAGAAGTATTTGTATAATATATGAAAGTTAACGTGAAACTGTTTGTGTAAATGTAATCCTGTTAGAATAAAATATGATATGTGTTTTAAGATTTTTATTTTCTATCAGAACAGTTAAATACAACTTGCATAAACGATAAATTTATCTCATAATAATAGAGACATTGTGCATGACAAAGCATGCCTTGTAATTCTCTCTTTTATTGTTTACAAGCTTATTTATCATTGTAATGTTATTCTTAACAACTCTGAGTTTTTAAAGTAACAGTAAAAAGTAATAGTTCATAAAAGAGCCGGATAATCCACATATTTGACAGGAACCCAATCATAGAAAATGTTATATTTTATACGCAATGTTGTTTTGTAGACAACTGACGATACGCTATGGGATTTATAACCACGCTGTCTTATGTTAAAGCCCGCCAAACACCGATGACAGTGTACGAATGTTTATACAAGACATGTCCGTCAGACAATCAAGTTCTAGCTTTCTGAATGGCTAAACCCGTTGTCAATAAAATCTCGTCCTTATGTCAATTGGTCAATAAACTTAATTAGGACTATGTCTGTTGGAGGTTCTTCTGCTGACGCAAATATTTGACTTGAATATATGGTCTAATAACGCCAAAACGGAAATCACATCCTCAGAGTTGCATGCTGTCACTTAGATAAAACGCTCATATGGTACAGTGTATGATGCATAGGATTTTTAAAATATAGTTTAAATGATTTTGTTGGTACTTTTAATTTAAAGGTATATATGTAAGCAATAAGAAAAATAGCTTTTGGCCCATGTATTCACGCGTAAAATGGCAGCCTCCATGCCGGTCAAAACGGTGTGTTTATTCTAAGGTAAATATTTTGAGTTACAACGTATAGAATTTTTTTTAATGCTGTTTTTTTTATCAAAATGTTATGACCTCATCTTTCCACCAATGTGTGATATATTGGAAAGAAGCTTGGCCATGGTTAAAATAAGGATCAAACATTTAATATTTTAAATCTAACAAAGAAGGAATTTATTTGCGCATGCGTAACCATATTCGATTCGTTGAATCATAGAAAAATAACAATGACGTACTTCAACTGTTTCTGTGAAGAAATTGAAGACGTTTGCCTGCAAGATGACCTGTTCTCCCCTCACCACGGAGTATGGCAGGTCGAGACGTACAAAAAACTGCAGAAACACTTCCAACTGCAATTGTAAGATATAGACAATTAAGTACTTCAATTATTTCTCTGAGAAGAAGTTGAAGTCGTTTGCGTGCATGATGACCTGTTCTCTTCACCACGGAGTAGGGCAGGTCGACATGCACAAAGACGTGCAGGATACCTCCACATGCAAGGTCCAGTATGATCTGTATAATTTTCGTTTTGTTAAATACAATAATATACTTCTGATCAATGACGTCGCTACCAATATGAAAGTGGTCTTGTATTTCTTTAGAGCTATAAGTGCAATTAACTATTCAAATATTCATACAAATATGAGTACATTTGTTTCAACGCTGGTACAGTACAGAAAACAAGTAAGATATACCGTTTTTACCTAACTCAGTACAAATAGCTTATGTATCGCTAAAGAATCTATTACATTTGCCGGTGTGGGAGCGACTCCAAGCCCAGAGTGCTCGTTAACTGCAAACACGCTGGCAACCCACGTGGTGATGGTATCTGGAACGTACGTGTGCATCATGGCTGTTCCGTAGGAACTGAAATGTGTTCAAACTGCGCAACTTTATGCAATGTTATTGTTTGTCGAGCCTACATAGATCTAGATGAACACGTCTGTGTAATTGATACGGCACTAGATATAACCTACTTGCATTTATAGCAATCGCGATGCCAACTTATAGGATGTCATTCAGACTAACCACGCCTAAGTTATCATCTAAAGTGTGAAAAAACAACTAAAGGACTTTGTATCTATATTATTAAGATTTCAATTAAAAAAAAATTCAGCAAGCACTTACTTGTGAACGGTTCTTATTTGTTCAAAACATGATTAATTTTATTATATTATGTATTTTCAATAAAATATATAGTTTTATCCATCAGTTGGCATGACCAAATTTAAACCATGATTGTGATTCGTGTTTTTTGCGTGTGTTTCCTATAGTGAGCGGTGTTTTGTGCGTGTCTGGTGCCTTCCGGATGTGAAAAAAATGGTTTCTCTACTGCTGATGAAGCTGAAGTTGCATATATTTTTTTATTATAGATTTCGTCTACAATGATACATTCCCATTACCCGAGAAAGAGATATTTTGACTGTCCAAAACATGTCAACCTTTTTGACACGTGATCGAGCGAAAGTGACTGTCAGGTCACGTGACCCCGCTGACATTTTTAATGTCATTAAGGGCAAGTAACTGCGTCATTTTTTTAGCCGAATCACTAGACATGTGCATACCTTGTCGTTACGTGATATAATCGTGACGTCACTATTCAATGTGTAAACAATACATTCTCTTCAAAGTTAACAGTTAGAAAAATAGTTTGCAAGTTTTAAAATTGCTGAAGATGAAAGAAGATTTTGGCATTCCTCTATCTTGATGGGCCGGTTTAAGCATCTGTTTACCCTTTTTGCTCAATTTTGTTCGGTATAATAAAATAAATATCACTCGCCTGGGGTGACATTCTGCCCTCTGTTTTACAATATCAATGTCACACACGCGGCCATATGATATTTATATCTTATTACCTACTTTACTATATAAATGATAATTAAGTGGTTGTAACTGTTTACTACACTTTGTGATGTTTCATGGTTTGTTTGGTATGTTGCCCTCATCATTATTATTCAAAGGGGGGCAACCTGCGCAGAACGTTGCGCATTGTAACTTTATGGTAACACTGACTGCTACTGACTGTTACAAGTTGGACCCAGGTTAATGATGATTCTATTTTGTAGTTGTGGGTCACAACTTTCGTTATACATGTATTAGTATTCATGGAAAAGAAAACAATTTAATGCTGCTGTTTTTTATTATTATTAATAAAAGTAGGTAATACACAGATATTTGTCATTTTGGAACAGTCAAATTGTTTTCTTTCAGTATCTGGGGGGCAACATTTTAATTGCGTCGAAGCAACCGTTCAGAGTTGCCCCCCTGTACTTCAGGAATACAATTTGACTGTTCCCAAAATGACTGTCCCCAAATGCCAATTAAATATCTGTATAAGATTAGATACCAGTAATTCCAATTCCCATAGGGTCCCATTATAAAACGGCAAACTTTCCAAGCCTTTTTCTAGCCTTTCCTTTAGTTCAGATTGTGCAAGCCTGGTATCAAGTTAAAGATGAATCCGTCCTCTTCCAAAACTTCCAATAAAAAAGATACGTCATGTAAGTAACATGACGTATCTTTTTCTTATTGCAATTTTTAAGCAAATGCATCTCACCGGAATGCAGACACCGGTTGAAAACAGGGTTTCGGCAGTCATATTTCGACAAAAGCCCCACACCACATTAACCCCCCCCCCACTCCCCCCCCCCCCCCCCAAAGTTCACTTTCAAGTAAGCCTCCAATGAAATGCACCAAAATGTTCCAGACAAACATAAAATATAGAAATTAATCACAAAAGACATGTCTGAGATTGTTAAATGGTTTTTATACAAGGAGAGAAAAGGAACTCTTTAGTAATAGGCACTACTTTCGAATGGACCACGGAGGGAAACACAATGATTTACTGGTATCTAACTTATAATACTCAATACTGGAATAATAAGTCTGCTTTTTTACAATAATCGTTCTGGTGAAAAAGGTTTTTTTTTTTTCAAACTTACTCTGCAGTTGCCGACTCATATATCCAAGTTTCCGGGAAGAGCTTTCGCACCCTGGGCTGTCCTGCAGGGGGTGCACGCACACCTACATTGCCGTCGTCTTGTTTATTAGCTGCCATCATCACTGGCATTTCTTTCACTTGCGTAAGATATGATATATGAATATGAAATAATACTTACACACATGATATCAATCAAATAACAGTATCAGTTATAATGCAGTTTGTGGTTGACGTTGTTGTTAAAGTGTTTGCTGTTGTTGTTGTAGTTGTTGTTGTTGTTGTTGTCATTGTTTGTTTTTTATTTGAGGTGATTTTTCTTACGAAACATGCAACATTCTGCACAAATGTACATAAATAATGTGCTAGTTCAATTGCTAGTTTAAAGGCCCTGGGTCCGCTTTGAATAAAATATATTTCGAAAATAATAAAATTTTATTTGTATTCTGAAATTAAGTAAGTTAGAGCCCTGAAGGAGGTTTTTTTTCCTTTATTTTTGTTTTGTATATAATATTTGTTTAGGTTAGTACGGATCCTTTAGCCTTTACAGTTTAGATATTTAATGGCATTATTTAAAAATACGAAAATCTGTAAATAAGTCCCTTTAACAGTTACTCACTTAATACCGGTCCACGGCGGAAAGGAGGCTGATACTGATACAGGTACGCGTCAGTCAAAACCGACAGACCGGAACTCTAAAATATGTACGGAATCAGGTACGCGTCAGTCAAAACTGTCTACACGGAACTCTTAAATATGTACGTAATATATAGTTGCTATTCTGAAACTGGTCAGTAGAAGTTCACAATAATTGCAAACTAATGTTATAAACCAAATGTATAATTTAAAAATGGAATTTTAATATAATATTACGGTAACATAAGATTAAACGAAAGTGATCAACTTGATGTTTGCCATGAAAACAACATCGTCTGTTTGTTGTTGTTTGTTTGTTTTTGTTTTGAGATTTTAACTCAAATTGTTAAATCCACAATCGAAATAATTTTTAAAACGTCAACAGTTTAATCGCATATTTACTGAATGTAAACTAATTTTACAAATGTCACTCTATGTCTAAATGAACTTGGAAACAGAGATTATTTTTATGAAACTCCGTCTGCATCCCGAGACGTTACCACTGACCCTGAATACACCTGTAACGTCAACGGCACGGACAGACGAAGAGTGGTGTCTCTCGATGCAGACTTGGCCGCCTTTGCAAGGAGATGGTGTGGAATCATACGACTGAATCTCGTCCTCGACCTGTCACCAAGAATACGTGTATCTCGAATCTTCACATTTAAGTAACATATATAACATGGGGTGTGGATTGAATGTTACATTAATAATAAATGAGGCGTGTCGTGGGAAATTGGGCTTAATGCATGTGCGTAAAGTGACGTCCCGGATTAGCCTGTGCAGTCCGCACAGGCTAACCCAGGACGGCACTTTCCGCCTACAGTGGATTTATGTTTAGAAGAGAAATCAATGAAACAGAAAATACCATAAAAGCGGAAAGTGTCGTCCTGGACTAGCCTGTGTGGACTGCACAGGTTAATCCGGGACGAAACTACGTAGATGCATTAATCCCGGTGTTCCCACGAACCGCCTGGTATATTCATTTTTACCTTGAAAGCACTCGTTCAATTAACGAGTGATGCACCACAATGTGGTAATTTGCTATGTCCCCAATTATGTGGATCCAGACCGTGATTCGGATCACAACCAAAATCTAATCATTTTCTTCATAGACTATTTTCTACCTAGGGTCAGAAAATGTCCAATGGTCCAGGACAGCTTCATGCAAATCAGCGAATAACTTAATGCGTAAATTTGCTTTTAAACTAACAGACAAGCAAACCACTGTCTACAAAATCATACCTTCCTTGGTATTGGTAACACTTTCCTGTCTAATGTATAAACTCCGATTCGGAGTGCATTTCGTTAAAAATTACTAGACATCTGAATAAAATAAACGACTGTTCACTATTAGTGAAGTATTGAACTCGTTTTATTATTACAACGGTTGACACCAAAAGCAGTTGGTACCTTCTGTTTTTCAACCCTCGATTATTATGATAATATGTGTGACTTTTTACCTGTATACAGTTTAAAATTAAATTTTTTACACTCACTTGATCAGATGTGACATCATTTCCTGACTTGAGCAGCAGGACGCTCTTGTCGATTGTGAGAACGTTACACATGGACCCTGGGTCGGCCTTGACCCTCACGCTGACCTTGGTTGCGGGCTCGGCCCTGGTGATGGGGTCACTCTTCACAAAATCAATGTGGACCTGAACATTCCACAACGGTTATAGATGCAAGGTGCAAATTAAAAAAAAAAAAAAATAATTAAAATGTTATATATTATGGACAGAGTATAGTGTTTTCAATTATATATTCACCAACTGTACCAATTTGTGTGGCAATGTGTTGATATAAATATAACAGCTATGTGTGGTATGTTAAGTTTAGCCCTATATGTAGCCTAGTGATGTATAAAATACCGATCGACAGGTTTTAGTTGAAAATGCGTTTAGCAATTTAGAAAGTTAGGATTTTATTGTTTGAATGAGATGGGGTGGTCATAAATCAAACAGCGATCCGTAAATAAATTGTATTGTCCACATCACTGTCGGACTATGTTTATAACTAAAATAATTACAATGTGATTAATTACACGGTGTCAGCTGTTGTGACTTCTCGACAGTTTGCCCATAACCAGTAAATAAAAAAGAACACTTAATACCACTTTGTTGTATATAGATACGGAAAGATCGAGGATAAAAAAACGGAACGTGGTGCTGCTAAAAAGGAGCAAGGTGGAAGGCTGGGTCAGTTTCTTGATATTTTCAAATAATTAGATAATTCCAGGGTTTTCAATAGTCTACTGCTCCTAATTGTAGTTTCTAAACATTGTCTATTCACTAAATCAGATGTCAGTGAATATTTGCAAAATATATTGATTTTTAAAAGATATTCAACATTTCTGTGTTGACCAGCCCAGAAGGGCAATGGGGGGAAATCAAAAAGGAGCGGGGTGCAGCACTGCTAATTCGCTCTAGATCTTTCCCGATATAGTATTAGTAGTTAACACGTGTACGATAACTATTATACCTCGTTCTGAAAGATTCCGTCCACATAGAACTGTACCGAGTCTGCGATCACTTCCGCGTCTTTTCTGACGTAATGCACGACCATTTTGGCCATCGGAGCCATGTCGGCCGTCATCGTGAGCCAAAGCCAGCCCACGTGCTTGTGCACAAAACTAGTTCCTGACTTTACCACTAGTCCTCGAGCTAAAACCTGCAAAAACAGGTATATTTAAATTTTGTTGATAAGCAAGGGTTAATCTATTAAATCGCTTGATTTACCTGTGTGGATTCGTCCATTGTGCAATGATTCTCAATAGCATTTAAACGGTGTTTTAATAGTCGCACCACATAATATATAAAAAAAAAACTGTTTTCAAACTGTATAAAACACGTTATAATATAACTATTAATTAATGTCAATAGCAAAAGTTCTTATAAACTTTTCAAATAAATAGGTATGTTTCACTCCAGTAAAGTATTAAACTAGTATTGAATCAACATATTACGACTTCACAGAGCTTCTGTCTTCTAAGCTCCTATATATGCATGTATAAGTTTTCGTAAATTAATAATTATTAAAATATACTGCATACTTTGAAACGTACGTCTATTTCATTTTAAAGGTCATACATAGCAAACACCATAACTAAAAAATAAATATCTCTCTATAAAGTCTAATAAACTGTTGGATATAGAATGTACTAGTATATTTTTGTAACAAAGTTAATATTTACCACATAAATGACCCACAAATGACCTTCGGTACACTCGATCTTAAACATAGCTTGCTTTCCTGGCTGTAAATTAATCAAACATCTGTTAAAGGTCAATCGACAACATTACGATACATGATAGCGAGTAAATAATACAAAACATTGCATACTCTAAACAGAATATGAGGACGACACTCTTCGCTTTTATGGTATTTTCTGTTTCAATGAAGTCTTTTCTAAACACAAATCCACTGAAAGTGCCGTCCCGGATTAGCCTGTGCGGACTGAACAGGCTAATTCGGGGCGTCACTTTACGCACATGCATTAAGCCCGGATTCCCACGACACGCCTCATAATTATAATCTTTATTGGAAAGCACTCAAAGAGCGCAGACCTCTGTCAAAATATATTTTAATCCTGTTTTATTTTTTATTTTTATACATGCCCGCAGGTTACCTCTCTTGCCCTTAGCAATCATTTTTTCCTTGCGGTTACCCCTTTGTCGTATCCCCAATAATGAAGAATCTGTTTAAAGATACCTGGACTAGAATTATTATGAACATCTTCAGTATCTTTAAGACAAAATATAGAACAAGTAAATAGTACATGGACCAACAGTAAAAACTTTTCACAACAACAAAACTGCTTTTATCAAAGAGTAATAAAAAAGGTTGACAAAGTAAGAACAAAGTTTTAACAAACATGTGCATGATTCGGCATCACAGACATTATTTCGATGGTCGGTTTTGCATACATCAATAATCGACATCGAAAACTGTTAACAGGCCGCTTATCGATTTTACCGATCATCGGCACATCACTAATTATTAGTTGAGCTGCAACCATCAATCGATTGTGAATTGCCCGATTCGATTGTCGATACTAAACCAACCAATTTCGATTCAATTCTCATTTATATATTTATAGAATATTTGTCATAAAACTATTAACTACTATTACGGTTTTAGGCAGATTAATCATTTAAATGGATAATGGCATAAAGGGTGCTGTTATACTGAATTAGTTATCTTAAACATTATCACTTCACCATTACACTGTTTTTATTTATATTGATATATACGGTACATACGTTCACATTATCCAATACAATGACATTTATAATAATTAATATAAATATTTCCTATATTGCACGTGATGCCTCAAGAATACGAAAAAAAACAAGCCTGTGAAAAGGAAAAATTAATCGATTCGAAATATTCAACTAAATATAAATGAGGCGCGTCGTTGGAAAACCGGACTTAATGCATGTGCGTAAAGTGTCGTCCGGATTAGCCTGTGCCTTTCAACTTTTGTGGTATTTTCTGTTTCATGAAAGTCTCTTCTAAACATAAATACACTGTAGGCGGAAAGTGCCGTCCCGGATTAGCCTGTGCGGACTGCACAGGCTAATCCGCCACAAATTGAAATCGAATCGAGCCATGGCTGAATCGTTGCAGATCTTATTATTATAGGAGTAATTTCCATTCCTTGCTATAGCATGAGCATCACGAGAATTACCACCTGATTTTCTGTGTAGTGTTTCAGTTGATAACCAAGTTAAATCACCTTCTTATTGAAAGGGACTTATTCACATCGTTATGTAATTATTAAAAGTGTCATAAAATTAATGTCTTAACTGAAAAAACATCGCCATCTTGTCTTACCGACCTTAATATGCTATTAAGAAAACCATGTGAAAGACAAATTGTACTGCCTGCGCCAGGACTCGAACGTTCGATTTCAGGATTGAAAGTAATCACGTCATCCTCTATGGCCTGTTATGGCATTACTGTGTATTTTAATATTATTTTTAAATGATACACTTGTGTCAAAAATATCAATGAAAACAGTTACAATTTCAATAATGTTATTGGAGCCCATACATACATTTATTGTACATCTACAATTGTGAAACAAAACTTGGAACGATACCTTAGGATTGTGAGTACGAAGGTTGATCTGTATAAAGTTGTTACTTGTCGAGTGGAACTTATCAATATATTTCATTGCCTCCTCCAAGTGCAGTTGGGCCTGGGATAACAACACGAAAGTCTTTAAATAGTCTAAGTAGACAAAGAATGTCATTAGTCTATGTAGACTCAATGCCTCAGTAGTCTATGTAGACTAAGTCTCTCAGTAGTCTATGCAGACTAAGTCATCAAGTAATCTAATTAGACTAATTCTGTAATTTTTTAAGTTGACTAAATATTTAAATAATATAAGGTGACTGATTATGTAAGTAGTCTACGTAGATTAAGTCTTTAAGAAGTATAAGTAGACTAAACCTTTATGAAGTATAAGTAGACTAAGTATTTAAGAAGTCTAAGTAGACTAAGTCTTCAACATGTCTAGTAATACTAAGATTTTAAGTAGTCTAATTAGACTTGGTATTTAAGTAGTCAAAGCAGACTCAGTCTATAAGATTGTTTTCAACATCAAGTAGCCAGAGAAAAATAATGGCGCAATCTAGACCAAAGTACTTTTTTTCAAATATATGTTATTTTAGTGTACTTTTAAAGTTGTAGCATTGACATATATACTATATAATAGTTTTAATATATAACAAACTACATTGTTTTATTTTATTAGAAGAAAAATATTGAACTAGCAGTCATATTGTTTCCGATGTACATAAAATGCTTTCCAATATCCTTTCACAGACTGCTATCGTAATTCTGAAAAAAATAATTGTAATATCATTAAAGCTTGTACACTGACAGTGATCCGTTTTAATCAGCAAAGTGTGATTCATTTAAGAGGCTACATTATTAATGTATTGTTTTGAATAATGTGTAACTGCAGGGGCTGGTATTCACAACGCACGAAGGGACATTTACGATACAAGTTTCTATGTTTAATGGACTGATATCTGTTTATAAAAGGGTGACATCTTAAACATATACAGTATGCGCTATTACCAGTTTTAAATAGTTTAATGTTTAAAGACTTACATTAAACAGCTATACTTGATGAATTTTATTAATTGTTATTACCTGATCGCCTATATAAATGCTAAATAGTCATTCTTCACTATTATTTTATGGTTACGACTGTTCCCGGTACATGCGGTAGATAGGAACCGGGAATTAGTTTTGACTGTAGTCCGCACGCGCCGGTGTTTCCCCAAAAACAATATTTATAGACGGAGCCTCAATATTTCGGCAGTCTTCGGTCACTGTTCATGACCGGCGGAAAATACCGATTATCCGATACTCAGTACAGTGTACATCTACGAAAATTGACGAACATTTTTCAAGCGTCTAAGCGTTTGCGCGAGTTGATCATTAACTTCTTCATAGATATTGTTGTCCATTTTCCTACTTAAAAAAACACCTTCGGATGGTCCGATTATATAAAATATTTTGTAAAAATACAAAAGTATACAACGAACGTTTTAATGATTATATTGTGATGCCCACTGAAAATTATTACTAATTCTTTTAATTCACTTTAGAATGTTTGTATTTATGACAGTTTGCCTTTTTTCTTTACTTTTGGACCATCTTGTGTTCAGTACCGTATATAAACAAAAATCAGGTAATAAAACAGCTATTACATCGGTGTTGGGAAACAGTTCAGTCATCCCTCCACTTTGGGCCAACAGTTGTGACTGTTCCCCAAACACCCATGTGATAGCTGTATAATGAAATTTACTTAAGTATTCGCTAAGGAGCTTTCTGAATACGGGCCCAGGGTCTCCATTCAGAAACATCTTATGGTCATCTTAAATTCATTTCACGTACGTTTCAATTTTTATAATGTAATATTTCTAAAACTACATATAGCTTTATGAATTATTTTACAGTTAAGTTATCAATGATTATTAGTATAAGTGATAATTAATAAACACCAAGGAAATGCCTTCTACAAATGGGTTAAATTATTCAAGAAAAAATGGTGTTTTTAACGTAAATGATAAGATTTTACTTAAGATGTTTCTGGAATACGGCCCCAGTTACCTTGAGTTCGATCCTGGAAATGTTCCCAGGGACGTTGAAGGTGATGGCGACGATTCCATTGGGCGGGACGTGAACCAGCTTCGGGATGACCACGTGCTGCGGGGGAGCTGGGGTCGGAGGGGGTGGGGGTGAAACTGAAATAAAATATACATCATGAATAGGGGCCTTGAACTTTGTAGAGTACTGTTAACATAGCCGCACTATAATAAATTTACATAATATGCGTATCGTGGAAAACCGGGCTTAATGCATGTGCGTAAAGTGTCGTCCCGGGTTAGCCTGTGCAGTCCGCACAGGCTAATACGGGACGGCACTTTCCGCTTTATGGTATTTTCTGTTTCAAGGAAGTCTCTTCTAAACATAAATCCACAGTAGGCGGAAAGTGTCGTCCCGGATTAACCTATGCGGACTGCACAGGCTGATCCGGGACGACACTTTACGCACTGACATTAAGTCGGGTCTTTTAACGACACGCATTTTGTTTTGAAATCTGTGTTTGTCATCTAGGAATCTATGTTGCACATTAGTGTATTGTGTTATTGTTCAAAAGACATTAATCATAATATCAGCTTATGTAATACATATTAGAGTAACACAAATGTAAATAATGATAATAACGTAAAGGACTGTGTGTGGATATTTTAAAGGGACAGTTGCACGGTGTGGAGTTGGAAGAATATTTCTCTAAAAATGGAATTTAAAAACAGAAATTTGTATAATATATCAAAATAGTTTGTGTGTTATGCTGTTTTGGTTGCAAAACATCATTATTTCGATACCTGTAATGCCGGTTTAAGTGAAAAATTACTAGGACATGTCTACCAGGTAGCAAATTGTTTTCGAAAAATAACAGATATTCGTCAAACGTTTAACTTTTCACAAGCAATGTGCTTTTCAAACCTTGAAATATTAACAATTACTGTATAATAGAACAGAAAAAGTCAGTTTTAGAAAATTATTTATCACAGCCAAAACTGTGAAAGAGTCCCTTTCAGAAAGGCAGTGATGTTTTAGAAAATGCAAATTATTAACATTTCGTGCGTCCGAAGCAACAGCATTGGCATCAAAAAAGCATTTAAAAGTATTATGGGCATGAAATATAACACAATTCGAGTTAAAAAGAAAAACTACTGTTGTATTCACGGATAGCTAAAAATGTTGCTAGAATTACTTTTATTAAAAGAGCTTGTTCACAGATTTTCATATTTTTGAAAAATGTCATTTAATGTCTTGACTGCAAAAACTAAAGCAGTTGGACTGACCAAAGCAAATATTATCAAAAAGAAAACAAAAAAAAAATCCTTCGCCGGGACTTGAACCACGTCAAAAATCTGACGCACTGACCTCTCGTCTATTCTGACTGCCAGTTATAGTGGTGAAATTTTAACGCGGTGTAAGTGATACACGTGTTTTTCAAAATACTGATAAAAAGAGTTACAGACGCTTTATAATTTTATCCATTTCAATTGATGAGTTTTCGTAAACGATACTATATTTTCAATATATTCTTTGTCAGTAGTGTTATTTCGCTAGTTTATATATAATTAATTTTTTTCTTTTTTGGATCAATGGCAAAGTTGAACATTGTCAATTTGCCAATCTATGAACAGGTCCATTTAACAGGGTCTCAAGGTCTCCTGAGACTAGGGCACCTTAAACCTCTTACTTTCGAAGTCCCCGTGAGCTATTTCCGGTTCCGGTTCCGGTTTACGTTTTGCGTCTGGTTTTAGCACCATGGACTCGTAGTGCATTGTGGCGGTCACGTTGACCCAGAGGTTGTCGTTACCTGACGGCTTGTCGTCACGGTCGCATACATACAACTGTTTGAAGAGTAACGGTGTTATTTCACCATGCATTACTACTACATTACTACAAATTATGATATGCGTGGTTTATCAGAATCAGAATACAATATTTTATGAATATTTTCAAAATTTACACGTTGATTGCCTTTTTACGCTAAGAATTTATTTGCTGTGTTGTTGATTTGGTTTATTACATACATCGTTATATCACACCGGAAACTTCATATTTTTCATTGCGAAGTTACATGTACTAATACTACTGTTGTTGCTTTGTTTACTAAAAAGGCGTAAACCATTCAGATATCATTTAACATACATGTACATGCATATGAAAATTAAAACGACACTGCTAAGGCGTAAAAGAATCATGCTTGTTTCAGGTTACAAGCCCCCAAAAATTAAGATAGGTATGTAGGTTGTTTTTTTTGTTGTTGTTTTTTTGGTAAATGGTCAACTTGAAGATTTTAAAACTAAATAAATATTCAAAACATGTCTCCTATATCATAAAACATTGTTTTGAAGTGGATGCTATCAAAACAAAACACTTGTTTATCCACAAAGCGTTTAATTATTGATAAAAGAGTAAAATAAACAAAAAATATATGACTCAATCAATTAAACGTTCTAGGGTCGGGGCTTTTTTGTAGGGTAGGTCGGGTAACCTGAAACAAACATATTTTTGTTTACGCCTTACATAGACAGTGTACTTAAGGCCCGGTTTGAAGCTGTCCTCGCCATCAAGAAAGCGAACTTTCTCGCGCGAGTTGTAGTACGTGATCACGGTGGTGTCGTTGCGGCTGATTCCCGTGATGCCTTCCTCCACTTCCGCTACCAGCTCGAAAGTAGTCCCGGCTGTTATGTTCCCGAACACTTTCCGCATTTCTTTTAGTTCGATTTCGAATTTGTACACACCATCGATCTTCAAATGAAAAATTCACGAATACAAGAAATATTGGTAAAATCAGGGACGAATAATACAATAATTTATGGTATTTTTGAAACTCGTCTTCTCGAAAATTGTAGTAAGGATGTGTGTGTAGTGAACCGGAATTCTCTCCGATATGGTCATAGACCCGAGAAGACTTGTTAGTTAGGTTCAGAGTGAAAGTGCAAAATACAGGGTCTTTAGTTAGGTCTTGTTAGTTAGGTTCAGAGTGAAAGTGCAACATACAGGGTCTTTAGTTAGGTCTTGTTAGTTAGGTTCAGAGTGAAAGTGCAACATACAGGGTCTTTAGTTAGGTCTTGTTAGTTAGGTTCAGAGTGAAAGTGCAACATACAGGGTCTTTAGTTAGGTCTTGTTAGTTAGGTTCAGAGTGAAAGTGCAACATACAGGGTCTTTAGTTAGGTCTTGTTAGTTAGGTTCAGAGTGAAAGTGCAACATACAGGGTCTTTAGTTAGGTCTTGTTAGTTAGGTTCAGAGTGAAAGTGCAACATACAGGGTCTTTAGTTAGGTCTTGTTAGTTAGGTTCAGAGTGAAAGTGCAAAATACAGGGTCTTCTAGTGCCCCTTGGTTATGAAGCTATTGCGTTACCACTAGACCATGGATCCGCCACCAAGTAGGAAGGAATCTTCTAATTATGTACATGCGCATGACCAAACAAAATATAGTTTATATTCTAAGTAAGTAGATCGTATTGGCTACGAAGGGGCCCGCTCGCTCTCTTTCTTAAACACCGAGATTTAATTAATTATGTTCAGTCTAGATCTGTTCTAGATCGATTCTAACTGCACAACACAATAATATATACGCATTATACATTAGGCGACATTTAAAACTTGAGTCATTTTACTAAAGACGATCATGTATCGGTTACGTATGATAACGCCTTCGAACACCAAAATCTTATAGAGGTACTTACTTTATTATAAGAACTAAAATAAAATACTCACTGTAAATTTCTTCACAATTTTCTTTTCGTTCGATGACCACTTCCTTGAAATAGTAACGGTTCCGTTACCTTGCACACCTTTGCCGAACGTGTATCTGTAAGAAACGAAGTTCAAAAATATATTGGAAAAGTTATGGAAATCAAGGCATTACGTAAAATTGTGTCACATTTTTAAATACAAAAATAACAATTTGCTCTCCATAAAGTCAGAACGTCATGTTTCAACGGAGATGTCTTGTAAAAATATTTGAGGTGTGTCGTGGGAAATCCGGACTTGATGCATCTGCGTAAAGTGTCGTCCCGGATCAGTCTGTGCAGTCCGCACAGGCTAATCCAGAACGACACTTTCCGCTTTTATGGTATTTTCTGTTTCAAGAAAGTATTTCCTAAACATAAATCCGCCGTAAGCAAAAAGTGTCAACCCGGATTAGCCTGTGCGGACTGCACAGGCTGATCCGGGACGACACTTTACATAGATGCATTAAGCCCGGGTTTCCCCATCGTCGGAACCCACGTTCGCTCACATCCGCTATGCTTCTTGATTGAGTAGTGGTAACGGAATATATATCGTGGGTTCCGACGATGTGGTTTACCACGACACGCCTCATTTATCACGGCCACCAAACGCTCCTGCGTACCGCCAGATGGTGGCTCGGAGAAATCTCGCATGAGCGTTTCCGCTTTCGTTTTCAAAACCATAAAAGCGAGGTAAGTTTTGTTTTTGTTCATGTTTTAATGCATTGTATAAAAAAATCTGAGACAGTCGTTCTACCTTAAATTAAATTAAGAACATATATGCGAAGCAGGGTCCAGAAATTCTCCGTTTTGAAAAACTTACATCCTTTTTTCTGACCCATGGAGAATGAAGCAAATAACGAAGAAAAGTCACTAAAATAATCCATTTTGTAGAAAAACAATAACCATACTCAAACACATACATGCCCCACAGCTGATTTGCAACATTGTTCAAGCAATTAACAACAACTCAACCAAGTAATGACCGAAAATAACTGGTGCCACGCATGAGGTGCTGGTGTCACGCAGGAGCGATTATTGAAAATTTGTATAACAAATGGGTTCGGCTAAATTTGACAAGTGCAGTCTAAACTGGGGTTCTTTTCTCGTAACTACTGTATTTGTTAAATGCAGTACATACTGCCGAACCACAGGTTTTCTACGAGTTTTCCCAAAGAAAAACGAGTACATTATAATTACTGTGATACCAATATTGTGCAAAAAATAGGGACCACAAGTCTGCAATGTGCCAGAAAAAAAACATACTACATATTCATACACATACATTTGATAATGGGAAACTCTTATAATGGGATGGAGACAATTTAATAGTGTGATTATATCATTGGGATGATAAATGATGTATTTACTATTTAGTGTGAAGACTAATGTGTGAAGTCAATATCTTATTAACCATTTAGTTTTGAAAACAACACACAAGTTCAGGTTAGGGTTTTTTATTAATCAGGCAGTGCAGGAGCATATTTTTCACAATCATATTTTTCACACGCCTGTGAAGAATAGAAACTCATTTGTCACATTTATAAGTGTGAAGAATGTGACTGGCCAAACGTGGGTATGCGTACGAATCACGTTTGTCACATATTTTATGTTGAAATTGTTTTGCGACAATCGATAAAATCATTATTTGGAGCATAATTATACAGTCATCATCATCATCATCATCATCATCATCATCATCATCATCATCATCATCATAATATCACCATCATCATCAGCAGCAGCAGCATCATCGTCATCATAATTATTCTCGTCATCACCATTATTATCAGTATTGTCATCGCTAAGAGTGACTAAGCCCTATTTAAGAGCTACTTATGTACGCATGCGCTTAATCGTTAGTTAATACGTGTGTACGGTCTAATTATGGGATAGAAATGCATACTCGCGTACGTCCATACGAACGTACACCTTATTATTGGTATATTTACCAATTCACGCATCCGAACGTACGTACAAACAAACGTCCTAATTTGTATTATTAAAACCAAAATAACCATGCATATGTCTGCCCGAACTAGAATATACGTGTACACGGACGGTAATATAATGACCTTATTAGAACCGTATCGTATCGTACCGTACCTAACCGTACCTAACCGTACCTTTCCACACCATAGCATTACAAACCATTCCACACATGCCATGCCTTACTATACCAAACCGTACCGTACTTACCGGCCGGTACCGTGCCGTACCATGCATACAGTACCGTACCGTTAATGCCCTGTTTTTTCGGGCACATACATTGTGAAAAATAGGATTATGTTGTAACAAATTCACTTTTTTGAAAATGTGAACTCTTTTTTTCCTGTGTGAGGAAAATGATTTGAGGGCATATCAAGAAGTGGACTCGATTACAAATTTCTCAGAAAATGTGAAAAATATAATTGCGATGTGTGAAGAATGAGATCCTATGTTTCACACCCGTGAAAAATGATATCCTATTTTTCACACGTGTGAAAAATATGATTTGTGAAAAATATGGTCCAAGGCACGAATTATGAAAATAAATAGATTAAATATAAAGTTTGATGAGTTTATTTCTCCGAATTTGCAATTCCAATGTATTTGAATAATTAAAATTGATGTTAGGGCTGTTTTGTACGCATTGCAGATTATTGTATGCCACGAAAAGTACCGTAAAGAATTGGTTTGTAAGAGGAATTTGTAAGATATTGCGATGTTCTTAGTCTTTTTACTATATGATGTAACACACTTTCTTTTCGTTTTTCAGACGAATACTGCCACAAGGATCGAAACGATTAGAATGCGAACTCAGATTGAGTGATTACAATACGTATGAGGTGATGGAGTCGAAAGCACAAACTGCTCCGAATCAAGTTTCATAAAACAACACCGCGACTCCATCATGGCTGAGACAGGAATCAACCACCATTCATTGACCGCTTACATCGTAAATAATTGAGCTTCAATCAAACGCGGATGTTGAAAGTTAAATACAATAAGCAGAATTAAATTAGCAGATAGACTTAAACTAATAATTACGTGTAGTAATTATAAAATCGTGTCATATACAAATAGCACCAGACCATGCGATGATGTGTTTATCTGTTACGATTTACGCTGTGATTTGTTGAAGTTTCTTACATAATTGAAACCCCAACAAAATAAACCAGTACTCTAATAAACTGTGTTGTTTTTTTTGCAAAAATACATTACATCATTACATGCCATTATTAACCTGACACAAGATATTGAAATAAAGTTACCATTCCATAAGTTACAAGTACAAATAATTTTTTATAACATGTACATCATAGTGAATGCCAACTTGACACCCATCCGTTTCGAAATAAGAACGTTAGTTTCATTGATCGTATAATCGTACTGTTGACGAACGGGAAGGTCCCCATGGTACGGCTCATTGAATCCAGAAAATCTGTACGCTCGGTCAAATTTCTGATCAATATTGTGATCCCTGAAAATTAAATTCAAATAAGAACAATTAATGTAAGGCTATTACAAAGGAATGGTTGAAATACAAATGCTTGTCAGTAACTATTGTATTTTAGAATTATCTGACGAATAAATGCCTAATTATCTGAGCACTATTGCATGTCGAGGTATGCGTAACGGTACACATACTCAATAGTCAATAATTGCTCCTGCGTGGCACCAAGCCCCTAATGCGTGGCACCAGTAATTTTCGGTCATTACTTGGTTGAGTTGTTGTTAATTGCTTGAACAATGTTGCAAATGAGCTGTGGGTATGTATGGGTCTTATATTTTGTGTTTGTACAAAACTGATTATTTTAGTGACTTTTCTTCGTTATTCGCTTCGTTCTCTAGCGACCATGGGTCAGGAAAAAGGATGTAAGTTTTTCAAAAGGGAGAATTTCTGAACTCTACTTCGCATATATGTTCTTAATTCAATTTAAGGTCGAACGACTGTCTCAGATTTTTCATAAAATGCCTTTAAACATGAATACAAACAAAACTTACCTCGCTGTTGTGGTTTTGAAAACGAAAGCGGAAAAGCTCATGCGAGATTTCTCCGAGCCACCATCTGGTGGCACGCAGGATCGTTTGGTGAACGGTGTTAGTCGGAGATTATACATCAAATTGCGATCCGTCTATAGAACATGTATCTTTAGTGGAATACCCAGAATATTTGTTGTTTTTATGTATGTGTAATTGTTTTTGTATTGTTGACAATCATGCAGTGAGAGGCTGATCGTTGTTTTTATTGGTAATAAAAATTATCTGAAAGTTCGATTTGTGTGTCAAGATATATATAAAATAGAGACGGCCAAAGTTTTACACCATTTAGAAGAAAGCAGAGAAACCCAGGATTAATATAGACAAAACAACAGACAAAAGGTACCAGTATATTACACAATATCAAAACAAACATAGAAAAAAGTGCATGACACAATATCAAAACAAACAATTGCAATACTCTGAAACAATACTATAACTTATATTATACGTTATATAAAATATAAGATATTAAGACCAATAATAAGAAATGGGTTATTACGTAGCATCTACACTTCCTGACAGGTGCGTGTCGCTTAAGATACCAAAGCTGGGGGCAGTGACAGAGACCTCAAACTTTGGTAAGACTGAAAATATATTATATAAAATAAATGTAACATACACACGGCACGTTCAAAAATGGTATATATATTCATGTATAATCAAGTACAAATTACAATCAAAAGAGCAACACAGATTAACTATATGTTACAATTAATTAAAATAGGTATAACTTGGTATTACATGCATAGAATATGGTCAATACTGGTATATATAAATGTATGATCAAATAAAAACTTTAAAATGATAAACAAAGTTGGACTATATCGCAATTAAATATTAAATAAATACTACATAGAATTACCTACATAGAACATGGTCAATAATAGCCTAATTAATATTAATCAAATACAATTTTCAAAGTATAATTTGAAAAAAAAACCAGAAACACATCCCAACTATATTACAATTAAATATTAAATTAAATATTACACACATAAAATTGGTCTGTAATAGCCTATATGCATGTATATTTAAAAAATGGATAATAAAAAATAGAAACATAAAATGAATTATATTCCAATAGAGTTTGTTAAATGTGTTAAATAAGAAATGTTACCCACCGTACTCCGCAACTGTAAACAGCTTCATTTCACGTCTTGCCTAGGCGAAACAAAATAGATACTATACGCAAAAATAAAATTACATACAACATATTATATTTGGTTTGACACATTAAGTTTATTGCTTTTTGTTTGCTTTTGAAAAGTTGTTAATTTGCTTTTTAAACAAAGAACGCGCAACTCATATTTTGATCAAGTTTTGGTTTGTTCAACGCATGATAGTAATGACAACAAATACATATCAACGACCCGTTGTGTGATAGTAATGAAAACATATACAGATCAACGACCCATTGTGTGATAGTAATGACAACAAATAAATATCAACGACCCATTGTGTTCGTATTTTTATTATAGGAGTTGTATGTTGTGTGAACAATGAATATTCGTAGATAAAAAAGATTGACAAACATATCACAAGAGATCTGTACAAGCCGTATATACCCCAATATCGACGTCTATTTTCCGAGAGTCGGGTAGTCGGAGAGCTATAGACCTACATACCCCAATTTCTACGTCTATTTTCCAGTCCCCGAGGGGCGGGTAGTCTGACAGCTGCAGACTGCCCTGAAAGACGCCCTGTTCCTGACCTGTCACGTTCAACCACTGGACGATCTTGTTCCGGTTAGTGTCCTGGAATATGGAAACAATTGTGCGAGGGTGAAAATAAAAACTGCACACATAAACGGGATAATATTTTTCACAAATCATATTTTTTACACGCCTGTGAAGAATAGTATCCCATTTGTCAAATGTATAGGTGTGAAGAATGTGATTGGCCAAAAAGGGGGTATGCGTACGGATCACATTTTTCACATATTTTATGGTGAAATTGTATCGCGACAATCGATGAAATCATTATTTGGAGCATAAGTATAAAATAATAATAATAATAATAATAATAATAATAATAATAATAATAATAACAATAATAATCATCATCGTCATCGTCGTCGTCGTCGTCTTTTTCGTCGTCATTATCATCATCATCATCACCATCATCTTCATCATCATCATCATCATCATCAATCATCATCAGCAGCAGCATCAGCATCATTATCAGTATCATCATCATCATCGTCGTCATCATAATTATTCTCGTCATCACCATTATCATATTTGTAGTTAACCTCATCATCAGTATTGTCATCACTATGAGAAACTAAGCCCTATTTATATAGAAGCTACGTATGTATATGCATGCATGGGCTTAATCGTAAGTCAATACGTTGGTACGGTCTAATTATGTCCCCCATCGAAGATGGCGGTTTGCTAATGTCGGTCAGACGGAATGTCGGTCGGTCGGTAGATCACTTTCGTTTCCGTTCTCTAAGTTCAACAGTTTTCATCTGATCTTCACTAAACTTCATGAATATGTTTGTGGGCATAATATCTAGGTTAAGTTCGATAATCAGTCCAATCGCCCTGGGAATTGTGGAGTTATGGCCCTTGAATTATCTCAAATTGGAGTTTTTAGCCGTTTCCGCTCTTTGAGTCAAACAGTTTGTATCCTATCTTCACCAAACTTCATGAAAATATTTGTAATAATAATATCTAGGTCTAGTTTGTTTGATAATCAACCAAATCGCACCAGGAATTGTGTAGTTATGGCCCTTCAATTACTAGTATCTCAAATTAGCCTTTGTAACCGTTTTCGCTCTCTAAGTCCAACAGTATTTATCCAATCTTCACCAAACTTCATGGCAATGTTTGTAATAATAATATCTATGTCAAGTTCGATAATCAGCCAAATCTACCCAGGAATTGTGGGGTTATTGCCCTTGAATTATCTGAAATTGGCCTTTTTATTGGTTTCTGCTCTCTAAGTCCAATAGTTCTCATCCGATCTTCACCACGCTTCAGTAAAATCTTTGTTATAATAATATCTCGGCCAAGTTTGATAACCAGTCAAATCAGTCCAGGAATTGTAGAGCTATTGCCCTTGAATTATCTGAAATTAGCCTTTTTAGTTTTTTAAACCTAGAAGGTTCATAACTGTTTTACAAACAGCTCTTTTTAGGATATAGAAATGCATCCTCGCGTACGTCCATACGAACGTACACCTTTGTATTGGGATATTAACTAATGCAAGCATCCGAACCTACGTACAAACAGACGAACTATTTTGGATTACTAAAACCAAAATAACCATGCATATAGATATCCGCTCGAACTAGAATATTCGTATACACGAAAAGTAATATAATGGCCTTATTAGAACCTCCGCACATGTATCGTATCGTACCGTATCGTACCGGACCGTAACTAACCGTTACGTACCTAACCGTACCGCACCGTATCGTACCGTAAATTTCCATACCATAGCATTACAAACCATACCATATGTGCCATGTCATGCCTTACCGTACCGTACTTAACCGTCCGGTACCGTGCCATACCATATCGTACGATATCATGCATACCGAACCGTACCGTAAATCACCCCGTTTCACATACAGTGTGAAAAATAGTATTATGATGTAACAAATTCACTTTTTTGAAAATTTGATTTGAGTGAATATCAAAAACTGGACTCGACCACAAATTTCACAGAAAATGTGAAGAATGAGACTGAGATGTGTGAAAAATGATATCCTATTTTTCACAGCTAGTAATTAGGGCTCAGTATCTCCTAATTAGGACTTAGTATCTCCTAATTAGGACTAAGTATCTCCAAATTTAGGACTTAGTAACTCCTAATTATGAGATAATGAAAAATAAAAATAATATAGACTATGTCACTAGGACGCTTCCATATAGCAGACAGAGCAGATGTGAATTGGGAAAAAATCCGCATCGTTATTACATAGTCTTCTTTGATAAAACATCAGTGACTAAGAATTGCCAACAAATGCTAAACAGAACCATCGATTGCAATTAGTTGTACACAAAATATAGTTCCAATTTACTCGCAAATATTAAGTGCTCCGGTTTACTCAAAATTCGATGCCACAGTATACTCACAAATATTGCAATGTCCATGTATTCCTTGAGTGTTCCAAGATCAGGCAATGTGCTAAACACTCGGAATTGGACTGAAATAAATAGTTTCAACTGATAACTACTATGATATTTTGCGACTAGATTTCTGCGTTTATTTCCATAGAAACACTTCGCTATAACTCGTAATCTGCCTGTTGTCTCCCTTTCCATCTCATAAATAATATCTACGAGTAATTTAGCCTCTCTAACAATACGGACCTTTCTGCCCCGGTTTGTAGATGGCCTTGTCCGTCTGTATGAAGACTGAGAACCCTTTATGGCTATACGACAGGTACGTTGAGTTTCGGAACACCTCGGTCGTGTTATCGGACTTCCCGTACACCTCGAACTGGTACGAGGCCGATGCTAGCGTCACCGGAAGCTTGAGTTTCAATTCCGCGGTGGTATGACCTACCATCACATTCCAGTAAGAGACATGTTAGGTTGGGTTAGCTCAGGTTAAATTTATCTAGGTCATGTGAGGGAATGTCAGGTCAGGTTAGGTTTGGTTATAGTAATGCTATGAGGTCAGATTAGTGTAGGTCAGGGGTCGGGTTAGGTTTGGTTATGGTAATGGTAGTTTAGTTTATTAGATAATACAGTAGGCAATAAGCCCATGAGTATACATGAAATGTCAATACAATATACATAAAACAAAGTCACTGGTCATTCAAAGGATAAACATCAAAATTAAATCGGTACATTTTAAAATATTGGGTATTTTAGATAAGACAATATACAGCGAGAGGTGGTATGTATTTGTATACATACATATGCATAAATATATACCAAAAATCCTATCCTAATCGTAATATGTATTATAAGTATTTCTTATTTCCCATGCTTTATAAATAAACATAGCTAAATTTTTAACAATATTACTATTTTGAGAGGTCAGTAAATCTATAAACTTTAACATATTTGGTCTTACGTAATAAAATGGTTTTAAGTAAGCTTTTCTTACATCAGTATATAATGTGCATTCCATAACAAAGTGGTATTCATCTTCTAAAACATTGCATAAAGGACATTTTCTTTCTTCATAAGGAATAGCTATTGGTTTTTGCCATCTACCCGTTTCAACTTTAAGTCTATGTGCAGAGACTCTTAATCTAGAGAGTGCCATTCTATACTTTAGAATATTTACATCACTTAAATAGAATTGAAATTTAAAATCGGATATTAATATGTATGTTTTTGCTCTAGTTGATTCACTCAATTCGGTTTTCCAATTTTGTATAAACATATCTGTAACTCTTATTTTAAAAATTTTCAAAAATATGTCTACATCCCCTACCCCTTGATTCAGCCACACATCGTTAAAACCACAATTACCTAATAGGCTTTTAACCATGTAGACCCAAGATCTGTTATTGGGGTATGTTTCTAATTCCCGGGACATAATATCATAAACAAGCTTTACATATTTTATATCACGTGTGTTTACTATCTTTAACCAATATCTAATTACATTAATGCTATGTCTGACAGATAAAGATGTTCTACCGAGTTCTCCATATATAAAATTATTCTGTGTTTGCCTTCGGACTCCTAATAATTCTTTGCAATAATTTAAATGTATTCGCTCTATCTTTATATTGCTCTGTAATCCCCATATTTCGGAGCCATAACTTAAAACAGGGTAAATTAATTTATCAAACATTTCTAACCTGTGTTGTATTGTGATGTTATAAAATTTCGACAAATATTGTCTTAATTTAAAAATAGCTTTCAAAGATTGTCCACACAGACTATCAAACGTTTTGGAAAATGAGCCCCCTGAGGAAAAGACAAACCCCAAATATGTAAATTTATCAACAATTTCTAAAACGTTGTTATCATATAGGAATCTCAAATTTCGTCTTAGTCTTCCTCCTTTTTTAAAAACCATGACTTTAGTTTTTTGTGTATTAACCTTTAATTTCCATCGATCACAGTATTGTTTTAACAAATCTAACCCTTTCTGTAAACCAATTTCACTTTCTGAAAACAAAACAATATCGTCAGCATATAACATTATGAATAATTTTAAAGTGTCTAAATTTATTCCGTCATAATTATTTGTCAGCAAATATTCCTCAATGTCATTCAAATACATCGCAAATAAAAAAGGAGACAATGATTCGCCCTGACGTACCCCTAACAAGCATGTAAAGCTATCGCTAACCTCATTGTCATATTTTACCCTTGACTTAGCAATACTATACATTGAACGAATTATGTTTAATATTTTCCCTCTAATACCTAATTTAATCAGTTTATACCACATAATATCTCTAACTATGTAGTCAAATGCTTTTGTAAAATCTATAAATGCTACGTACAGTTTCTTTTTCTTATTTAATAAATGACTTATTACATTATGCAATACAAAAATATTATCTATTGTGCCCATGTTTTGTCTAAATCCTGCCTGAGCCTCAATGTAAACATTATACTTTTCCGCCCAAATCGTTAGACGGTCATTTAAAACTTTCGTAAATAATTTGCCTAATGTACTCAGTAAAGTAATACCCCTGTAGTTATTCGTATTATTAATATCACCTTTCTTATGCAATGGGACCACATAACCCTCTGACCATGTTTCTGGAAAGTAACCCATATCAAAAAATTTATTAAATAACGTGCAAAGAGCTGTCGCGAACATGTCTATCTCACATCCATACTTAAAAAATTCGTTAAGAAAATTATCTGGCCCACCCGATTTACCATTTTTTAGTTTTTTACAACATTTTTTTATTTCATGTGTGGTAATGATATTATTCAATTCTTCAAACATAATGTTTAATTCTCCTCCTAGATATCTCTCATTAAAATATAAAATGTCTTCATCTGGTTGAAAAAACACAGAATCGGGATCATTTACAGATTTAAAATAATTTAAAAAATCATCTGATGCCAAAGAACTAGAATTGCACATAACCGATCCTTTTAACATTTTCCAATATAACTTGGCATTATTTTTTCTGGCTAATTCTAGTTTATGTGTTTGTAATTTATCATAGTCACATTTTTTATTTCTAACGCATTTTTTATAATTTGATCTAGCTGCCACCAGGTCCCTCCTTGTTTCATCGCAAGGGTTATTTCTGTAATAATTAAGAGAAGTATAATAAGAATTCTTCAAATTTTTACACTCATGGTCAAAGTATACAGCATCCTTATTATAATTTTTATAACAAAAATTACTATGTAAATTTTGTTTAAATATTGGCTTACATACCCCATCTAATATATCTGTAAAAGCTTTAACATTTAAGTCTAAATCCTCATGTGAAATTGCCACAAGAATGTTTTCACAAAGAAATTCAAAATGTGTAGTATTTTCTTCCGAGCTTAATACATTCATATACAAATCTTTTTTACTATCATCCCATTTATATTTGTATAACAATTTAACAGGATCCCCTTTATTGTTGCCATCAACAGAATTATCCAATGTGTACATACTTAAACTAAACGAAATAACACAATGATCGGACACAATATTAGGGTCGTAAATGTCAAATGTTTTAAACTGTTTAAGAATATCGGCTTTGCACAAAACATAATCGACAACGCTACACCCTTGTGAGTTTACACATGTGAATTTACCAATGCCTTTATCTGTACCACAGCGGCCATTTACTATCTTTAAACCTGTCGATATACAAAAATCTAGTAATATTTTACCATATTCATTTACTGTTTTATCTTGACTGTTTCTCTCAATTACATCATCCATTACATAATCATCTGGCAACATGTTTAAAATATGTTTATTCTCATATTCTGCATAATCTGGCTTAATCCCCACCCGT
This sequence comes from Congeria kusceri, assembly GCA_027627225.1. NCBI lineage: Eukaryota > Metazoa > Mollusca > Bivalvia > Myida > Dreissenidae > Congeria > Congeria kusceri. The sequence goes on along the minus strand of CM051025.1, from coordinate 18,496,254 downwards.
GCATTTAAATCCCCGCATAGTATAAAGTTACAATCATTACCATACTCCTGTTCGAAATAAATCATATCATTTGTTAATAAATCAAAGATATTTGCATCATTTAAGATTTCTCTACTACTACCTTGAGGAACATTATATATCAAACAGAGAAAAACTTCATTCTGTAAACCAAATAAGTTACCTTTCAATTTAAGCCACATTATACCATCATCAATGCATTTCACACATTCAACATAATTAAGTAAACGTTCATGTACATATGCTATTACCCCACCGCTGTCCCTCCTAGCGCCTAATGTTTTGTTTTTTCTATTTAAAACAAAATAATTAAAACTGTCGACATCATATAACAAACTATCATTTCCCCAAGTTTCAGTAAATAACAAAATATCGTTTGTACTAAATAACTGTTGAATTTCAAATGTGTCTAATTTATTGTAGGATTTCCCTTTCAGTCCTTGGATGTTCAAAACACAAAACTTGACCTCTCGTGACACCTCACTGCTGCCCTATTTTCGAGTCGTGTTCTGCCTCGTTGCCTTTGCCTTTGCGCTGTCAATTTCATGGGATCCCACGCTTGCTTTCACAGTAGATCTATTTTTAGAATTCGCTGCAACGGCACTTTTGATTGGGGGATTTGCATCGCTTGTCGTGTTTACCTTTCTGGAGTTCGGAATCATCTGTTTTTTGGTGTTTTTATCTGTGTTTGTGATAGAGACAGTTTCTGCGTACGTCGGTTCCTGTTGGAGTTTACGTTCCGTGCACAGCCGAGGTATGTTTTCACTTGTTTTCAGTTCAGTTCGTTCTATGTCGCATGTTATGGTTTTGTTTACATTCTCGGTATATAGTAATTCGGGTGGATTTTCCGGACAGTTTGATTCTTCAAATATTTCGCTCTCACTTTCACTTCCACTGATAGCCGTGCTTACCTCATCATCTATCACTGTATCTGTCGAGTACACTCTTTCTTCTTTGCCTGTGTTTTGAGGTATTTTATGTTCATTTTTGTCAGTGTTTACCATTACTAATCTGTCATGGCCTAGTACATGAAACCATTCGGGGAACATGTCTACAATTGTTCTGCCATTAACACAGAGTCTGGCTGGATATTTAATTTGCACTTTGTGCCTATTCATTCTAGCATTTCTTGCTTCTTTAGATTTATACAGACTTGATCGTGCTTTTGATATCTCTTTAGGGTACTGCCTATCAATTCCAAATGGGCTCCCTTTCAGTTTATATACATTTTCCATAATTGTCTCCGTATCCACGTAATCCCTAAAACGTACTACCATGGGTCTTTTAGAATCTCTACTCTTAGGGTCAAAACGGCCCATTCTATGTGCTCTTTCAATATGCATATCATTGGTGTCAATATCTAGCTCATCGCTAATAAAATTCAAAACAAGTTGCGTGCAGTTACCTTTAAGTCTCTCAGTGATTCCGTATATCACTATGTTGTTCCTCATGCTTCTAGATTCTGCATCTATTGATTTGTATGTGAGCACTTTGGAGTTTACCCTTTGATCTTCGAGGAGTCTCTCAATTTGTGTAACCCTGTCATTCATTTCTAGGTAACTCCTGTTGATACGCTGTATTTCTTTGTTCCATTTAGTCTGCTGATTTTCAATTTCACTAATTTTTTGATAATTTTTGTTCAGTTGCTCAAATATAGATGTGAGTTTATCATCTATTGTCATTTTTGCAAATGAATTTGAGGAAATAGACCCACTTGACCCACTTTTAAATTTTCTCTTCTGTTTTGTTTACAGTTTCAAATCCGTTATTGGCGCCATTTTGACATTCCTGAAACCTGTTGTTTGTTTCAATGTTATACATCATGTTATCTTCACTTTCCAAGGAAATTGTATCTTCCATACTTTTATGAACACTTCACTATGCGATTGCACACAAAAATTTGAATTATTACTCTTTTATATCTTTTAAAACACGACTTTTAAATTTTCTCCGTTTACACGTCTACACGGACCGAGTGACCGCCATAATATTGGTATGTAAGGTTAGGTTAGAATAGGTAATTTTAATGCTTAATGGTATGTTTTGTTAGGTAATGTTAGGGTAGGTCAGGTTAGTCAAGTCGGGGTATGGTAAGGTTTTTCCATTCATATACAGTTCTATTGTGTTACGCTATGCTTTGAAACGCAATAATTCGTCAAGTTGTTCCGTGGAATAGCACGTGTTTCAGTATACACAATAAATATGAAAAGTAATATTTCATACTTTCCGTTACCCACACTGCATCTTCCGCAACCGTTGTTTTGCTGGTGAATATCCGGCCATGGAGTCGGATATCCGACATGCTACCCAGTTTGGAGAACTCAACATGGAAATCCATACCAGGCCGGATGTTCCTCGGACATACAACGAGATACGAGCTAGAACAGTAGAGAAGAGAATTAAACCTCTAATAAATACAATTATAATCATGCATGCGTTATTGTTATGTATTTTTACCGATTTACAAATAATCTAATAGTTATACAGAACGGTACACAAGGTCCAATTAAATCTAACTACATTGTCAGGAAAATATGGCGTTAGTTTTATTGTCAATATTAGCTGAAAACTAAAGTTGCAAGTCTTGCAAAGATGGTAAGCTCGGAAAGAAACGTCAAATATAGCTTTTTCGCATTGCAAATATGCGTTAATAAGTTTGGCAGAAATGTAAGATTAATTATTGGCCGTGTGTATCCATATCCTGTTATGCATGTAAGCGTCTAATATCGCGCCAGGTTGTGCACGAACAACAATGCTTGGTGTCTGAACCATATGTTGCCATAGCAACTAATTGAACCGGTAAGATCATAAGACACACGTTATAGTTTACGCGTGATTCAAGGCAATGGTTCCGATGACACAGTATGCAGTGACACACCAATGTAGCCAAGAGTCGTGGGACATTATTTATAAAATTACTTTTATGTAGTTAAAACATGAGTGCATTTCTTAATCGAAACGCTAATATACGTAAAAAGACTGTCGGCGAGACATGGGAAGAAACCAATATCAAGGGAAATAGAGTGCAAAAATAATCTAAAAGAAGGACAATTTTGTGAATTTCTGCAATGCCATTTTTACACAAGACAAATCGGATTACTCAGTTTTATACTCACTACTTTCAATATCTTGGTAGATATATAGGTGTATGCAAATACTTTATGCAAACGCAATTAAAGGCATAGCAGTCAACCTGTTGACTAACCCTGAACGGGCCGAAATAGCCGATGGATCGTATACATTTGGAGGTATCGATGTTAGTGTTTCGTAGCCTGCAAAGAAAAATGTAGGCCACCCGATTCAATCTCTCGAAATCGCCCTTATCAAGACCGCCAACAGTCTAAAAGAAAACATTAAATTACTTAAGTCGGAGACTTTTTACTGGAAGTCCTGTTTAAAGACGTTCGCGACACTTTTTTTCAACCACATATTTTCTTCAGAGTTCTGGCTTTTAAAAAATGGCAGAAACATAATATCGCATGATAAACTTGAACTTTATCCAACACTCACATACTATTCTCTATATACCTTTGCAGTTTTGTGTTTCTAACATTTAAACTCCTCTCAGAAATAGTCAAAGGATTCATTTCAGTGTATCGATAATCACAAACACATCACAGCTTTTGACACGATCTCTTTTGTGTAAAATAGGTTAACTCGTTATATGCGAATTCAGTGAATGGATACAATTGCATTATTGTGGCAACGTCCATTGACTTGTTACCAGTTAGCAAACAAAACCCTGTCACATGTCCATTGACTTGTTACCAGTTAGCAAACAAAACCCTGTCACATTTTAGACAGAATGAATTGTGAAAAAGTCTAAAACAGCAATAAAGATTTAAAATATAAAAAAAAGGACAAAAACATACGCTCCTAAGAAAATAGAAGGTACGAATCAATTAGCATACTTCTATATACACTCTGAATTGTGGTTCAAGCGTTCGAAAGAAAATAGAAGGTACGAATCAATTAGCATACGTCTATATACACTCTGAATTGTGGTTCAAGCGTTCGAAAGAAAATAGAAGGTACGAATCAATTAGCATACTTCTATATACACTCTGAATAGTGGTTCAAGCGTTCGAAAGAAAATAGAAGGTACGAATCAATTAGCATACGTCTATATACACTCTGAATTGTGGTTCAAGCGTTCGAAAGAAAATAGAAGGTACGAATCAATTAGCATACTTCTATATACACTCTGAATTGTGGTTTAAGCGTTCGAAAGAAAATAGAAGGTACGAATCAATTAGCATACTTCTAAATACATTCTGAATTGTGGTTCAAGCGTTCGAAAGAAAACGCCTATCATTTGTTTAATCTGGGAATACTTTTCGAACGCGTTGCGGTAAAGGAAACTAGAACCAATATTTCACGCTACCATCAATATGATGTTATTATAAATGGATTGCAACTGAAAATGTTGGCACATTGAATCTAAACTGTCTACTGTTCATGCAACACTTGGTTGCGTGCTGTTTCTGTTGTTTTTGCTACGTATCATAAAATGCCACGGTTTGTTTTTATATTGTGTATACGCATTAGTCAATGGAAACAAACGCGTCTTACTTGTATCCATTGGTAACCGAGATCGCCGACATCAGTACTGCAAAATGATAGGCCTGCAAGAAGATAGGAAAAAAAATCTACTCGTGCACTGATGCCAGTCATTAAATTTTATTCAGTTGTTTTATTGGAATTAAGTATGAGGTGTGTCGTGGGAAAACCGGACTTAATGCATGTGCGTAAAGTAACGTCCTGGATCAGCAGTCCGCATAGGCTGATCCGGGACGACACTATCCGCTTTTGTGGTATTTTTTGTTTCAAGGAAGTCTCTTCCAAACATTAATCCACTGTAGGCGGAAATTGCCGTAGTGGATTAGCCTGTGCGGACTGCACGGGCTGATCCGGGACAACACTTTACGCACTTGCATTCAGCCCGGTTTACCCACGACGCGCCTCATATATACTTTTTGAAGTGAAATGTCATTTGATGCGAATGAGCACTTTGGTATCAAAAGGTATGCACTTGATGAACATTTGTTTACATAATGTATGTACTATCGTTATGTTGAAATAAGTACAACAGAGATTTTGTATAGGTCAACGTTTTAATTGTAGATATATATAGTATTATTTAAGGAGCATGAACCTGCTCATTACAACACATTCGAAAATAAAATGTATAATGGGTATTATATATAATGTAAATATAGTTTTAAGTATTTAAATACTTTCAAATTATAAAAGGAACGTATTTTCTTAAAATGAAAAAAAATCGTGTTGCAAAGAAAGTGTACGTTTCACGTTCAATTTCTGAAATATATTATACAATTTATAAAGTGTTTTTTCACGTTTTCCTAAATGGCTGCATTACTCCATAACAGGGTTCAACCTTAATGCGTGTCCGTCGGTCCGTGAATTTGTGCTCAGACCGGTTGTCTTCGAAGGATGACCCGTACGGTGACGAGTTGTTTTTAGTCATGTTCCAAATATGTTATTCTTGAATAATTATTTTTGATTAAGAATACAGGGAATCGTCCTATATGATATTGTTTACTGTTATTTTAGCACAAGCTCTCGTGTATAAATCGCACCTTTTCCGATTACTCAACTTTCCAATCATTATGTTATAACAACGTGTTATACGTTGGAAATTCAACTGAACTCCATTTTGACTTACGAAATTACATCTGACGGGCATTGTAGTCGCTTTTTAGAGAATCAATTTCCATTTATATTAATTAACTATAGTCATTTAACAAACTTTATTATTTTAATACAAGTTTAATCAAACAACAGATATTGTATAAAATAATAATTTAATAATATCTTCTTTTTAAATTATAACGTGCAACACTTGCAGTGACGATTAAATTGGTTCACATTGTTGACTTACAACCGAAAATCCTAAGTTTGGCTAAATACTTTGTTCATGGATATCGTTAATATTACTCCTGGCTCAATACTAGTTGAACAACATATTCTCTTTTCAACACAGCATTAGTTTATAATTGTTTTTGTTTTTATAACAGCCAGTTTTAAATTGTATCTTTATTAAAAAAACAATCGAAGTAAACAAAATTCAAATCAAGGTTTCCGTATTGTGGGAATGATCGCAAAACGTTAAGGAACAGAAACCGATCAAATAGCGATAAATAATTATCTCTTTAATTGCTCTAAGTGCATTTCGATTGCCTAGCACACGAAAACGCATGTCAAGTTCGAGAAGTAGATATCTCAACTTTATTTAAGCAACAATGTTCATATCACATTATGTTATATTGTATAATGAATGACAGATGTTCACGTGTCTCAATATATCTTCCGATTTCAATTCTGAGAATCTTGTTTTAAACTATTGTATGCACAATGCAGTTCGATGTATTATGATAATTGGGACCAGTTCATTCAGTACCGGACCAGAAAGGCTTTGAATGTAGCCGGTCCTGTGGACCACCTGCTTCATAATGTATTTTCCAGCGAAATGAACCTTTTCTATAACAAGTATGGCAAGCGTTGTTTTATTTACAGTAAACTTTATGTTCAAATTTATGAACTGCATATTTAAAACATATTTTGGTTTGTCCTAAATTCGAAGTCATCTACATTTGACGATGATTTATTATTTTTTTCGAAGATCTCATGTCGATTTAATAATAACTTGAGCACTTAATATTTAAAGGTTTTTTGACAATTTTATCAGAAAAATCTCCCATAATTTCATATACTACAATAAAAAGATAATAACGTGGTCAACTATACAATTTCATCCAAAACAATGATAGCATTACCAGAAAGAATAAACAAATACCTTCATCGTCCCTCAAAGGACCCGGAAACTACAGGAGAAGTGAAACATGTCGGCATTTAGAGCAAACTGCGGACATATATAGTCGCCATGGTAACAGCTGGTTGGCGTAAGATTGTCTGCAGAGATGAACAAAACTTAGCAAAAATGAGATTACACATTTCTACTTAAATGCAGCTTTGACACAGCTTGTGCACGGATTTTGCTAATACATGTATCTGTTCATGGAATTTTCGTGTGTATCCGTGTTTATCAATACAAAGTTTTGTCGTCCTAGTAAAACAAGCGACTTATCTAGGATAATGATGTGTAATTGATGCTGACTAAGATACGCAGTACCACGCACGTTCTGCAGATGTGTTTTCAATGTACACTGGTGCAAAAAATGCGTGATATTGTGAATATTTGGGCAAATAAAGCAAAACGAATTTTACCGTGCAACCTTCATGTTGGTTTTTGAATTTTGTGTTGCGTCTAAATTTCTTAATATTAATTTTAAATTGTTTTTTTTTTTCATATTAGACAACTCAAAATATTAAGCCATTTGGTCAATATACAAAACAACATATTAAAGGGACTGAACTCCCGAAGGTCCAGTCGTAAAACGAAAGAAAAATGTCAAAAAATGAATGATTGCCTGACATAATCGTATTGAACCCATTAAAAATTAGTCAAGTATGTTTTCATTTACCTGAAAAATAATGATTTTATATACTTTTCTTCCTTTTTATCGTCCTAAAATCTATAGCGTCTTCAGACGCTATAACCAATCTAGTAATTTAAAAATAGCGCCTTTTATAGGATAATCATGTGACACTTAAGTTTCGCTGAGTCGCGCATGCGCACACTTGAATCAGGTGCTTGTATTGGGGAAAGCCGCCGTATTGTTAAGGCGGAAGAATCCCTGTTTAAGTTTCGGTTTCATTTTCGTCGAACAGCATTTCTAATATCTCGTCAGACATTGCAAATCACTATTGAACATTTTTTTTGTGACTTTGTGATAAAACAATTCAAATTTCCCAATATGCGTTAACAAAGTATGCAACACCGGCAACCGATAAATCAGTCATTTTGTTTATGAACGATAGTGTCATCGTAAACGTTTGCGCAAAACAATGACGTCATTTCTCAAAAAGCGAATGAAAGAACACACAGTAAAGGTTCGCGCAATTTATGAGGTAATTCGCAAATACAGAATGAAAATGTAGTACGCTCATGAATAATAACGAAGTTATTTGCACACACAGCCTTTTTATCGGGGAATAAATGACGGGTCACGTGTTCGGATTATCCAATCAGAATGCAGGGTTTACGTGAAATGCAAATAAATCTAAATAAATTAAAATTGAATTTCATGGGAAACCCGGGCTAAATGCATGTGCGTAAAATGTCGTCCCGGATTAGCATGTGCAGTCCACACAGGCTAATCCAGGATGGCACATTCCGCTTTTATTGTATTTTCTGTTTAAATGACGTCTTTTCTAAACATGAATACACTCTTGGCGGAAAGTGCCACCCTGGATTAGCCTGGGCAGACAGTCTAATCCGGGACGACACTTTACGCACATGCATTAAGCCCGGTTTTCCCAACACACGTCATCTTTTCTGGCAATACTTTTGTTGCACACATGTAATCTTTTATGGAAAAACATGTGGAAACTTTAACTTAACACAGGAATGTTTAGCTAATGTTGTACAGGTTGGGTTTCTATGTGTCGTAATGACGTTTTACTACTCGGGATGTAGCAAACCTCAATTATTAGATTACACTTTTTTCTCCTTGACCACATAGATTGACTACTTGAATTTCTACAGCTTAATCTTATGATTTAGAAGTGTGTATAGCAGTTGTGGTGTGTGTGATGTTTTATTTCGTCATATGCAACTTGAGGACATCCCGACAAATTGGGGCGATTCTTGACGGCAAGAACGAACACGCCTTCTTTGTATATGGCAATAAACATCATTCCTGTTACTCTTTAAACTCAGTATTCGCACATTGGTCTTTGCCACCGGACTGCATAATTCCGACAATAAGACATTAACGCTATAATTTTGCAGTATATCTAGTATGAGAAACTGTAATGGAATGCCGAGTTCCCTGAGACAAATGAGATTAATGACTACCACAATATCGCTTATTATATGGACATGGCACAAACATGCAGGTAGTTTAGATGCGCGACGGTAAATCGAGTGTTGTCCCGGAGCCTGTGCAGTCCGCACAGACTGATCTGGAGCGACACTTTCCGCTTGTATGGGTATTTTTTGTTTCAAGGAGATCTCTTCCAAACATAAATCCACTGTAGGCGGAAAGTGCCGTCCCGGATCAGCCTGTGCGGACTGCACAGGCTCCGGGACAACACTTAACGCACATGCATTAAGCCCGGTTTTCCCACGTCATGCCTCATGTATAAATATATTAATTCGAACGACATATTCATAACCAAAATTCAAAATAGCGCATTAAAGATTCTAATATAAAATGTCTTAAGGCTTCTTTTGAAAGTATTTAAGGTCGCTGACTGCCTGTTTGATAATGGAATACTGTAGTTTTCCAGACTCTTAGACCAAAAACCCCTGACACCAAATGTTCGTTGATTATTGAAAGGGACTGAATAGCTCATCACAGAATGGTCAGCCGATAACCGGTTACGCCTCGGAATTTGTAAAGATAAAAGCTCTGTCAGATAGGTCGGTGCATTTCTACTGGAACAATTGTACATGAAGTTCATCAGTTTGAACTCAATTCGTGTTTTCACAAGTAGCCAATGGAGATCGAAGGCTTGTCTAGAACTGTCATACTTATTTTGATTTTGATTTCTAAAATTATTTTTGCGCGCATGTGACAAGCAGGATTATTTATTAAATTAGCATGATGAAAACAAATAATTAGTCAAAATGTGTTGTCAACGAGACAAGAGGCTATAATTCTTTACTTCTTCCCGAGTTTTAAAACATATTTACCGCATTTTACAACTCAGCTTGTACTGCATTAACTAAACAGTCCGATGCCTAAAATAAACGTGTCCATAGCACACATGTTCACTTTTCTCGCAATAATTTTGTTGCAAACATGTGATCTCTTCTGCCAATACTTTTTGCAAACGTGTGATATTTGATGCTATGTTTCGTGCATGCGTGTGCATGTATGGGTTAATTCCCTTGTTTTTGCGCTATGAGTAACATGACCAACGCTACTAATGCACAAAATGTAGTACGTATGGATACATACATTATGTACCTACAAATTGATGTTTATTTAACTTTCGAAGTATTCGTACTTAACACTCGGAGCAAAGTTTTAATTACCTAAGAATAATAATGTGCTTTGTAGGACCATTTTTTCACAAATCATATTTTTCACACGTGTGAAAAATAGGATCTCATTTTTCACAGGTGTGAAAAATAGGATCTCATTCTTCACACATCGCGATCTCATTTTTCACATTTTCTGTAAAATGTGTGATCGGGTCCATTTTTTTATATGCACTCAAATCATACTCTTCACACATGAAAAGAAAAAGTTTCAAATTTTGAAAAAAGTGAATTTGTTTCGTCATAATCCATTTTTTCACACTCTATGTGCCCAAAACACGGGGTGATTTACGGTACGGTACGGTATTTATGGTATGGTACGATATGGTAGGGTACGGTACCGGACGGTTAAGTATGGTACGCTTTGGCAGGGCAGGGCAGGGCATATATGGTATGGTTTGTTATGCTATGGTATGGAAAGGTACGGTACGGTTAGGTACGGTTAGTACGGTACGATACGGTACGATACAAAACCGGAGGTACGATACGGGAGGAACGACACGCTACGCTAGTGTACTGTCCAAACGTACGTACCTACATGTGCGGAGGTTCTAATAAGGTTATTATATTAATGCCCGTGTATACGTATATTCTAGTTCGGACGGACATATGCATGGTAATTTTGCAGGGTTTTACTTTAACTTTTGGAAAGTGGTGGTCCACAGGACCGGCTTCATTCAAACCCTACTGGTCCGGTACTGAATGAACTGGTCCCGATAATCATAATACATCGTACTGCAAAGTGCAGTTAAAAAAATGATTCTCATAATTGAAATCGGAAGATATATTGAGACACGTGAAAATCTATCAATCATTATACAATATAACATAATGTGATGTGAACATTGTTGCTTAAATAAAGTTTAGATATCTACTTCTCGAACTTGCCATGTGCTAGGCAATCGAAATGCACTTAGAGCAATTAAAAAGATAATTATTTATCGCTATATGATCGGTTCCGTACCTTAAAGTTTTGCAATCATTCCCACAATACGGAGACCTTGATTTGAATTTGTTTACTTCGATTGTTATTCTAATAAAAATTACAATTTAAAACTGGCTGTTGTAAACACAAAAACAATTATAAACTAATGCTGTGTTGAAAAGAGAATATGTTTTTCAACGAGTATTAAGCCAGGAGTAATATTAACGATATCCATGTACAAAGTATTTAGCCAAACTTATGATTTTCGGTTTTAGGTCAACGAAACATTTAAGCAGATTTAATTGTCACTGCTAGTGTTGCACGTTATAATTTAAAAAGAAGATATTATTAAATTATTATTTTATGCAATATCTGTTGTTTGATTAAACTTGTATTAAAATAATAAAGTTTGTTAAATGACTATAGTTAATTATTATAAATGGAAATTGATTCTCTAAAAAGCGATTACAATGCCCGTCAGATGTAATTTCGTAAGTCAAAGTGGAGTTCAGTTGAATTTCCAACGTATAAAACATAATGATTGGAAATTTAAGAAATCGGAAAAGGTGCGATTTATACACGAGAGCTTGTGCTAAATAACAGTAAACAATATCATATAGGACGGTTCCCTGTATTCGTAATCAAAAATAATTATTCACGAATAACATATTTGGAACTTGACTAAAAACAACTGGTCACCGTACCGGTCATCCTTCGAACACAACCGGTCCGAGCACAAATTCACAGGTCACGGACCGACGGACACGCGTTTAGGTCGAACCCTGAATTTTGGTTTTAATAATCAAAAATAGGACGTTTGTTTGTACATACTTTCGGGTTCGTGCATTGGTTAATATCCCAATACCCAGGTGTAAATTAGTATGGACGTACGCGAGTATGCATTTCTATTTCCTAATTAGACGGTACAAACATTGACTAACGATTAAGCGCATGCATACATTAGTTGCTCCTAAATAGGGCATAGTTTCTCATAGTGATGACAATACTGATGTCGTTAACTATAATGATAATAATGGTGATGACTAGAATAATTATGATGATGATTATAATGATGATGATGATGATGGTGATGGTGACGATGGTCACGATAATGACGACGACGACGATGATGATGATGATAATGATGGTGATGATGATGATGGAAATGATAATGATGACGATGATGATGACGACGAGGACGACGACGATGATGATCATGATGATGAGGAGGAGGAGGATGAGGAGGATTACTGTATAATTGTGCTCCAAAGAATTATTTCATCGATTGTCGGGATACAATTTCACCGTAAAATATGTGGAAAATGTGATCCGTATGCATACCCCCTTTTTGGCCAATCACATTCTTCACACTAAAAAATGCGACAAATGAGATCCTATTCTTTACAGGCGTGTGAAAAATATGACTTGGGAAAAATATGATCCTACCGTGCTTCTTTTATAATGAAATCAGTTTGAATTTTAATATACAGTTTAATTATATACCTCATTTGTGAATTTACTAGTCTATTGAATAACTTCTAAATGAACCGTTCTAAATAAATTATCAACGCTGCAGCTGTCGCCATTTGAAAACAATACAAAATCCATACAAAATTGACCAACCCGTTATTATCATTAACAAATATATTTTACTGACTGGTTAGCAAACGCGTATTTTGTTTGGTGCGCCATGTGTTTAAGATATTTCGAAACTTTAAAAGTAAACGCTGTTTTATTATTGTATTATTTTCTGATTCAGAACAAAAACTGTTTAAATAACAGAAACGCTTGGAAATAAACGTTAAATACTTGAAACAAGGAAATACGTAAAAGTTGTGGAAAAAATAACATTTGAAAGCAGCTGTAGGCAGGTAAGATGTTTTATTGTGGTGTTAAGATTATTTTTGTAAGAAAATTCACAATTTAAACACGATATAGGAAAACACGCTCTAAGGACTTGGGAACATGTGCATTTAATACAGGGTTATAAACCATAAACCATTAACATTATATTGCATTGCATCTAAATTATTTCTGACGATTTAGTGTTACAACCAGCTATGTTCATGATTAATCGAAATATAGCAAAACATGTAAATTGCAGCGAAGCTGAAGTACTTGTATCGCAAGTAGGCCCCATTAAAATTTGGTAGAATGTGCGGAGTATGAAATAAAATCATAATAATAATAATAATAATAACAACAAAAACAACAACAACTTTATTGCATGAATATATCACATTAAGAAACACAATTTCTTTTTTACAATATGGTCTTCAATAAATATACATTATATTTTTAAACATTAGATTATCCAAGATCATGCATACTTAAAACTTGCCAGCCAGTGAACAAAAAAACAACAAGAACAGCAATAATAAAATAATAATAATAATAATAATAACAATAATAATAATAATAATAATTATAATAATAATAATAGACTACATACTTATTATATTCTTTCAAACTAACAGACAACCACAATGCAAAAGTAAAGATGTAAACATACAGTATTACAAAATCACAAATATTAAGGCGTAAAAAAAATGTTTGTTTCAGGTAACCCGACCTACCCTAAAAGAATGCCCCGACTCTAAAACATTTTATTGAGTTCGTCGGATTATTTTTCTTTTCGGTAATTTTTTCTCTCGAAATGTATTCATTCTATACATCGAGTGTGACGTCACTGCGATCGTCTAACATCTGTAATAGGAACTGTTAACTATCCATATTTGGCTAAAATGTACATACACTAAGATATAGGCCGCAAAGAAATGAAATAATTTCCAAATATATTCTTATTAAAACCATGTTTAACCATGATAACTATATCATCATTATTATCTTCAAACACTCAAAGCATTGTGTTTATACCTGTTCGTGCAATAAAATGCGTTTTACTTGCGTTTTCATGCAGTTTCTACTTTCACTTTCGAACACTATGTACAAGTGAGCAAATAGATAAAAACTGTTGTATTACTGAAAACAACGGTGGATTATATTTTGAAATTGAATTAAACGTTGCACAGATTGAGTTACTTGCACCAAGTTACGTCCTACAAGACTGTACGACGATTTTGCTAATGTTTAAGAGAAGCGTCTCATGCTTCAGTTGGCGCCATATGAATATAGTGCTTGCCCATCATGCACAGGTTAATTGCGAAAAGTGACACCTGGTTTACACAACGAAATATATTTTCTTTGTGGTAATAAGCGATTTCTTGCGGTTCATTTCGTCAGCCGAATCGTCTGGACGACTTTTCTGTTAATTTGTTAAAAGCGTTTCACATACATTGTCATATCATTTAATGGCTGGATCCCATTCAATACTTCCTTCCGATGAAGTATAAAAGTAAGATTTTTATGATCATGGTAATTTTTGTAGTAGTTTATCCTTTCTTGACAGAAATGACAAAAAAAAGCTTTAAAACATTTTATTTAAAACTGTTTTTATCTACCCTGGAGTTGTTTATATCGTCTTTAAAATAATACAGTTTCTACAGCATACTTTTGATGCATTTTGATATATTGTACATGTCAATTTCACTGAGGCCGTACCATTTTGTACATATAAAACATAAACGTTCATGTACATCACAGTGTAAATTCAGTTATTTGTTGCCATGCTTAAAGATGATTCTTAACAGATGTTTTTAATTTATCTACTTTTTTTATCCTTTTAATGTAATCTGTTGAAGAATTCCATTCGTTAATAACTACACCAAAACCCTGCTTTACGACCACCTCGATTTTACGACCACCCCGCTAAAGCGGACACTTTAAAAGACCCGATCGTTTTCTTATATATTTCAATGGTCGCAAACCCCGATTTTACGGGCACCCCGCTATTCCGTATTACGACCACTAATCCCAGACCGAAAGTACCAAATACTTCTCAAAATAACCCCGTTATTGCCACCAGTGTCACTTGGTCGTTGACACTTAACATCATCAATTAACAACACGTCGTGGAAATAACCAACTGCTAAAGCGGTATAAAAGGAGAGTGCGAAACACAATGGTACAAATGTTTTGATAAGGGATTAACAAATCGACTGTGTATTCGATTACGTTAATTGACACTAGCTGACAGCCAGTGGGTAACACTGATGAATGCAGAACCTTAAATAGACTTAGTCAAATAAAGTTTTAATTAATTTCCGACTTAGTGTCAAGTTCATATTCATAATATAAGTTACATAATTTGTATTCAATAAAATTTATTTATTGAAAACAAATCGGAAATTTCGTCTATTCAATATTCATTATTTTCATTAACACTTAAATTATACAGACGTATGCATGTACTGACTCGGTGATCCGCCGTACCTCGATAATACAACCACCCCGCTATAAAGACCGCTTTTATTAAGACCTCCAAGTGGTCGTATTAGCGGGGTTTTACTGTATACTGAAGAATGTAGTGTTAGCTCTATCATAACTTTAAGAAACAGTAAACTTGTACATCTGGAATCTAGTTAGTAATGATGTATAAATTTTAACAAGCACACAAGTTTGTTTATATTCATATTGATACCATATACCATTTAATAATAAAAATCAGTGCCTTGCAAATTGACTTTAATGTAGATGTAAACTGAACAGGTGGCTTGGTTTTCACAGATTGTAATAATTTTCATGTATTTGGAAAATTATATGACAATATAGTAAAATTGTATCATATTTTAAGTGCATAAATGATAAACATTTGCAGAAAAGTTGTTTAATTAAAACATCCACTGTAAAACAATGTTTAAGTATATTAATTTGATTATTCATTCAGTTTCAGACGCTTCAAGTAGACCATTCACTAAAAAAAAATTCCCTACCTACCTACCCTATGTTTTTCTGGTCACGTTACCTGAAACAAACATTTTTTTATGCCTAATAGTCAATAAATATTACTTGTGTGGAATCACAACAGAAAACTCGCGAATCTGTACATGTCAAGGGTCAAGGTCATTGGTCAGTGTAGACGTGTAAAAACGTGAGATTAAAAAATTAATGTTTTAACACATATAAAGGTGCAATACTCAGGATTTGTTTGTGCTGGTGCATTAAGAAAGTATCTATGTAAGTATGGAGGAGGTTATTTCCGGAGAAAGTGAGGATAACATGGAGTATTACATTGAAATAAACAATCGGTTTCAGGAAAAACAAAATGGCGGGTTCGAAACTGTAAACAGAACAAAGAAGAGAAAATTTAAAAGTGGGTCGAGTGGGTCGATTTCTTCAAACTCATTTGCAAAAATGACATTAGACGACAAACTCACATCTATATTTGAGCAGTTGAACAAAAATTATGCCAAAATTAGTGAGATTGAAAATCAAAAGACAAGATGGAACAAAGAAATTACATGTATCAACAAGAGCTAATTGAAGATCAAGTGCGGTACTCTAAAGTGCTCTCATACAAGTCAGTAGATGCGGAGGCAAGGAGCATGAGGAACAACATAGTGATCTACGGGCTGACTGAAAGACTTAAAGGTAATTGTACACACTTAGTACTAAATTTTATAAGCGATGAGCTAGATATTGACACCACGGGCATGCACATTGAGAGAGCTCATAGAATGGGCCGTTTTGATTCAAGGAACAGGGATCCTAAAAGACCTATTGTGATACGCTTTCGGGACTATGTTGATACTGAGACTATAATGACAAATGTATACAAACTGAAAGGGAGCCCATTTGGCGTTGATAGGCAATACCCAAAGGAAATAACGAAAGCACGATCGAGTCTGTACAAATCGAACGAAGCAAGAGTGAAAGGGCATAAAGTGCAGATTAAGTATCCAGCTAGACTATGTATCAATGGCAAAACAATTATAGGCATGTTCCCAGAATGGTTCCAAGTACTAGGTCATGATAGATTAACTCTGGGAAACTCAGGTACAAGTGCAGATAAATTGACTCCGAACACAGGAAACCATGAAAGAGGTTACTCTGCTGAAACGGTGATAGATGAGCAGATGATCAATGCTATTAGTGAAAGCGAAGGTGAAAGTGAGAGCGAAGTCTTTGAAGAGTCAGACTGCCCAGAAAATCAATCAGAGTTAAAACACCACGATAAGGTAAACAAAACATTACCACGTGATAAAGGACAGCTTTAAAAAAATGCAAGTGAAACCCTACCTCGGACACAGTTACGCACAGAAATTAATTGCCAACAGTAACAAACATATTCTGATACTGTTTATAATGCAAATGAAGATAAAACCATACAAAAACAGCAGAATTCCACAAATGTAAACTCAAAACGAACTGGAAATCCCACAGTTAAAAACACATGTACGCCAAATTCTAAAAATAGAACAACAGAGAAGTCAAACGTGGGATCCCAAATTATGGACAATGGAAAAGTGACGAGGCAGAACAGTAGTGTGGGATCCCAAATTACGGACAATGGAAAAGCGAAGAGGCAGAACAGTCGTGTGGAGGCTCAAAGGAACAGCAAATCGATAGCCAATGAAACGCATGGAATGGACAAGAAGTAGGACGGCGATAAGGGGTCACGAGAGGTCAAATTTTGTGTTTTGAACATTCAAGGACTGAAGGGAAAATCCTATAATAAACTAGAAACCGTAGAAATCAAACAGCTATTTAGTGAACATGATATTTTATTATTTACTGAAACGTGGTTAAATGATAGTATGTTATACGATGTAGAGGGATTTAATTATTTTGCTCTTAATAGAAAAAACAAAACATTAGGTGCTAGGAGGGACAGCGGTGGTGTAATTGCCTATATACCTGAACGTTTATTTAATTATGTTGAATGTGTGAAATGCACTGATGATGGTATTAAAATTAAATGGAAACTTATTTAATTTACATAATGATGTATTTCTCTGTTTGATATACAATGTTCCTCAAGGTAGTAGCAGAGAAACATGTAATGACACCAATATTTTTGATTTATTGACAAATGACATGATTTATTTTGAAAATCAATATGGTAAAGGTTGTAGTGTTGTTGATTATGTTTTGTGCAAAAGTCAGTTGTTTAAATTGTTTAAAACATTAAACATTCAGAATCCTAATATTGTTTCTGATCACTGTGTAATTACTTTTAATTTAAATGTATGTAAACTTAATTGTGGTGATAATTCAAACACTAAGGAGGATAATTTAAAATTATTATACAAGTATAAATGGGATGATAGTAAAAAGGATTTGTGTATGAATGTATTAGGTTCACATGATAGTGCTACACGTTTTGAATCTTTATGTGAACATATACATGTATCAACGTCAAATGCAGATTTAGATGAGAATATTTAAGTATTTACAGATATGTTAGATGGCGTTTGCAAGCCTCTATTTAAAAGAGATTTAAATGGTAATAATGGTTATATAAACACTGGTAAGGATGCTGTGTATTTTGATCATGATTGTAAACAATTGAAGAGTTTTTATTATAAGTGTCTAAATTATTATAGAAACAACCCTTGTGATGTTACCAGGAGAGATCTGGTAGAAGTTAGATCAAACTACAAAAATTGTGTTAGAAATAAAAAATGTGATTTTGATAAATTACAAACACATAAATTAGAATTAGCTAGGAAATATAATGCCAAGTTGTATTGGAAAATGTTAAAGGGGTCAGTTGTAAGCAATTCTAGCTCATTGACATCAGATGATTTTGTGAATTATTTTAAATCTATAAATGATCCCGATTCTGTGTTTTTTCAACCAGATGATGACATATTATATTTTAATGAACGGTATTTAGATGGAGAATTTAACATTATGTTCGAGGAACTGAATAGTACTATAACAACAAATGAAATTTAAAAAAGCTGTAAGAAATTAAACAATGGTAAAGCGGGCGGGCCAGCTTGTTTTCTTAATGAATTTTTTAAATATGGATGTGAAATAGATGTGTTTTCAACAGTTCTTTGCAAATTGTTTAATAAGATTTTTGATTTGGGTTACTTTCCAGAAACATGGTCAGAAGGTTATGTGGTACCATTGCATAAGAAAGGGGATATAAATAGTACAAATAATTACAGGGGTATTACTTTGTTAAGTACATTAGGGAAACTATTCACAAAAATTTTAAATGACAGACTAACAGATTGGGCAGAAAGGTATAATGTTTACATAGAGGCTCTGGCAGGATTCAGACAAAAGATGGGTACTATAGATAATATTTTTGTGTTACATAATGTAATAAGTTACTTATTGAATAAGAATAAAAAGTTGTACGTAGCATTTATAGACTTTACTAAAGCATTCGATTATGTTGTTAGAGATATTACTTGGTATAAACTTATTAAGCTTGGTGTTAGGGGTAAAATGCTGAACATCATCCGCTCAATGTATAGAACTGTTAAGTCAAGTGTTAAATATGATAACGAGGTTAGTGATAGCTTTACATGTATGTTAGGGGTACGCCAGGGTGAATCATTGTCTCCTTTTTTATTTTCGATGTATTTGAATGATATTGAGGACTTTTTGCTGACTAATAATTATGAAGGAATAACTTTAGATGTTTTTAAGTTACTTATTTTGTTGTATGCAGATGATATTGTGTTGTTTTCAGAGACTGAGACTGGTTTGCAAGAAGGGTTAAATTTATTAAAACAATATTGCGATAGATGGAAACTAATGGTAAACTCACAAAAGACTAAAATCATGGTTTTTAAAAAAGGAGGAAGACTGCGGAGGAATTTACAGTTTTTCTATGATAATAATCATTTAGAGATTGTTGATCAATTTACTTACTTGGGTTTTGTTTTCTCTTCTGGAGGTTCATTTTCAAAAACTTTTTGACAGTGTGTCTGGACAATCTTTGAAAGCTATCTTTAAATTAAGACAATGTTTGTCAAGATTTAATAATATTACAATACACCACAGGTTAGAAATGTTCGATAAACTAATTTATCCTGTTTTAAGCTATGGTTCAGAGATATGGGGGCTTCATAACAGTATCCAAATAGAGCGAATACATTTAAATTTTTGTAAAGAATTACTAGGAGTCCGAAGACAAACACAGAATAACTTTATATATGGTGAATTGGGAAGAACACCTTTATCGGTTTGACATGCACTTAATGTAATTAAATATTGGCTGAAAATAGTACACATGCAATCTATTAAATATGTTAAAATTGTTTATTATATCATGTACAGAGAATTTGATATTTATCCCAATAGAAAATCATGGGTATATATGGTTAAAAATTTATTAGGAAATTGTGGTTTTAATGATGTGTGGTTAAATCAAGGTGTTGGGGATGTAGATGTCTTTTTAAGTATGTTTAAAGTCAGAGTAATAGATATATTTTTACAAAGATGGAACTCTGAATTACTGAATCAAGCAGAGCTAAAACGTACATATTGATATCAGATTTTAAATTTCAACCCTATTTAAATGATGTAAATATTTCCAAGTATAGAATGGCCCTCTCCAGATTAAGAGTATCTGCACATAGACTTAAAGTTGAAACTGGTAGATGGCATAAACCAACAGCTATACCTTATGGAGAAAGAAAATGTTACTTATGCAATGTTCTTGAAGATGAATACCATTTTATCATTGAATGTACATTGTATCATGATGTTAGAAAGATTTACATAAGCCCACTTTATTATCTTAGACCAAATATGATCAAATTTATAGAATTACTTACCTCTCAAAATAGCAGTGTTAATAAAAAATTGGCAATGTTTATTTATAAAGCTTTGCAAATTAGAAATTCTTTCTATACGTATTATGACTAATGTATGATGTTGATTATACAATATATATACCACCTCTCGCTTATTATCTATTGCTGAATAATTTCGATATTTGTTTGATAAATGTTTATATATGTAAACATTGACATTCAGTATGGATGTTATTGGTGACGTTTGACTTTGTTTTTTTTGCATATTATTATACCTTCATTTGTATACTCATGGGCATATTGCCCACCGTATTACTCAATAAACTGTACATAAAAGTACAGTATGTAAAACTGGTATATAAATTTGACATTTCTTTTGATATTATTCTGCATTTCCTTGTGTAGCTATTTTCTAACCGTGCTTATCTGCGACTACTCCAGAGTTGTTTGCCAAATTAATTATTCGAGGGTGAAACTCGATGCGCGCGCATTCCAAAGTTAAAATATTGTGTGTCCAAAGTTGCCATACTGCGTTGTATTTATTAATTTATGATTTTCATGGAATATCTGAAAACATGAGATGGTTGTGTATTGTTTTTGTTTGTTTGTTGGGATTTTTCGCCGTATTCAACAGTATTTCAGTCATATAAAGGCGGTCAGTTAACTCACACTTTTGCTGGGTAAGCTAGTTTACCAGTACTAAGTGCTCATACTTATGCCAGTAATTGACAACTGCCCCACTTGAATCAGAGGTAGGGGGAGAATGGCCGTATAAATAATTTCGTGACCAATCCCCACACAACTTATATGAGATGGGTATGTAATAGTTTTATAGCGCAAAATGCAAACGAATATCCGCACTGTTCCATGATTATAATAACACGTGTAATGTCACCGCTGTTTTTTCTTGAAAACGTGACAAATTGATCTTAGTTGAATACATCGCAGTATGACAACATAAGATCGATTTGTCACCTTTCTTTTTGAATTGCCTAATTCGTACTTGTTGCTCTTTTATTACTACATAATTGTCCACTATTACCAGATAATCCCTGAAAACAATAATTAATCGGAACATCCCAGTATGCCAACATTGGAATGCGCGCGTCGATTACCACCGTTGTTCATGGGGCATACGTTATTTCAGGACACTATAATAAAAATTATTGACCTATACTTGTAATATAGTTTTTTTTGCTATAAATTCATTTCGTTGATAAACATATAGAAATCGAATATGGCTGTGATGACTTATTTTTAAAAGAGAACTTTACACAGCGTTTAAAGTGTTTCATGTTTAACGTTGTGATTTTTTAGCTCTATTTTAATAATCAATTTCACATATTTTCAGTTGCTCTATTAAATTGTTCAAAAAGTAACGTAAATAAAATTCATTAAAAGAGTATATGTATATTGACGGTATTTCGCATAAATATAAACACATATTTAAACGGAATTTTTTTTTCTCGAATATATTGTTTGTGATGCAACACTATTTTAATGGAATCGTTAAGGAAAACAATCTAAACAAATACATTTTCTCTACGGTTCTAGAAGGATTCGAACTCACGCCTACAAAATAGAGCAAAGCAGTAAAAATTTATCTATGCTTTTAACGTTACATTTCATTTATATTGATTTTACTATTACTGCTAATATTCCCGCACTTGCGAAAGTTTCATCAATGAAATTTATTTATATTCAAAATAATTCATTTTAAAAACAACACTGTCGTATGTGACACTGTTTCTTGAATATTTTTTTGTAAATGAAAATTTGGCTTCATCAAATATTCGCGTTGACCTACCGTCGTTATGCCCCGTTATAAATACTGATTTGATGAGCAAACAATAACAAAGTTAGTTACTTTGATTTGAATTTATATTAAAGAGTGTATGCACGATCACTATATAAATTGATTTAAAATGTAAGAAAAGTAAATAAGAACCATTGTTGTAAAACGCATAATTGGCTAGTTTTTAATCGCAAGCTAGCTGTCGTCTGTACGGACGGAAACTCCAATACATGCATACATGACTCAACAGTTGTTTTAGTTTCCACAACACTAAGAAACGTTGCAAAAGTTGACCGTGACTCGTAATAGCAATATCATTAAAATCAAATCCTAAGGATCTGAAAACATAGTAAAACAGGTCACGTTCAAATGACCTTCAGAACACTAAAACATCAGCCCTGCTGCGCCTAATGAAATTGCCCTTTGCACAGCAATGTTTGGCCACAGTTTTTGACAAATTATGCATTTCCAAGCTGATCCTCGGGAATAAATCATTTACAGTTAATTTTCACGTGGATAACAAAGAATAAAGTAGTTTCTTAGTCGAGTAAACATCCAAAGTTCACGTTAATTTCGTGCATAGTATGTGTGGTTTATATGAAGTTATACCGCAATATTTTGAAGGCAACAGTTTGATTGGCTCCTAAAAATGTCATCTGAACGTGACCCTTAATGCGAAGTCATCAGATCCAGTCAGCGGATAATATAGTTGCGTCAGACTGGAGATGATTTTTATTGAGATTGCTCGTAGAAGTTTATTTATTCGATATTTTAGTGTTTCCTTCGACAGGTTTGTGTTTATCTGGCTGTTTACAAGTTATATTATCACTTTTATGTGCTTAGTTTGAAAATAATGGATATAAATGATCGTACATACACACTTTAAGGTCTCATCAAAGTAACACATACATATATACCGAGAGCTTAACATAACAAGAACATATAGGTCTAAAACTGTCGACTAAAAAGTAGAGCGTCATTGATTTCATAGATTGCACCGGGATTCTCTCCCATATGGCCATTGCCCCCAGAATACTTGTTAGTTGGGTTACGGGGGATAGTGCAAGATACAGGAGACGCCCCGTTCCAAATGCGACCCTGTGTCTTTTAGTGCCCTGTGTGAAGCACCTAGCACACTGCATCTCGGTTTAACGTTTCATGCAAAAGACGAGTTAGTAGGTTAGGGTGTAGCTGGGGCTCGAACTTGCGACCCCTGTGTTGTGAAGCTAGTGCCGTACCAATAGACCACGGATCCGCCACGTGTTGGTTGTGGTAGCGTGGATGGTTCAAGCTGACATTGTTTTATGTGGTGAACACGACATCCTGATGCAATATTAATTGGACCTTTGTTCAATCAGGTGTTTAATGCCGAAAGTCTTCACACATTTATGCAAATTATATTTTACCACCATGGTTGACAAAAGAGTGTAACATTGTAACATATTTTGGTAAGGAATTCATATTTTTAATAGCACAGGCGTTTCCAGACATTTTTCCATGTAACATGCACATATAACATGGTTTCTCTGTTTTTTCCTCGGCGGTCTGTTTCATTTGCAATATGTTTTATCTTAACAGATGATAAATTATATGAAATTATATCTTATTTTGTTAGTTAATGTATAAGATGAATATATGTATTATTGAAAATGTTGATAATTGTTATTAACTTATGACATGTTGCTGTACAGTTATATTTTCTGTAAAATCATGTTATTTATTGCAATTTGCTTATATTAAATCCGGCAATATAGTTATTTGCTCTGTTAGAAATAAGTTAGGAGCGGCATTATTATATAAGCACACGTCTTTCCGGTGTCGGGGGAAGTGATTACTTGGATGAGTTATTTAAATCACTACTTTTTGATACATACTATGGTAATGTTAAATTCATGTTAATGTATACTGTACCAGCCTTGATCTATATTTCGACAAGAATATTTGCATGAACTAAGATGTCTAATACTGTTAAAAATGTTACTCTTTTTTTGCATTTATTGGTAACGTTTGATTAAATGTTTTTTTATAACTAATAGATCTACGTATACATGAACATTTCTTTCCATTTCTACTTTTACAATAATCAATTTGACATTTTTTTCACTTTTGCTGGATATGATTCTATCATGCAAGATCTACAAGTGTTATTATTAAACAAAGCCAATTCGCTAGCATATAATGTGTACATGTTATGGTATTTTAGGTAAACATTACTTTTCTTAAAAGAACAGAACAGAATTTTATTACACATAAAAAAAACTTTACAGTTTCTAGTGTTTAACAATAATACATTATACATTATAGTAAGTGATCATTAATTTTAATATTTCTAGAACACGATGAACATGACAAGATAAAAATGAAACCTGCATTTTCACACATAAGAATAGTACATCTAGTTAAAATGGAACTGTTTTCGTATGTCCATTGAAGTAAACAACAATTATATAACATTAACAACATGAATATCGTATTAATTAAGCAGTAGTGGTATATAATATGTTAAAAGCAACCACAGAAAATCTTCATTACGTAACATCGGTTCACGAACGTAGATTTGTAGGATCATATTTTTCACAAATCATATTTTTCACACGCATTTGAAAAATAGGATCTCATTTGTCACATTTATAAGTGTGAAGAATGTGATTGGCTAAAAAGGGGGTATGCGTACGGATCACAATTTTCACATATTTTACGTTGAAATTGTATCGTAACAATTGATAAAATCATTATTTGGAGCAGAATTATGAAGTAATCATCGTCATCATCTTTATCATCATCATCGTCATAATCATCGTCATCATCATCATCAGTAGCATCATTATCATCATTATCACCATCACAATCATCGTCATCATCATCATCGTCGTCATCGTAATCATAATTATTCTTGTCATCACCATTATTATCATTATCACGTCAGCATCAGTATTGTCATCAGTATGAGAAACGAAGCCCTATGTAGGAGCTACTAATGTATGCATGCGCTTAATCGTTAGTCAATATGTTTGTACGGTCTAATTAGGAGATAGAAATGCATACTCGCGTACATCCATACGAGCGTACACCTTTTTATTGGGATATTAACCAATGCACGCATCCGAACGTACGTACAAACAAACGTCATATTTTTTATAATGAAAACCAAAATAAAACCTGCATATGTCCGCCCGAACTAGAATATACGTATATACAGGGACGGTAATATATATCAATGACCTTATTAGAACCTCCGCACATGTTGATACGTACTTTTGGACATTACAGTAGCGTAACGTACTGTACCTCCCGTATCGTATCGTATCGTCGCGTACCGTACAGTATTGTACCGTACCTAACCGTACCGTACCGCACCGTACCGTACCTTTCTATACCATAGCATTACAAACCCTGCCCTGCCCTGCCAAGCCAAGCCGTACCTTACCATGCCATGCCATGCCTTACCATACCAAACCGTACCGTACTTAACCGCCCGGTACCGTGCCGTACCATATCGTACCATACTATGCATACCGTACCGTACCGAAAATCACCCCTTTTTTCAGGCACATACAGTGAGAAAAACAGGATATGATGTAAAAAATTCACTTTTTGAAAATTTGAACACTTTCTTTTAATGTGTGATCTGAGTGCATATACAAAACTTGACACGATCATAAAATTCACAGAAATTGTGAAGAATGAGATTGCGATGTGTGAAGAATGAGATCCTATTTTTCACACCTGTGAAAAATGAGATCCTATTTTTCACACCTGTGATAAATATGATTTGTGAAAAATATGATTCTACATAGCTTTAAAATAGAATTGATTTTTCTCGCCGAGTGAAGATTTGGATACAATAGTGTGGATTTAAAGCATTTAAAAGCATAAGTCTCCATCTGTTGTGTTGATAATTAAACAGGATTATCCAGGATCTGTTAAACTCTCAGCCTAGGAATTGTGTGATCTTAAAGTGTCAGAACTCAACTGTGGTACTGTAAAGAAATATTCTTAATGTGGATTTACTGTAGTCTTACTAACAAAGCACCTCTTATTTTATACTAAACTTTCTAAAGCATTAATATTGTTTGGTGCTTGTTGGCTATAATGGCCTAAATAGCAGTTCTTCTTGATGTCACAGGTATGTTTGCAAATGTTAATGTTACTTTTTTTAGTTTTGTAGCGATTTATGCAAGGAAAATAAAAATGTTATGACTTATAATGTTTACATAAAATTTCATTTGTCGCAGCAACATGAATGTAAAATAAGGACAACATGACATTTTAGTAGGAAACTATTGTATTAATCGTAGTTTGCATTCTTTTTGTGAAGTTCGGTTACAAGGAGCGGTACTTCGCTGTGCCGATAAGAAAACTGCTGTGCGTGATATTTCTAGCGCACAGGGTTTGCCAGTTTGACCATTGCGTTCATAATTGCATGAACGCAACCAAAATAAATTCAATCCTTAATTAAATGAAACTTGAAAACCAAACACATGTTCTTCAGTACTTCGGCTCGAACGTTCGGAAAAATGTGAACCACCATATCCGCTTCATTTATTGTCACACGTTTCAAAACAACCGCCCTAACACCATTCAAATGCTTTCGGCGCAAGGCACAATAAGTTACATACACATTGACCAATCAGAACGCTGGAGTATTGACGACAGCGATAGGAATGTCAACAAATTTGTTTGTCAACTACCGCGTGTACAGCAGTAGTTTACCGCGAAAAGGCAAACGACAATACGACGTCACCTACGCGTTAACTCATGCGTCGCCAGTTAAGCGCATTCCTATATTTATCCTGCTACTAACCCAAACAGTGACCTAATAAAGCGGTGACCGTATAAACTTGTTGATATCCGGCAGTAGATCACGTGACTGTGATATACCGTCAATAGGTATTCGTACGCGCCGGATAACAACATTGTCGAGAATGACACAGCATAAAGTCTACTTACCAGAGTTTTTCGTCGATACAAACTTTGTGTTGTGTAGTTTTACAGAGTTAAACAACAAATGAGTTGTTTGTCCTCACATTCCATTTAACTGGTTAATAACAACTTCCTTCCAGTTCCATTCCATTTCAACACACTTGAATCTGATGCAAGCGGTTTATTCTTTGTGGATAGACTTTCTTTGGTCAAACAACAGAGCATATTCATCAAAGAAATAACCTTTTATATAAATTTCCGATGAAAAGAAATGAAAAAAAGTTATCAAAATGTTAACGTAGAACTAAACATTTTATGATTTATTTCACTTTCAGTTACACTGTCCTCCACCCACAACTATCCGAGTAAATCGTAGAAAATTGAAAAGGGATCAATCTCACCGTTTCCATTCGAGGCAAATATTACATACACTTTTTATCTGAATGATCTTGCATAATATACTCCATCCAAAACACAGAAACACTAAATATTTATTCCGATTTCATGTATTTTAAACTGCAACTCGCGTTCTCGTTTGACTACATTGTGTAAACTTACAACTCAAAAGGAATGATGTAGTTGGTGTGACGTAATTAACTCTTTAAAAACCAATATAATCTGGTTTAAAACAAAAACAAATTTACTACGTCATTTTCTTGTCGTACTGACATCAGCAAATAAGATCTATTAATATTTTATTTTTGCTTTTTGAAAAAGGTGATTACTACGTCATTTTCTTGTCGTACTGACATCAGCAAATAAGATCTATTAATATTTTACTTTTGCTTTTTGAAAAAGGTGATTAAGAAATAGAGATCTATTTTTTCCGGGTAGTACGCATTCATGCAAGCGAGTTATTAGATCGAGGCCCGTCTAGAATGTTTTTAAATTTAAAACTTTAATTAGTGTTTGGTGTTTTTTAATTTAATTTAATAGAAATCAGGATAAATAGAATACACGGTAGGTGCCGGGAAGGAGAAAGTTTATCCGGTTCGGCCCGAAAACAAAAATAGGGCTCGCTACAGCCCGCCCTATTTTTATTTTCTAAGCCTCACCGGATAAACTTTCTCCATCCCGGCACCAACCATGTATTCTCTATATACCTGACGTTTCGCCGTAGTAACATACCGCATAAGATAGATTGTACAAGCGTTAAACGTAGTTATAAAGTTAAGATAGCGGAGATATTACTTCAGTTCGTTACGTTAAAGAGGTCAGACCTACAAAATAAAAGTGTTGCGGATTAAAAGCACAAGATTTTGGTAGATCTATGTTCAATGTACAAAAACAATTGCATTTTTGACATGTATGTACAGATTTATAACAACTTGATTTCCTGTAGAGTGTAGACTGGTGCAGTTGTGACAGATATGAATATACAATAAATATTACAATTTTAACAAAACATGTCTAACATAAATGCTACAAATTGCCGAATGTTGTACGTAATGTACGCTTGCATGCAGTCGTTTTAAAACATTTTCTGGTGATTTTGGTCTCATAATACGGTGGCATAGAGATAACATGAGCGTGTGTTTTTTTATTATTCGTGGTCGCAACATAATAATAACTCGTGATCACGACATACTATCTCGTGGCCATGACTTAAAAATAAACACACACATGTCACCTCTGTGCCACCGTATCCCTTACATCAAGATGTTTTAAATTCTGTACAGTGGATTTATAATTGGTAACAACCATTCTGTAATACAGAAACTTGCCAAATATTCGTTCGACATTTTGACCTTTAAGGCAATGTGTTTTATGAAAATAGTTAATAGATTTTATTAACCATTATTTAAATTTATTTAGATAATGTTAAGTAAACAATATTGTGATTTGGTTAAAAACAAAATACAACTTTGGCTGATGGTAATATAATTCGAAGTGCGTTTTATCTTGCAGACAGTTGTAATAAACATAAAACCAAAACACCTTACAAGTTTGACTAGGACGTTTCTTGTTTAACAACTGATTTACATAATTAACGCATTAAATGTACAACATTCGAAATACGTAAAAACAAAAAATACGTATCTTTCAATTTAGTATCACTGATGACAAATTCGTATTGAATATCTATGCTGTTCCGTCAGACTATAACCCAGGGCTATGCCAGTTTAATTGATTAATGAGGCGTGTCGTGGGAAAACCTGGTTTAATGCATAAAGTATCAGCCTGTCCGGGACGACACTTAAAGCTTTTATGGTGTTTTCTGTTTAAATGAAGTCTCTTCTAGACTTAAATCAATTGTAGGCGAAAAGTGCCGTCCTGGATTAGCCTGTGGGGACTTCTTTACGCACATACACTCACATTTCTTTTGTCGTTCGTAATATATCACAACAACACTACGCAAGACGAGGCGCGAGCGTTTAACAACACACTCTGTTGTTACACTATATATTTTAATAAAAAGAGAGATTAAAACGATTATGCAACCAAGCTGTCTTAGCAAAAATGAAGGTCCTAACAACTCCTATGGGCTCTTTATTTAAAGGAAATTGTTCACATATTTAAAAAAAATGTCATTTACTATCTTAAATGCAAAAACTAAAGCATCTGGACTAACCCAAACTAAATACAATGTAAACACAACTTTAACAAGTCAAAAGAGTGGCCTCTGCAGGCCATCGAACCTTTGACCTTCGGATCATTTTTTGTCACGCCACCACTAAGCCAGCCGTGGCTATATGCATTAACGTGTATTGTAGCACTATATATTTAAATTAGTGATATCCAAAATACCGACGAAAAGTGTTTCGAACGCTTTATAATGTTATCCATTTCTGTTGAAACGTACAGATGTGTATTCACAAGCAACACTTTAATTCGAAAGTATTTCTGTACCAAGAATGGTATTTCGCGTATTTATATATGAGGCGTGTCGTGGGAACTTCGGGCTTAATGCATGTGCGTAAAGTGTCGTCCCGGATCAGCCTGTGCAGTCCGCACAGGCTAATCCGCGACACTTTCCGCTTTTTGGTATTTTCCGTTTCAAAGAAGTCTCTTCTAAACAGAAATCCACTGTAGGCGGATAGTGCCGTCCTGTGCGGACTGCACAGGCAAATCCGGGACGACACTTCACGCACATGCATTAAACCCGGTTTTCCCACGACACGATTTATCGATTTAACCAATGGTCGTTATAGGGACTGAACTCAAGATGGCCCAGTCGCCACAAATAAAGACAATTGTCAAAAATACATTATGTTTTTACATAATGCTATAGAACACATTAAACAATTGGACATATTTTTTATTTACCTGAAAAACAATGATGTTATTCATTTTTAGTTCTTTTTATCTTTCTAAATAACCCATCGAGTCATTCAACTTCTATTTTTCAATGAAATATACAGTTTCTGAAAATATTTGATCGTGTTCTATACAAATAGTGATGGTTTTACGCATGATTTTACCGTATATGCATAACTACAAAAAAACGTCTTTTATGCCCATCTGGAGTTCAGGATAAAAACACGAGAAAGCAAATTTCGTAGCCTCTATTGAAATATCGGAATTATCGCCTTTGTTGTAAACATTATTTTAAGTGGCTGATTCACTTTCAATACAACGGTAAAACATATGGTAACTACATGCAAGTGACAACTTTATTGACGTTTGTGTTAAATTTATCAATCGAAGATTGATGCAATATATTGAAAAAAAAAACTCAGAAATCGCAGATATTTATTGAAAGTCTGCCAACAGTATGGCTATTAAGGTAGTCATTTTTATCAATAATATGGTTCAGAATTATTTTCTTCGATAAAAACCCTTCTAATGGGGCTATAAACTGATGCTCTGAAGTACTTTTCTTTTGCATTTATATGTTGGAATCTGCTGTCGTTCTACTGAGGCCAAAGGAAAAAAATTATGTGTTTCGGGCAACCAGACCCTACCTAGCGAAATCCCCCCGACCCTAAAGTTTTTATCGACGATTGCTTTCCGTGAAATCCGTGTTTGTCAAGATTTAGATAATTTTCGATGCTTTTTGACCGAAATGTGTTTTTTTTAAGTAAAAAAAAATCTCAATTCCGACCCAACCTAACTGTTTGAGACCGTTGTCCGAAACATACAATTTACTTTTTTGGGCCTGAACTACCCATTAAAATGCTTCATTAGAACATTTGTTAAAGGCACTTAAGTGTTTAATAAAATGTATAGAACGTATAGTATGTCAAAGTATTTCCATATTACAGTTATCAATTCTTTACCCAGTAGTTTTATTTTCTTGTTTATGCATTTTAATGCCAAGCACAGAAACATAAAACTATCAAACAGGATCACTCATTTCCAGACCAGCGTTTAAAGCACAAATGAAACAAAATATTGAGGACAATTATGTTACAGTTAATGGCACACACTTAATGTCAATTTAACTGACTCAAAAATGACCATGAAAAATGTAAATTTTACTGAATCAAAACAAATGACCATAAAATTGCAATAGGTTTATATGCCACTGTTTGCATTTGTATCCTTGTTCCAAAAAGCATAAGATTGCAATTTAATATTTAAACCCGTTAAGATTTTTGCACCTGACTGTTTCGTATCTGTTTCAGGAACAATGGGCACGCGGGATGCCACTCTCCGTAGTGTTGTCTGCTACTGTTTAGCATTCTTCATATCGTCTGTGATCGCAGAGAAGTGAGTTGTTGCTTTTCTATTTATTTATGGTCATTTGTAGCTTTCTTTAGAGGGTGATAATGTCTATCTAGGAATAATTTAAACATACAGGTATGTGATTGTTGTAACAAGAGAAAATATCATAGCTCATAATTTCCAATGAAGTTGTATATGACACGATGACAACTTGAACTACGTAATTGTACCCCAATGTTCAATAGTCCAATTTAACTAATTGCGTCAATTAAATGCGTATGAAATGAGCTTTTACATGTTCTCGTTTCATATCAACGTTGTCTGTTGGAAACACCCTCGACTTTTTATAACTGCTTGCATAACATTTTCGAGAAATGTGACAGTTGTTTATTAACTTCCAGAATTTACACTTACGAGACAGTGTACGTATACAGTATCAAATAAAAAGCAAAAACTACAACTTCGGCGATGACCTTGCCATGCCCAAATATATCACTTACTATTGCTCATACGCTAGCTTTTAAACAGAAATTCCTTCCATAAATACGTTGGACCATACTTTGTATAAAGTGGCGAGAAGGCAGAGACATAAATCATGCACTGACATGCCGCATACCGTGAGATAAAGTAGCAGCACTATCACCCCCTGTACGTCGGTAAACCAATTTGCAGATGATACATCAGATTTCAGAGAAAACATGTCGGACAAATTACTTATTACAGCAATTTATTTACAAATACTCATTTCTTTAAGGTAAGTATCTATATTTAAAGTATCACACAAGATACAATGATATTTTGTACGTATAATGCGCTGTTACTAACGATTCCTTATGGCAATTATTTGGCCAAATTAGTATGATTTGGGTTAAGAATGTAGAAAAATCACTAAAGTTGGCAATATTTTATGTAAAAAAGTACTGATATGTTTGTATATCTGCTTCATGCGTTTTTTAAAATGCACCAGATACGCGTTATATTGCTATTTTCGTGGGACAATATAATGTAAAATTGATAAAGCCCTAACTTTTAGGTGATAAAGTCCAAACTATTTTTTTAAAGTTAATGGATAATAACCAAACTTGTACCAGAGTGCTTTATGTAAATGCTATAAATGCACGCATTTAAACCAATTTGAGCGAGATTTTAACATTGTTCACCACAAACGTTCACTAAAGCATTGTGCAACAATTTTATGAAAGTAACCATTCAGTGTTTTTTTAGGGCCAATTTGGGGCCGAAATTTGGCCCCATTCCCCTGCTAAAAAAGAATCTATTTTTTCATATATTTGCCTTAAAATTCGCCTCAGAATTTAAGCTTTATTTTGAAAAAAAAATTGACCACAATCGGACAAAAATTGACTAAGATAGAGGTATTTTCGTAAAAAATCACAGCAATCTTTCATCAAACCAATTTAGTGCATATTCTAAGTTATCATTTCTAGCCAAACAGTTGATTAATTTTGTATAACAAAGTATAAATTAAATATGTAAT
This sequence comes from Congeria kusceri, assembly GCA_027627225.1. Classification (NCBI taxonomy): domain Eukaryota; kingdom Metazoa; phylum Mollusca; class Bivalvia; order Myida; family Dreissenidae; genus Congeria; species Congeria kusceri. Next base: position 18,462,738 of record CM051025.1, on the reverse strand, counting down.
AATGCTTTTCTAAAAAAAAAATCCCCTTTTGCCGTAAAATTCCCCATCTGAAGGGCCCCGCCACCTTTCCCCCCAAAGGTGAAAAAAACACTGAGTCATTGTTAAGGTTCTTATCACAGTAATATTTTACTGCTGGATAATTATTCAAAGGGTGTGCTAATATAAAAACTGGAAAAAGTGCGGGACCAAATCTGATCTTAAATGAATTTATAATAAATTATTAGTGGCAGAGATGAACTTCCTCCGTATTTGCTTAAATTGTTTAACAAATTATTATGTCTTGGATATTTTCCAGATAAATGGACCGAATGTTTTATTGTACCTAAACATAAAAAAGAGATTTAAATGACACAAATAATTTTAGAGTGATAACTATGTTAAGGGTCTTAGGTAAAGTGTGCACACATTTGATTAAAAGTAGGCAAACTGGGCTGAAAGTACCATGTATTGCTGGAAGCACAAGCTGAATGTCGAACGAAAATGGGAACAGCATATCACGTATCTGCCCTTCACCGTCCGCATACATGAGTAGGAAGCATTTTAACATGCCTATATCAATACCATTAATACCTTTTGAGTTCAATATATCCTCCATGTCATTGATATACAAAGAATCGGGAACAAAGCACTCATCTTGTCTTAGGCCTAAATGACTCCCAAATGCAGTTCCGATATCATTATGATGTCTTACTTTGCGTACACATGAGTATACATTGCTTTTTTAGCTGTAAAACGTGGTCCTCGAATACCGAGTCTGTATATTCTGTACAAAGGATATCCCTAACAATGTAATTAAATGCCTTTGTAATGTCAAAAAAACAACAATTCTACCACGGCACGCGGCTAGTGGTGCATATATATAGAAGGAAAATAACTGTGGGTTATTCTGCAACAAATAATGGGCGGAGCCTAATGTTTTGAAAATAGTTCCAGAAATTCAAAGAATTTGTTCCGTAAAATGCACGTGCTTAAACGCGCGATAGCAAATTGTGACAAACAAATCATTTTCTGCAGTATGTAGCACAATAAAACCACACTTGTACTACATATTTTATACTTTAGTTCACAAGAACGTTTACGTTTTGTAAATATGCTTTTAATTTGCGCTTTTTAGCATTATATTTTCACTGTATTATATCGATAAGTATGACGTCATTCGCTCAGTGTTTATCAATAAAACTGACGTCATTTTGAATTGTTGATTTATTGACGTCACTGAAACGCACGTGTTAATGCTCTTTTCCGAAAATGGGCGGAGTATAGATAAATATAGTTCTCATTAATAATCTTTAAAAATATGAATTTTATATAAGATCGTGTTAGAATCGAAATAATTAACGGGTAACAGTTGGTTATTGCGGTAAGAACCAACGGTTTGTCGTTCCGATGCTTGTTATCAAACCACTCGGGCTAACGCCCTCGTGGTTTAATTCCTACGCATCGGAACTTCAAACAGTTGGTTATTACCGCAATAACCAACAGTTACCCGTCAATTATTTCTTAATTAAATTGCTTATTTTAATTTGAAATATGTTATTGAACGGTGAAGGACAAATAAGTGTCAAAATCAGCACACATAATGCCTTTACATTATCGGAGACAGGGATACTTGACTTTTTGACTATGAGTAAAATTAATATAATACAGTACTGGTTTAAGGTGATCTGTGCTACAGAACAAAAATTCATTTCAATGATATATTAAATTATGCTAGCCGATATTGAAAGTAATCCCCTAAAAACCAACCGGGCAAGTCCAGTGAAATGTATTCTAAGTTCATTGGGATTCTATCATGTCTGACACTTTTATCCAAGGTGTAGAAGGACGCATAAATGGCTATTCAAGGGCATTATTTTGTAGAAATATCTTCTGTTTTGAACTTCAATTTTACCTTAAATGGGTTAACATCGAGAAGGTAAGGTGGAATAATACCGATATTAGTAATATAGTGTTTGCCCAGTTTGCCCTGTTCTCGATGATGAATATCATCTTATTTTTCAATGTAACATCTACTAACAAACAAGACAAAAATACAATACATATATCAATATATTATATACGTCACCCAAGCTTGTTAAAAGCCACAGTTTTTTTTCGTCACAGAATCCAAATACTACCAAGTTACTATCTGTTTATGCATGTAGAGCTTTTGAAATTCAAAATACTGTCAGTACATGATGATTAATGCTACTGTATTAAGTTACATGCAGTACATATCACTTTTAGGAGTACAGTGCATATAACTTTAATGGTTAACTTAGATATACATTATTTTTGCAAAGCATGATAATACAGTACCGATAACGTTCACGTATTACTTAAATATAAATTATTTTTGTAAAGCATGAGAATACACAACAGATCACTGTTATATATGCATTACTAAGATAACAATTATTTGTGTAAAGCATGAGAATACATTAGAGATCACTTTTATGTATTACTAAGATATAAATTATGTTTGTAAAGCATGATAATCCGGTACAGATTACTTTTCTGTATTACTTAGATACAAATAATTTTTGTAAAGCACGAGAATAAATACAGAATACGTTTATATAGTACGCGCAGATAAATATAAATAAATGTATTTCTCTTTCTTAAAGCATGATCATAGTATTTGTTTCTATTTGTATAATTGTTATTCATGACGATCATGGGCCATGTTGGCCTTATTCGTTTTTAATGTGCTACATTGTTCAATTTTTCAATAAACTTTATTTTTCTTCTATTATATATAATAAAAACATGTATATGTAATGAAAGTATGTAATGAAAACTAGCACAAAACAAACCTTTCCTTTTCAAAAAATAATCATTTTAACGCGCAGTTTGAGCTTTATCCAGTTTAAGTTTGGACTTTATTTACACATTTTCTTCAAACAGTTCGGCTTTATCCATAAAAGAGCATACCATTCCAAAATATAATTGATTTCAACCCAGAAACCACTACAGTATCAACTAACAAACGTTTGAATGCCCTTCTAGATGCCAACAATTAAATAAATACGTACATTTTTTGAATATTTTGTATTTCCCCCAGACAATTTTTATATTTCTTTTCAGAAAAACGTAGATTTCTGGCAACAAACTTAATACATAATGGCATTGGACATTACTTTGTACATGTGTACAATAATGTTGTATATATACTGACTTAAATCGCAAAAAAAATCAAAATAAGTACCTACCTGTTAATTGCGGACGATATGTTTTCTCTGATATTTGATTTATCATCTGCAAATTGAATTGGTTTACCGACGTACAGGGGGTGACTATGGTTACAACATAGTTAATAATCCTCCAAATGATTTAAGAAGTCACTTAGCTAGTAAATAATCCTCCAAATGATTTACTTTTTCACTTAGCTTTCATTGGCGGATTTAAGAATGAGGGGGGGGGGGGGGTGAGCGGCGTGCGCCCTCACTAAAACTTTCCAACGTTCGATTTTTAACACTCTTAATATATTAAAACATATGAGGCGTGTCGTGGGAAAACCTGGCTTAATGCAGCGTAATGTGCGTAAAGTGTCATCCGGAAAAGCCTGTGCAGTCCGCACATGCTAATCCAGGACGGCACTTCCGCTTTTATGTTTTTTTTCTGTTTCGAGGAAGTCTTACAAACATAAATCCACTGTAGGCGGAATCTGCCGTCCTGGATAAGCCTGTGCGGACTGCACACGCTAATCCGGGACGACACGTTACGCAAATGCATTAAGCGCGGTTTTCCCACGACACGCCTCATATGCATTTCGTTGCCTTTAATGTGTTTTTCAATCAATGTTTTTTCATAAGGCGTAAAAAAATGTTTGTTTCAGGTTACCCGACCTACCCTAAAAAAATGCCCGACCCTAAAACATTTTATTGCGGTTGTCAAATTTTGTTTTGTTTTATTTATGTTATTCAATAATTAAATGTTTTTTTGTTAAATAAGTGTTTAGTTTTGATAGAATCCACTTTAAAAAATGTTTAAGGATATTACAGATATTTTTTTGGAATATTAATTCAGTTTTAGAATCTTAAAATTGACGATTTACTAAATAAAAAAATAAAAAAATTATAATTCCCTACCTACCTTCCCTAATTGTTGTGGTCATGTAACCTGAAACAAACATATTTTGTTACGCCTGATCAAATCCATGTCTCGGTATTTTCGTTCCTTTCTGTCGATATTGCACCTTTCCGATATCTGTCATGGCCAACATGTAAGAGGGACCAAATCAGTTTTTGTCAGCTTTGTTCAGCTACTGAATATTCCCGCCCCTGCTTTAACTGTATAGGCTGTTTACAATTCTCCCTGAATTGTGTATGAGGGTTGAATAAAAGTTCGTTGACCTTATTAATGTTTCAAGAACAAAAAGGCATTGTAGTGATTTAATTAACTGCGTTCAGAAAAAAAATGAGAAAAATATCGCCTATTGTTTGGACACCGAACATGTAAAGCAGTAAGAATGTCAGAAAACTGTTCGAAAAAATGCAACATCAGTTTCAATAAATGTGTTTGAATATGAGCACATGTTAATGTGCGTTTGCGTCATTTTATGTCATCTGGAACAAAGATACTACATGGTGATAATCTGAAATTTATCACGTATACACTTAAAACCAGTTTTGTTGCTTCATTGTTTTATCTTCTACAATTATGTCACTTTCAGTTCCTATCTGTTTATCGCCCCAAAAACTATTCGACCCGGAAATGACCTTACAATTCAAGGGAAGTTACTCGCCGACACCGCAACTCCAGTAACGGTAACTGCATATCTCGAGAAAACCACGGAGAAGGAATGGGGGTTCTGCGCACCGCGGAACGAAACAACAAAAACAACCACGGCCCCGCCCCCACCGGAACGAATCAGCATGGTGCAAGCCGTCATATCCGGGACAGAACCACAAACAATCATGCTAACGGTGTGCTGGCTTAACTTTCTTTTTTCGTGTTGAGTTTAATAACATATACTGTTGTTGTTGATTATGTTGTTGTTTTGTTTTGCTGTTGTCGGTATATAAGTCGCCTGTATTTATTTTCGTAATTCGTCAAACCTTGAAACCTAAATATGCCACGATTTTTACAAAAACTGTACTATTATAATACACTTTAAAATAATTTACCAGATTTGCTTGAAAACTATTTGACCTTCAGCTTTCAAACTTGGTATATTTATTCATCATGATGAAATAAGTGTGTACGACAAGAACCATAACTCTGTCATGGATTTTGATTGAATAAGGGCTCTTTTTCGACTGAGATGTTTTTGTTAAGTTATTAGGCCCCCACTTTAGATGGGGGGGGGGGGGCATATAGATTTGCCCTTGTCCGTTCTCCCGTCTGTCCGTCCGTCGGATGTTTGTGTCACGCATAACTCAAAAGGTACAACTGCTAGAGTGATGAAACTTTATAAGCATATTCGTTGGCATCGGGGCTTGTGCACCTGGGTATTTTGGTGCAGTCTGAGTAGTTTTTTTCCGACATCAGCGGAGTTATGGCCTATTTTTGGCAAAAAATAACATTTTTGGACTTGTATCGCGAGTTACTCAAAACGTATTGCTGCTAGATAGATGAAACTTTACAAACATATTAAATAGCATGTGAACTTGTGCACCTGGGTATTTTGGTGCAGTTTGTTGCGACAGCGGAGTTATGGCACTTTTTTAGCAAAAAATGACATTTTTGGACTTGTGTTGCGTGTTACTCAAAAAGTATTATTGCTAGAGTGCTGAAACTTTATAAAGATATTGATCAGCATGTGAACTTGTGCACCTTGGTATGTTGGTGCAGATTTGTTCAGACATCAGCGGAGTTATGGCCCTTTTTAGCAACAAAATGACATTTTTGGACTTGCGTCGCACGTTACTCAAAAACACTTTACTGCTAGAGTGATGACACTTTATATACGGTTTAATCAACATGTGAACTTGTGAACCTGGGTATTTTGATGCAGTTTTTTTCCGCCATCAGTGGAGTTATGGCACTTTTTTAGCAAAAAATAACATTTTTGGATTTGTGTCGCGTGTAACTAAAAAGTATAAGTGCTAGACTGATGAAACTTTATAAACATATTCATCAGTGTGTAAACTTGTGCACCTGGGTAGTTTTGTGCATTTTCCCGACATCATCAGAGTTTTGTGACAACCAGCGGAATGTGGGGGCATCCGTGTGCTACAGACACATGTACATTTCTTTTAGGTCCACTTGCCTTGGACATTGTTTTACCTACAGCTTTCAAATTGTGTACCCTTATTCAGCATGATGGGATAAGTGTATAGGACAAGAAACATAACTCTATCATGGATTGTGATTGATTGTGGTCCTTTTTTAATTTAAGTTTAGTTTTTCAATTTAGGCGCACGTGCCTTAGAATGTAAAGGAACCACAGCCTTCAGACCTTGGGCGTAACAAATTTTTTTGTTTGTTTCGGGTTATCCGACCTACCCTAAAAATGCCCTGAACCTAGAACATTTTATTGGGGTCGTCAGTTATTTTTTTGTTTTATTTATATTTTTTAATAATGTAATGTTTTTTGGTTAAATAAGTGTTTAGTTTTGATAGGATCCTTTTTAAAACAATGTTTAAGGATAGTACAGATATGTTTTGAATATTAATTCAGTTTCAGAATCTTCAAGTTGACCATTTGCTAAGTAGAGAATAATTAAAAATAAATCCCTACCTACCGTCCCTAATTCTTTTGGTCATATTACCTGAAACAAACATAATTTTGTTTACGCCTTATATACTTGTTACCTTTTTTAAAGAGCTTTTGTCACGATCTTAGCAGTAGCATCCGCCAGCGGTGCTCTTGTTACATCTCGCTAACAAATTCGTTTTACTCCAAAACTCCATTCGACTCCATTGATCGAGTTAAAATGTATGAGAACGATTAACCTTGATCTAGATTCTACTATTTTAAGTCCTTCAACAAAAACATACCAATATTGGACATGCCATGTTTTATATACCCGCATTTCAGATCCCCGACACCCTGCCCGACGACCGGTACCGGCTCCGCATCAAGGGTACGGGCGGGCTGCAGTTCACCAACACCACCCAGCTGTCCTACCACGGCAAGAGTCAGTCGATATTCGTACAGACGGACAAAGCCATATACAAACCCGAGCAGACAAGTAATGTGTCCATACTGATGATTAAGCTTTGATGGATCATATTTTTCACAAATTATATTATATGTTTCACAAACCAGTGAAGAATGGGGTCTGATTTGTCACATTTGTAAATGAGAAGAATGTGATCGGCCAAAAAACGGGGTATTCGTGAGGATCACATATGAATATGATTTCAATGCTTATCCGAAACTGGATGCGATCACAATCTTCACAGAAAATGTGAACTATAAGACTGCGATGTGTGACGAATAATATCTTAATTGTCACACCGGTGAAGAATGCGATCCTATTTTTCACAGATGTAAAAACTATGATTTTTGAAAAATATGGTCCTACATAGCTATTATGCGATATGCCGATTGTGCGCTTGTGAACTGTTTAGTTTATACCATTATGTAGTTTGTTTACAAAATAATGTGCGAGCCTTTTAGAACCAAAAATGATCTCTCAGCTCATTGAAAGTTTTAAAGAAACTTATTTGATTAAGACTTTGAGACAAAACTTTAACAATTATGACTGCCCATGTGATTGTTTGTCTTCGTTTACTGTTATATTTATCATTTCCATTTACTACTGAGTATTTGTTCTGAAGCAATGAGTAAATGAGCAATACAAAGGTTTTCTGTGTGATTTCAGTTCATTTCAGGATTTTCGGTATGACATCAGACCTAAAAGTGACGTTGGACCCAATGTCTGTGGATTTGTATGTAAGTATACAAACTATTTAACATAGGACGACGAGTGGAATATTGTTTGCAAACCTTTAACAAAAATATTTCAAAACAAATATCATTGAGTCATGCATATTTAGATGAAGTGACAAGTTATCAAATTTCTGAAGAAATACAAATATTATATTGAAGTTTAAAATGTGTAAATACGTACTGACAAATACAGACATAACGTAACCACATAAAGTTAATAACCATTCATTTTAATTTAAAATGGAAGAACCGTAGTTGTAAAACTCAGAATTTAAAATGGAGAAACCCTAATTGTAAAACTCAGATTTTAAAATGGAAGAACCGTAGTTCGGAATTTAAAATGGAAGAACCGTAGTTATAAAACTCAGAATTTAAAATGGAAGAACAGTAGTTGTAAAACTCAGAATTTAAAATGGAAGAACCCTTGTTGTAAAACTTGGAGTTTAAAATGGAAGAACCGTAGTTGTCAAACTCAGAATTTAAAATGGAAGAACCGTAGTTGTCAAACTCAGAATTTAACATGAAGGACCCCTTGTTGTAAACTCAGAATTTAAAATGGAAGAACCGTAGTTGTAAACCTTAGAATTTAAAATGGAAGAACCGTAGTTGTAAAACTCAGGATTTAAAATGGAAGAACCGTAGTTGTAAAACTCAGAATTTAAAAGGGAAGAACCAGAGTTGTAAACCTCAGAATTTAAAATGGAAGAACCGTAGCTGTAAAACTCAGAATTTAAAATGGAGGAACCCAAAATGGAAGAACCCTTGTTGTAAAACTCAGAATTTAAGATGAAACAACCGTAGTTTTCAAACTCAGAATTTAAAATGGAAGAACCGTAGTTGTAAAACTCAGAATTTAAAATGGAAGAACTCTGTGTTGTGAAAATAATTTGATAAGTACACAATTGAATTATTACCTACATTTGTACCCAGTTTTGTTCGTGCACGTGTTTCAATGGTTTCTTGATACCATAAGTGTATTTTCAGTTGGATACTCTTGCATCGATTTAACTCGGTTCTTGTGCGATAATTAATATATTCAGCGTAACGGAGTTCTAATATATTCATGCATGAAGGTCAGTGTCAGGGTAATGTGTCCGAGGTATACCTTTGTTCTTGTGACAGGACCCAGCAGGGAATAAGATCAACCAGTGGTCGGTCACAGAGGCGGACCTGCGGGCGGCTGGTGGCGTGTTCGAGTCGCAAATGGTCATGTCGGACGCGCCGGTCCTGGGGGACTGGATGATCAAGGTCAAACAAGGGGTACGGTACTTCTTTCTATTGAGAAAATAATGTTCGAGATGCAGTGCAGTTCCAACCAGCTTACACTTATTTGCATTGTTGGAGTGATTTTATGTGTTGAACATTTATGGAGGGGGATGTCTTTGTAACTTCATAACTGTTGCAAGGCCGACATACACGACTGCGTTGTCAATTTTGCATTGACGAATGTAAATTAAACACGACTGGAAAATTGACGGTCATCCCCCACCCCCCATATAACATTGTGTGATTTTTTCTGTTTTACCGTATACGGTTTGTTAATACGATGTATTCTCGCAATCATCAACTCATGATTCAGTTTTGGTTTATTGCGTGTCAATTCATAAATTTATTTTCCCGGTAATTAATTGATATTTACGATATTACAATATGCCACAGTATGTTCTTTTTGGCAAGCGTATCTTATTTCATAAACATGATTAATAACAAAAACGTGTAGCCGAAATGCACATTTTGGATTTAATTTTCTGTCATCCTGCAATAAAACAAAATTTACAAAAACTAACTGAAAACCCCCCCACTAAATTTATGAAAAATATCGTAAATGTTTATCTTGTTTGAATATGAAAGAAAAGCGCGTTACGCAACAATATAAAATTGTGGCGTCCGCATTATGTTGTTAACATCCGGATTATAAACCTGAAGAAAAACACCTTTGTTGAGATGCAAATATGTTGATTTTTTATGGTTTCAGCGCGAACAGAGAGAGAAATCATTCACAGTTGATGAATATGGTGAGTATTTGCCTTTCATGGTCGCGACTTAATGGTTTTTAGATGTTATATCGTGACCGCGAATGCCGGCATAATTACATAATCCAATGTTTCTTACAGCCTGACATGCTAGCAAAGATTCGGTTCTAGATGTATCTAAAAGACGTCCACTGTTCAGGAATATTTTTCTGAGCCGCATATGGTATACTGTTAATCTCAGTTTTAATCTAAATCTCACAAGAAAGTATTCAGTATTCCTTTTTGGGCGAAAGATACTACAACAACCGCATACCCGGTGTTTTATTTGTTCCATTGTACTGTTGGGGTCTGTCGGGCCCGGCTAGCTCCGTTGGTGGAGCGCCGGACTGTCAATCCGGGTTCGTAGTTCACTCCCCAGCCCGGCCACATATCTTGTGTGGGGATTTGTCATGAAATACGTTCTACGGCCATTCTCCCCCTATATCTTATTCAAGTATGGCAGTTGTCAGTTACTGGCATAAGGCTGTGCACTTAGTACTGGTGAATGGCTTAGATCGGCTAATTTCTTTGCCCGGGTAAAGTGTGAGTAGGTTAACTGACCGCCGTGATATAACTGAAATACTGTTAAAAACGGCGAAAAATCCAAATAAACAACAACAACAAAAACTGTTGTGATCCATCTTACATAGGATGGGTTGTTGCAATACTTGATGTTGATAAATGTGTTGAATGCGTGAGTGGTTTGGGAACATGGACGATGAAAGCATTCAACATTCAATCAACATTAATCACACGCAAAGGTGCATGCACTCTTCAATGATTTTTGTGCACTCTTATGATCTAAAAACTGAGTTTCAGATCACAAGAAAAAATCCATTTTCGGGACATGTCAAATGTAAACAGTGTGAATAAATGTCTCCTATTCCTAATATAATCATTGTATAATGTTAAAAAAAACTCATTTATATTAAGCAATGTGTTTATTTGCCGTATACAGTTTTATAATATAAAATGTGAAATTGTTCACTTAAAGTACAAGCAACTATTTCAGTTCTCCCGAAGTTTGAGGTCGCTCTTGTGCTGCCACCGTTCGGTCGTCTTACCGACAAAGAGTTTCAGGGAAAGGTCACCGCACAGTAAGATCTAAATAATATTATTTTGACGCGTTTACGGAATTTAAAAAAGCTACATAACATTTTGTACATTGACAAGGCTCCAAGAAAGAGAAAAAAAGAAATACACTATATATGATGTTGAACATTGCGTATGATATGCCTATAACTCAGGAGGTTCTTCCGCTCTGAAGCTTCATCACTTAGACTAATCAGGTGTTTTACTAGTCAATATTACTTCTGGCATTCCCAACTTGTTATATGGTTTCTAACTTGTTTATTTTGTTGAAAATACAGATTCAGTATTTGGAGGTGTGATGTATGTCAACTATAGATGGGAACTTGCCTATCGTGGTTACTTCACATAACTAGTGTGAGGATGGGTCATGAAATTATTTCTACGGCCATTACCCCCCTCCCTCTGAGTCAAGTTGGGCAGTTGTCAGTTACTGGCATAAGTATGTGCACCTAGTACTGGTAAACCGCTTAGATCGGCTAACCTTGACCAGGAAAAGTGTGAGTAGTGTAACCGCCGTTATATGACTGAAACATTGTGAAATACGGCGAAAAATCCAAACAAACAAACACACAAACTTCTAGCTAACAGCAGATTGTCTGAAACGGAAACTCACGCCCGCGTCTTTTCTATTTTAAATTATCCAGTATCGTAAACCTTGAAACAACCACACATGATCTGTAAGTAACTGACACTCATATCCTTGTCGTGTTTGCATTTCTAATAAGGCTTTAAAACATGTTTGTTTCAGGCTACCCGACCTACCGTAAAAAAATGCTCTGACCCTAGAACATTTTATTGGGGTTGTCAGATATGTGTTTGTTTTATTTATGTTTTTCAATAATTAAATGTGTTTTGGTTAAATAAGTGTTTATTTTCTATAGAATCCACTTTAAAAAATGTTTAAGGACATTACAGATATGTTTTGAATATTAATTCAGTTTTAGAAACTTGACCATTTACTAAATAAAAAAATATTAAAAAAATCCCAACCTACCTACCCTGATTGTTTTGGTCATGTAACCTGAAACAAACATAATTTTTACACCTAACATGAACATGTACATCCTCTTGCAGGTATACCTATGGGAAGCCCGTGAAGGGCGTGGCAGAGGTGCGTATCCGCCCACGATGGCCCCAGTATGACTGGGTTGACTACACCAGGGTACTCAGGAGCAAGAATATAGAGCTGCAGTTTCCGGTAAGAATTGTATCAGAATATTAAATAAAGACTGACACGGTAAATGAGTAAATATTATTGAGCATAATAACATATTATATATTAATAAATATAGAATATGATGATCAGTTTTAGGACACCACCTGGAGCTTTGTTTCACAGTAGAAGGCGCATGTCTTGTTTTAGCGATAATGATCCATTAGGGGCGGTATCCGGACACATGCCCTCCCGGACATATACTACCTATAATATTTAGTCAAGCGGGACATATGCCCATCCGGACATTTGCCATCCCGGACATATGCTCTCCTGTTAATATGCCACCCGGACACTGGCTCACCTTATGTCTTTGAAATTTGTTATAAATCCTTTAAATCCGTGCCTTAATTATCATTTTAAACTCGGTAACTTCCGGTTGCATTCAGATTGACGGCGAGGCCATGTTCCGCGTCCCCATGAGTCAGCTAGAGGAAGCAGACAGGTGGCTGGACTACTCCTACTTGGTATTCGAGGCCAACGTCACCGAGACGCTGACCGGAAGTAAGCTCCGAGCGCCGGATGTGGAGCTCCAGTTTTTCAAACAAATCACAAAACTGGAATTTCCCAGCTCGCTTGCAAACAATTTTAAGCCGGGACTTCCATACACATCTGTTGTGAGTACACTTTGAACTAAGAAAAACTGGACAATATACATGTATGTACATCATGCACGATTAATGACAGACTATATTGTTAGTTAATTTAAAAGGAAAGTTTAGGAGTTTATTATCTAGTATACTATCGAGATTTGTTATGCTCAGGAACTTTCGATCGTAAGACGGGGAAGCATTTTATGCACTATATGTATTTATAACTATATTAACATTTGAAGTGAATTAGTGATACCACTGAAAGATAGCACCAAGCTGGATATACGTTTCGGGCGCAAATACATGAATTGGAGTAAGCTTGTCGGAAAGGTTTATCACCTACCAACCCATACATGTATAAAGTAGAAAGTATATAGTTTGCAAATCAATGACAAATACTAGTATTGTTTAAAGCTTTCTGTTGAGATTCTAGACGTGTACATGGCTTGCATGGCTTCAATGCAACATAACATAATAAAACAGCTTTCTTTCGCTTAAAGACAATACATTCGTAATTCTAAGCTATTGTGAGGTTTAATAGAATATTAGACAATTAATTTTACGGGGGACGCATGACGCTTCCGATCCTTCTAATCCCTCTTCTGCGTTTAGTTGTTGGAAGCATCTTCGACCTTAGTTTCTGACCTCGTGACTGCAGGTCAAGGTGTCCGAGCGAGATGGTTCCCCGCCGTCCATGATCAAAGGACCATTGAACGTGCAAGTCACCTACTATCGACCAATGAGGACAACAACAACCACCACCACTACCACAACTACTACCATGTCGCCTGACAACGGTACGGATAAAATAAAAGATGTGTATATGAAAGTCCAGCTATATCAGCATTCACTGTAGTGCATGGTTAACATCCGACGACACTTTATTTCATTCAAATGATGTCATGCATATAAAACTGAATAACTGTGTTGGCATTTTATACTAGTATCAGAATATCTTATTTCATTAAAGTTCATTGAACGTTTGAATAAGATTCTTTAATGAGACAATGGTTGTATTTTTTTGTTATTTTTTATTACAGTGACAGGCGAAGTACCCATAATAGAGCCAGAGATCATACCACACCGGATGGGCCGGTGGTGGCCCCGGGAAGACGAAGAACGACTTCCGGAAATGAACTTTACCATACCCGCAGACGGCATTGTGGAGATTCCATTGAAGATTCCCAGTGACGTCACGCGCGTGAGCCTCAACGTGAGTTATGCTATTATTAGTAAAATGTAACATGGAGTGTTACACTGAATATACGTTATCTATGTCGTTGATGATACGGGTCACGGCGATGGTTTATGATATTAAAGGAATGATACGAAAACGTAGATGATATAGATGGCGGCTTTGATAAAAAAAAATCATGAGAATGAGGATGACGATGATGATGATGATGATGATGATCACGATGATAACGATGAGGATGACGACGATGTTGATGAGGATGACGATAACGACGATGAGAATGATGAGGATGAGGATGAAGATGATGACGATAATGATGATGATGATGACGACGGCGATGATGATGATGTAATTATGGTGGTCTCCTTTCTCTTCAGGCGCGCTACGACTCTGCGGAAGCGTACAAGTCGATTACGAAGTACAACTCTCCGAGCGACAGCTACATGCAGCTTAGCCTCCTCTCGGACTCGCCCAAGGTACGTGGAAACAAACATGTGCTGGCGTCCGTGACATGACTAATGCTGAATGTCACACCCTGAATGATGTTTCTTCGTCTTTATTTGTTATAACAATATATATGCACAGGTGTATGTGGCCTGTTTCTTCCTGGTTTTTTAACAGTTTTGTTAGTCAGATATTTTTAATTTGGCCTATTTTCTTCTATGGCACTAAATACACACTTACAGTGCGCAATAACATAATTGTAAGCAGACGTACATTCAGGCCGAAAATAAAATATTGTTTGTTTCTCCTCCCGCGACACATGCTAATGAAGGGTGGTTCGGTAGGTCGGAAAAATATTTTATTTGTATGCACAATAAGTCATTTTCATTCATGTTTTCCTTATGTTCGAAATGTTACGTTATAGTATTAATTCCTGATATTTTTGTTTTAGTAGATTCATTACGTTCTGCTTATTTACGTAATACTTTGTTCTAATTACCTTACAATAATTTATCAAAATTTAACAAACAATAACATACGTTAAAAACAAGAGCGTTAGTAATAAAAACCTGTTAAAACTAAGGAGTAATAGAGTGACGTTGCAATTTGCCGGGCATCCAAACAGAACCCTGTTAGCAACAGCCATAGCAACGGTGACTGTCAAACTGCGGCTAGCAGTTTGTAGATGAAAAGCGTGTTACACGCTTAGCACGTGGATAGTGTTTAAAAGCATCAGTCTGAAACACTGTATCTTAACAACGCAAATGCTAGAGCGTACATGAATTAGCATTCTATGGAAATAAAAACAAATAGGACTGTGTTCATTAATAAAAAGAAAGCAACACAACATTTTTTAAAAAATGAAATAAAAAGAAAAAGCGCTGCAGTTTATTTACTTCCATTTTTGACAAGGACTTTAGTTCCGCTAACTTTCATTCAAATGGTGCCTAAGCCAAAGTTTTGCATAATTCTAATCCGTGTGCAGTGATGAGTTTGAATAACACTTTCGATAATTATTACTAGATCTAGTAATTTTATTTTTTTAACAAAATAAGACGTTTGATGCGATCGTAATTCATATTCTTAGTAAACGGTTCCTTTCACCAAAATTGTGATATTTATTTATAGTTATTTCTTTATTTACTATTTTAATTTGTAGTAATTTATTACAAACGTGGCTGTTAAAAACATGCATATCTATAACAAAACACATACCTAACGCAAATGTGTTACAAATGACTTGCACCTTTACCAATTAAAATTAGAATGAAGGCGTGATAAACTTTCTAACGACGACGCTCATTTGCATGTAGGAAATTTTATGCGTGGACACTTGGTGCATAAAGGCGAGTTTGTTCAGGCGAGTTTGTTCAATTCCGGTGGGCGTTCTTCGTCTTAAAAAACATGCATATGCGAGCGGAAATGGTTGCGCTCTAGAATCTGACACTGAATGCTATGGCGTCATTTCGTAAAAGCATGTGTCAAAATAAGCCGAATCACGCGTTACCGAGAACTGTCCGTTTAAAGTCATTTTATAAGCGTCTTTTGAAAGTACGATTTGTACACGCTATTGGATTCTTTTTAAGGATTCGCACCCCGCATTTTCACACACAAATAAAATAAAATATTGTTTTCTTTGGTCTATAAATTTTTTTGGGTCGCGGCGATTTTGCTGGGTCGGTTGCGGGAGGGGAAACAAACTATATTTTATTTTATGCCTCATACAAAACATTTTGTGTACTTATCGAATTGCCAAACATGAATCTTCCTTTTTTTGCGTATATCGTGTGGATGTTTCAGTTGTCACACTCGGCCCTTTGCTAATTCGCGTGTGTTCTTCTTCAGTCTGGCGGCTCGGTCCAGATTCAGATCCGGTCCACAGACCCCGCCCAGCAGGACGTGTTCTACCAGGTACCAGACAACACGTTATCAGTTACCTAAACGGCTAGTTTTCCTTATTCAGAATGTCGACAAACATGGTTCTGTAGGATTTTCAAATTTTCATATGATTTCATAATTTGCTTTCAAATGCGTTCGGGTTTTGTCCGTTTTGTGTACTAACTTTCATCGGATTGCTATCGCTCCGCAAGAACACCGAAAACAATACGCACTGTTGTAAATAATTTTTGATTAAGCGTTGTTTATCGACTAAAAAACAACGGTTTAAAGTTCTGCTGCAAGGGGTTTAATAACCGCGCAACAGAATGCCAAGTTTTGTCTATCGAAAAATTTGCGGCTGTCATGTAAGCATTATAATATGCAGTTATATAATTATTATATAACCGCATATCAGAATGAATATTTTTGTCTATAAAAATCTGCGCATGTCATGTTGGCATTTATATATGATATCCTTTTTAAGGTCATGTCCAAGGGCAACATCGTGGCTATGGGTACAGTGGCCCTGACCAATGACCCGTGGGTTCTACCGATCACAGCGAAAATGGCCCCTAAAGCCAAGGTCATGGTGTTCTACGTTAGACCGAATGGAGAGGTGGTGGCGGACGGACTGACATTCAACGTGGACGGCTTCTTTGAGAACGAGGTCGGTTATGGTTCTTTCTTCCTCATTTAAAATTACGTGTAATAACATATATAATGGGCCTAAAATAAAATATTGTTTGTTTCCCCTCCCGCGACCGACCCAGCAAAATCGCCGCAACCCAAACAATTTTATAGACCAGGCCGAAAATAAAATATTGTTTGCTTCCCCTCCCGCGACCCATGCTAATGAAGGTTGGGTCGGTAGGTCGGAAAAATATTGTATTTGTATACACAATAAGTCATTTTCATTCATGTTTTCCTTATGTTCGAAATGTTACGTTATAGTATTAATTCTTAATATTTTCGTTGTAGTAGATTCATTACATTCTGCTTATTTACTTTTATACTATTGTTTTCTTTGGTCTATACATTTTTTTGGTCGCGGGAGGGGAAACAAACAATATTTTATTTTAGGCCCCAAAGAAAACAATATTTTATTTTATTTGTGTGTGAAAATGCGGGGTGCACCCAATGAGAACGCATAAAATTTCATATATGCATATGAGCGTCGTCGTTAGAAAGTTTATCACGACTTCATTCTAATTTTAATTGGTAAAGGTGCAAGTCATTCGTACCACATTTGCGTTAGGTATGTGTTTTGTTATAGATATGCATGTTTTTAACGGCCGCGTTTGTAATAAAAATTACTACAAATTAAAATAGTAAATAAAGAAATAATTATAAATAAATATCATAATTTTGGTGAATTTTAGTGAAAGGAACCTTTACTAAGAATATGAATTACGATCGCGCCAAACGTCTTATTTTGTTAAAAAAATAAAATTACTAGATCTAGTAATAATTAACGAAAGTGTTATTCAAACTCATCACTGCACACTGATTAGAATTATGCAAAAACTTTGGCTGAGGCAAAATTTGAATGAAAGTTAGCGGAACTAAAGTCCTTGTCAAAAATGAAAGTAAATAAACTTCAGCGCCTTTTCTTTTAATTTTATCAAAAGTGTTGTGTTGCTTTCTTTTTATTAATGAACACAGTCCTATTTGTTTTTATTTCCAAAGAATGCTAATTCATTTATGCTCTAGCATTTGCGTTATTAAGATACAGTGTTTCAGACTGATGCTTTTTAACACTATCCACGTGCTAAGCGTGTAACACGCTTTTCATCTACGAACTGCTAGCCGCAGTTTGACAGTCACCATTGCTGTGGCTGTTTCTAACAGGGTTCTGTTTTGGATGCCCGGCCAATTGCAACGTCACGCTATTACTCCTTAGTTTTAACAGGTTTTTATTACTAACGCTCTTGTTTTTAACGTATGTCATTGTTTGTTACATATTGATAAATTATTGTAAGGTAATTAGAACAAAGTATTACGTAAATAAGCAGAACGTAATGAATCTGCTACAACGAAAATATTAAGAATTAATACTATAACGTAACATTTCGAACATAAGGAAAACATAATGAAATAGATTTATTGTGTATACAAATAAAATATTTTTCCGACCTACCGACCCACCCTTCATTAGCATGTGTCGCGGGAGGGGAAACAAACAATATTGTAATTTCGGCCCTGTACATTTACATTTACATTAATTTTATAGCTAGCTATTCGCTTCTTTTTCATACGTAATGAATTTCAGCTAATAAAAACAAAAATAAGATATGTAATATACGTGCAAATTATAAACACATCTTGGCAACAAAAAGAACAGTATTATTTCTTCCTAGACACATTTATTTAGCGCAACACATAATTAGAAATATAGAAACCGAATTCCTGATTTGAAGGTTTGCCCGTTAATTGAACACTAAATAACGGCAAAAATGTATTAAGCTGTTTCGTAGCACACAAAGTACATTCAAAAAAGTTTTCTGAGATTGTTTTACGCAACACATTTATTTCTCTCACTTGCAGGTCACCATTTTCTTCGACCAACAAAAGGTGGCCCCAGGGGATCCTATCCAGCTGACCGTGACCGCTGACCCGGGGTCAAAGGTCAATGTCCTGGCGGTGGACAAGAGCGTGCTGCTGCTCAAGTCAGGCAACGACATTTCGCACGATCAGGTAAACGGACACACTCTGTAGTCAGTACAAGTAATAGCTTCTCCGACATCGTTCCGATGGAGCTTGAATATCTAACGTTTTGTTAGTTATGTCAGTATTAAATGACTTTAAAAATGCACAAGACAAGGATTGGTGTAGAACCCATAGATTTAAAGGACGCACACTGAAATAGTAGGACAATGGACATGCATACATTCATTTTCCTGTATACTTTAAATGCGTCGTCCATTCGCAAGTTTACCTATTGACATATATGAATAATTCTTACATGATACTCGCTGATTTTTCCATTCACAACGAACAAATTACCGTTGCTAAATTACCAAGTAAACAACGCAAAAAGTAGTCTTGATTCTGAGCGGAGCATAGTACAATGTAGTTCTCATTAAAATTGGAAAACAATTTGTCCGATCATCATTAGAATCGAAATAAGTTTCGCATTATCGTTTTTTTTATCGGCCAATAAACAACGATTTGTCGTTCTGATGCGTGGCTATTAAACCACTAGGGGGTTAGCTTCAGAACTCCAAATCGTTGTTTACGGGCCGATAAATAACGATAAATCGAAAACATTTTCTTAAATGTCTAACTGGATTATTGCCGTTGTGTCGCAGGTGAGGTCCGAGCTCCAGTCCTACGACACCAGTGACCGGTACGGCGGCTGTGACTGGCTCTGCTGGCGATGGCCGACGCCGGCGAGAGGCGATGACGCCAAGGACTTCTTTGACGTAAGTCCAGTCTTTCCAACGGATATAGTTTACCGTTGAATTTAATGTTTATTACGGTTTTGTAAGCGTTAAAGTCAACTGCGCGTTTGAGCATTTATTCAACATTGTTTGTTTCATCCAGCTGTGAATCATGTTTTTAGGTGTCGGTACTATTTTAAATAGTATCAATTAAATGTTCAAACAGTATGCATATAGACACGTTCGTCGTCCTTTTTCGAACAAAATGAAAATCTGCTTATACGTATGAACGTTACATGAAATTGAACATAAATTTAAAAAAAAAACATTGAAAAAATTTATGTTCCTTACATTTTCATTGTTGACTGTATAACAAATGTACCCATGTAGATTGATGTTGGTTGTTTTTCTAAGATCTTTTCGTATATTATGAATCGTCCATTATTATTACACATAAACTGAAGAACAATATTACATAATCGTGCTCTATAAGTTTATTATTTCCATGGAATGCACTGTTTAATCAAAATATATAAACGACGCAAATTCATTTTTCATTTTTTTTTTCAGAACGCTGGTTTGGTCTACATTACTGACGCGTTAATATACGACCACGTGGAGCGTAAGTAACGGATTTTTTCTCTACTCTACTTTCGACAGTTGATGTCATTACTTTTGTCTTAATTGTTAGTGTTGTCTTTGGTTAAATGTTTCCGCTTCCTCTATATTTGAGGCGTGTCGTGGGAAAACCGAGTTTGATGCACGTGCGTAAAGTGTCGCCCGGATTTGCCTGTGCATTCCGAACAGAATAATCTGGGACGACACTTTTCGCCTACAGTGGATTTTAGGTTGAGAACAGACTACATCGAAACAGATTTAATACAATAAAAGCGGAAAGTGTCTTAGGCTAATCCGGACGACACTTTACGCACATGCAGTAAGCCCTGGTTTCCCACGACACGCCTTATTTATATTAATTGTTGGATTATTTGTATTTCTTCTTTATATTTCGTGTTCGATGTTAATGCGGATTATAATGCCGATGTATATTTAATGATGTCATAAGTATACAGTCCTTCATTTAAATGGATAGTGATGTTAGTGCGAATATATAGTGAATATACACTAGGCAAAAGTTATAACGCACCGCGGACTAATAGGTGCTTTAACTTTTTAATTACGTATTTCAGCTGCGCAATGGTAAACACGAAATTCATTCTTATTTTTTCCAATATTTTGATATGGACACATGCATGTATGACTCAAATAATCATAGCTAAAATTTCAAGCTGAATTTTTTTGTAATAAAGAAAATACAACGATTTCCATTTGGTGCGTTATAACTTTTGTTGAGTGTGCCGGTATATCTAGATTATGCAAACATAATTTGCTTACAATAATTAACTTTAATCTTAATATTAATGTTTTATTTGATCTGCGTATTTTCTCGGCGACCTAGTGTTACATGAGATAAATTTACAAGAGTATATGACTATATCGTAGCTTGAACTTTTGCTACGTTTGTTCATACTGTAATTTGATTTGCAGCTATGATACTTTTTGTATTCGAAGTACTATAATGTATAAATAATTAAATGTAAATGAAAAGCCTAAAACCTGGCAAAACCTTAATTTTGATGGCAAGTGCCTTTGTAAATATAAAACACACCTCTTAACAGCAACTCATCGAGTGTTATTTCGAACGACTACAAGAAGTACAGCGAACGATTTTTCTGCAAA
The DNA here is from genome assembly GCA_027627225.1 of Congeria kusceri. Lineage (NCBI taxonomy): Eukaryota > Metazoa > Mollusca > Bivalvia > Myida > Dreissenidae > Congeria > Congeria kusceri. The sequence continues at coordinate 18,441,369 of CM051025.1, read as the reverse complement.
TAAGGAATACACTAAGGAGTTTAAAGCGCCTGAGCGAGACAGAAGACATTTCCCTGAAACGTGGCTCTGGATCAGTAAAACGATGTATATAGCCGCTTACTTCTGTGCTCGAATATTTGTTCCAAAGTTATTACGACCTTTCCCATTTTTATTTTTGTGTATCGCTTATTTTCCAAATGTAACCTCAGGTTTTTTTTTCATAAAATAATGAAACACATGAGATCCAAATAATTTTTTGTTAAGCAAAATAAAGTGACAATATAAATTTGGAAGCAGACGGATAAACATTACCATGACGAAGGAAACACTAAAATATGGAATATATCAACAAATACGAGTGTCGACTTTTGCATCGTGTATTAGTGTTGTGTAACCAAAAACAACTGCCGAGTCAACGTATATACATGTATAGGAGTTTCCGTCTGTACAGACGAAAACTTGTTTCTGATAACAAAGTATGCGTATTTCATTTTCAACAATGGTTCTTATTAACTTTTCTTCCATTTTAAAGTATACTAGTATGGTAAAGAACTTTATCATGATGTTTTAATTTATGCCAATATATGTTGTAAGATCGTACGTACACACTTTAATTAATATTCGTTCAGAGTGATGCATTCTGGTGCGTATATTTCGAACACCATGTGTATGAATGTTTCCCTGTAAAATAACCACGTGTCTGTTTCGACTTTGTACAGCCGCTCGACTTCTCTGAACGTCTAAACAATTCGTTTTGTAATAACAAGTGAACGAAGTCTGCAGAATTTGAAAGATTGTATAATTATTTATCTTGTCCGTGATATTCAAAGAGAGTTAAGGAAACGTTCAGAATTTAAAGACAACAATAAAGAATGGAGATAGATCGTTATGAACTGAAACATTTGTTCAGAATCATATAATATTTCTGCTCACCAGTATGTATTCGTGTATTATGCATATATAGCTGGCCACAATGATCGTGCACGTGTACTTAACTGTGGAAGGGTATCTTCGTTTGTCTTTATTTAGTTTAATTAGATTTAATGTACAGTTTTGCGATGTTTAAAATTATTTACTATATTGGTAAAAGTTATGTTAAATGTTCGAAATAAACAAGATATACATGTGGATCCCAAAGTAAACAAAAAGTTTGTGAACAAACATGTAACTATCACACCCAGCAATTTCGTACGCGTGCTAGTAGTTTCATAATATACAGCAAGCGATTTGTAAAACCTGCATACTCTTTCTGTATGCTCAGCCATGGACAGGCCGTTTGCAATGCCAATGGCCTGGGGAGATTTTCTTGTGACGGCGTATACTATGGAAGTATTACCGTAAGGGATGATGGCGGCGCTTGCAGCACCCAAGATGGCGGAGTTAGCGGAACCGAAACGCGTCCGAAAATTGTTTCCTGAAACCTGGTTGTGGGAAAATAGCCAGACCGCGTAAGGCTTCGTTAATACGTATACTTGCTGTATCGAATTTAATTATATATTCTTCAATGGGTTGCTTTGGTGGATATAATTTATATTCTTCAATCAGCAGCCGTACATGCAATATTCTTGTTGCAACCATTGTTGAGAATAGTTTGTAATCGCCATTCCTGGACGGGAAATAGGGCAACACATTTCTTGAACGCAAGTCCATCGAGGTAATGGAAATCATTTGAAGCAAGGCGCATGCTACGAGGCAGCCGAGGCAGCTCCAAGAAACGAACTACAATGACAGTTGCTCAACGTACCTTTAACACAAGTGTGTGTTCTACATAACACAGTGCGATTTAAATCTTTCCATTGCTCTGCGACGCATTTAGTTTGCATGCTTTACTTATCTTATATCAAGTATATCAAGACGTTCAAAGCCACGTTTCGGAGAGTGTTTCTGTGACTGAAAGATAATCGTACGAGACAGGTACTATGCCTTACGGATCCTATTAAAAAAACTACAGAATACATATGAGGCGTGTCGTGGGAAAACCGGGCTTAATGCACGTGCGTGAATTGTCGTCCCGGATCAGCCTGTGCAATCCGCACAGGCTGATACGGGACGACACTTTCCGCTTTTATGGTATTTTCTGTTTGAATGAAGCTTCTTCTAAACATAAATCCACTGTAGGCGGAAAGTGCCGTCCAGAAAGTTTCTTCTATTTGGACCTGATGGGCGATATGGTTGTCATGGACTCAGAGCGGTGGGCAACAACGACCCGGGTGCCAATTGACTTCATGCAAGAGGCCAAAACGGTCCTAAAACATTTCCCAGAAACGTGGCTGTGGACGTCTCGAGCTGTTACGTACGTGAACTAACAGCGATGACAATACCTGATTAATACAAATCATTTGTTAAAGGGACTGAGTCATTGAAATGGCCTCAGAAGAGTGATTTCTTTATAAAAAAAAGAAGGAATTAATATATATTAATACTGGCATATAATAACGTTTAAAACAGGGTATATGAAATGGGAAAATAGTGTACTCGTTGTAAGATGAAAATCAATTTATTCTATTGTATTATTGGCCCTTTTCATGTTTACATGTTGACGTCAGAATTGTGAGTTTTTGTATGACCATAGTTTACACACAATTCCTTACCAAGCAGAAAAGCGCTGGGGGTTAAAACGCTGTCTGTTGTCATTTCTTCGTATGGATCCTACGTCGTAAGTTCGATAACCGCTGGGGTTTTAATTTTTTTGAACGTTTATGCTAATTTTCTTTTATCAAATATCTCATTGTGTATTATAATATGTATTATTTATTGTATGCACATGTCTTAGTATAGCGCATTTCTATCATATAATTTCGTGCGATAGGAAGCCAATTTTTCGTTGACATACATGCTAAGTGGATCCTCCCGTTTCATCGATACACGAAGACTCGGTTTGGCGACCATCTTGTTTTTTGCAAGAAATGAAAGACTTTCAAGTGGTAGCTGTCATTAAGTTTCTTTGCCTTTTAATGAAACAGGATATATTTGAGGCCTGTCGTTTAACCCGGGCTTAATGCATGTGCGTAAAGTCTCGTTCCGGATCAGCCTGTGCAGTCCGCATAGACTAATCCCTGACGGCACTTTCCGCCTACATTGGATTTATGTTTAGAAGAGACTTCCTTGAAATAGAAAATACCATTAAAAGCGAAAAGTGCCGCCCTGGATCAGCCTGTGCGGACTGCACAGGCTAATCCAGGACGACACTTGACGCACTTGTATTAAGCCCGGATTTCCCACGACACGCCTCATTTGTATTATTTAAATTGCGTGCATTCAACAAATCGCATTCATGTATGGCTGATCATAGAAGCATGACAGCTATGTTGTTTGTTTACTCGCCAAACGAAGTATTGCGTATATTCGGAATGCTTGGTTTTATCTCTGTTGTTTTTTTTTCGAAACCGTGTTTTCGTGTATTTAACATTTATTTCAGGCCACAGCAAATTGAATACTTGGTCATCGGATTTTTTTTTTTTCAAAAAAATTTGGATCGAGCGCAAAACATATTCAAAAACATCATGCGTGATGTAAATAACCAACATTTTTTTTATTATTGTAAAGCTTACCCCTTTCAATTGGACGGCATTAATATTTATAATTTTATAGCATTTACTAACATTCAAACACATTAAGATTATCAAATCGATGTTATGTTCATATAGACTCTAAATTAATATAAACACGTTTATTTAATGTTTCCTTAGATTTTTATTCCGTGTACAATTGTACGCAGATGCTGGAGGATGCCACTTTTGATGTTCGCATGTGTAATGTGCTCATCTAAGTCAACAACTAAATAAATACATATATATATCAAACAATAAACTCAAATGTTGACTGTTATTCCGTTGTTTAAATGACTGGCTCCACAAAAATATTTTGCTTTTTTTTCATGGAGCGAGTGCAGACATTTTGCCAAAATTTTTTTTTTTTCAAATTTCAAAAAATCGGTGCGGTAATCCCGATGACCTCGACTTGGTGTGGCCTATATATACGGTTTGTTTACCGTGCGTACTAAAGTAAAATGTTTACATAAAAAATACTTGTTATGGACTTTGTTAGCTGTTGATTTCAAACAAATGCAGTTCACTGAGCTTGTAATTTTAGTGTATCATTTGTTGTTTGTTAAATTGCTCGAACGATGGTCTTGCTTAAATTTATACGTATAGTGAGTACTTTCACACCTAACAAATATCACACTTGCATCAATGTTACCAAACATTTTTGCAATACTGGTTTTCTGCGATACATTTTAATTTACATTTATTTGTATTTATAAAAAAATATCACGTTAACGTTTACAGCGCAAACGGCAGCGTTACGTTTGAGAGCACGGTGCCCGACACGATCACGTCATGGGTGGCAACGGCATTTGCCGTCAATCCAGAAACTGGTATTGGACTCTCAAAGTCTGCGGCGAACGTAAGTTATGAAACTGCATACATTTCGCTACTGATAATTACCGCGGTGAATTTGTAATGTCCAAACTCGTATACGTAGAGAATGTATGAAACTTCAGCGGCATCCGCGGTAGATAAACCCTTATTAACATTATACGTTTGAGGCGTGTCGTGGGAAACCCGGGTTTGATGCATCTGCGTAAAGTGTCGTCCCGGATCAGCCAGTTCAGTCCGCACGGGCTAATCCGGTATGACACTTTCCGCTTTTATGGTATTTTCTGTTTCAAGGAAGTCTCTTCTAAACATAAATTCACTGTAGGCGGAAAGTGCCGTTCTGGATTAGCCTGTGCGGACTGTACCGGCTAATCTGGGACGACACTTTACCCACATGCATTCAGACTGTTTTTCCCACGACACGCCTCATTTATGTATATATTTAATGTATATGTAAACGTAAATTCCAGTTGCAAACGTTCCTGCCATTCTTCGTCAGTCTCCACCTTCCGTACTCAGTCGTTCGCGGAGAGAAAGTCATCTTACAGGCGAACGTCTTCAACTACAACACCTACCCCGTGTTTGTGAGTACAAACATGTGTATACACTGACGACATGCGAGTGCGTCATGGGAATTGACGGATCGATGTTGGTTTTAAGTCCGCTTGTTTGATTATAAAGGGTATTTTGTTAAATAAGATTGTTTTTATATTACGAATTAGACGTTTGTATTACTAAAATAATTTATATAGCGAATTATTTTGTACAAATATAATGCTTTTGTGATTTGAATACAAAACCAAGATTTTACTGCTACATTACCTACACTAAAGGCCTTTAATAACCGCACGTACTTTGTTTTCTCTACGTTCACAAAGTACTAGTACAATGTACATGTATAAGTAAACGCCTACCATGAACAATTTCCTCTAGACTTTCTTAAAGACGTTCGCAACCATTTCCTTCAATTTTTTTCCAACGACAGATTTTCTTTAAACTTGGCACAAACATGTATCAATGTATCCTAAAACTAAAACAGTCTTAAACAATAGGGGTCACCGGCCTTTTTCCGGAAATATTGAATTTTGAATTCGGTACCTGTGGAAGCCTTTTTTCAGTTTGTGTTACTTAGGATGTTGAATAATATAAAGCGTTTATATTCAAACACAGATGGAGATTTTTAAATGCATATTTTTTTAAATGTTTTGCTTGGTAATATACAAGTGCAGTTTAATGATAAAACGCGCTTTATCTACAGTTATCATTTACCAAATGACTTGTAATGGACGGTTAACAAGGTGAATTTTGCATTAAATTTCCCTGTGAAAACATCAATAATTTATCAAATATACGAATATCTTTTGTTCAAAACGACATATTTTGTTAAAAGATCCCACATACGTGCGTCATTGTATACTGAAACTAAAACAGTCTTAAAATAACATTGGGTTTTGAATACGGTACCTGTCGAAGCCCCTTTTTCAGTTTGGATTTTTATCAAAGTTTTAAGTATACAGGATAGTTATTTTTCAAACAAGGTTATGGTTCTTTCAACTGATATGTCTGTACATGATTTTTTGGCAATATGCATGTGTATGTTGATAATAAAAACGTTTTACCTACATTTACTGCTTAAATAATGAATTGGACTGGACATTTAAGTGTGTCAAATGGGAACTAATAATGCTTTCTTAAACTTCATTTTTATCAAATGCATATTTTGTTCCAAAAGACAGATTTTCTTAAAATTTCGCACAGACATGCACCAATGTATATTTACACCAAAACATTAATAAAAAGAATGGCTAACCGAACTTGTTCGGGGAATATTGGATTTCATATAGGGTACCTGTGTAGCCCTTTTCCTGTTTCGTTTAAACATACATAAACAACGTATCAATAGAATGAAGATATTTAATGGATCATTTCTGAACTAAACTTGTTTGGAAATACATTGCATAGTGTGTTTTTGATTATTATATATGCTTTATGAACTTTTACTATTAAAAATATTTATTTTGAATGGACATTAGAGATGAAATTAGTATATTGTAACCTATATACAATAAAGAAAAAATGAAGCAAAAGGAGAAATTAACCTAATTACTTTCTTTTTGTTGCGAACGTTTTAAGTGCATAAAGGCATTTTCAATCTCGCCCATACGACAATTTAAGACATGTGAAATAAAAATAATAATATTCAAAATATTCATATTAAGGTTTCCACGTTCTTGTTATTTTTATCCTAAACACAAATGCTAATTTGAAATAAAAGACATTGATGCTCGTGGCGATGTTCCATTTAGAAACATTGTTATTTCTTGCGAAGAGCACATAGTTCAGACGTGTTGATTGATTGTGGTTTATTACCATAATAACGTCCTGTTCATTATAAACCTACCAGAGATGTTTGTTTAATTGCAATGTGCACATACATGTAGTGCATGCTTGTTGATTGGTTGTATTGCGATTGATTACCATAATAAAATCTTATTTACAATACACCTACCTGTGATTTTTGTCAAACTAATTAAAGGGAGACAAATCTAAGAAGCAGTCTGTTTAATTATATATGAGTGATTAAAATAAGTAAATTAATTCTTATACATTAATGTGGTCTAGACATCTAAGCATCCGTACAGTGTGTACATCTACATTTATTCATATGATGCACATGCATAATGTATACATGGATATTGTTCATTTAACAAATATCGCAGAGGCAGTGTTAAATCTCGGGCCATAACTGTAATAATTGTTGACATTTGAACATTATTTGATGTGTTTAGCTATATTATTCAACAGTCAGTTTAAATGAAAGTGAGATCAGTTATAACTTGAACAAATCGGTTCAGGTAAATGAGGGGAAATAAAACGGCAACAGGAACGTTTAACGACGTTAAGATTTCCCAAATAATCTATTAATGCATTAGTTGCTCATTATCAAAGGCATTTAAATCGACTATAACATATTGAATGGCAAACATTTACGCATTTTCTTTGCAGGCAGACGTTCTTCTTCGCAAGAACCCCCAGTATGACAACATTCACATATCCTCCTGGTGGACGGGACAATATTCCGCAGATGTGGCCAGATTTGTCATAGTAACATAATCCTTCTTACAGCATTTTCCTCTCCCAACACTTCCTCATGCGTGTATAATTGGTGTTCGACACACCAGACGCATACTTGTAACCAATCATAAACGACATTCCTGTTCATTTTAAACTAATACCATTAACCCACAGGGTGTAATAAGCATAAAATTAGTCCGACGTGACAAGCGATAATCTGATTGGTCGAATTGGACCGTGTTCAAAGGGTATAGAACGTGAGGAAACACACATTGAATGTTTCGCCGCACCTTGTAAATACCGTTGCTGATGACGTGTACACATTACATATATGTATAACTTCGTCGAATAATCAGGATGTTTTTCTTAAAAACATGTATTATATGAAGGATATTTGTTGGTTTCAGTAGAATATCGATTTTAATTCACGAGTGATCATATAAATTTATATTTTTACAAGTAGCGCAGCCATGAATATAAATACACATTTTAAATAAATACGATTGAGTCAGACTCAATATGCTACCGAATCCTAGAAATTTTCTTTTTATTTTATGCTTTTTAATCCGTCATGTTACATTTTATGTGCTATCTAAATGCGTTTAATTTGAAAAAATCGCGGTAATGACTTCACAATTTTTAGCCCGGCATCATTGACGGTCAGTTTCATTTACTGTATTAAATCGGGAACCAGTGTGCAACAGTGAAGGAGTGATAATTTTCACTGTTTGAAACAGTGAATTACCAATTGTTTTTCAATTATATTGCCCAATAAATCACTGGAAAGCATAACATAAATTGCAGCATTTGCAGTTTCTTAAAAGAGGACCACAAACCAGCTAATTATATATTGCTATTGTGTCATATTGTACACATATGACATGTATTGACATAATGACAGTAAATAGACCGCCTGTCAAACTTGCTTTAAAGGGTATCAAATGCACTGACGAATTTTAAAACAATGTACAACAGCACAGGTACAGTACACGATTAGAGATATTATAATTTCAATTACAATTGACAGTTGTTTTCTATTTATTTTATTTCCATTGTGACCATATATCTGCATTATATTTCCTTCTTAATGCAAGCTCAATGAATGCTATACATATGCAAGCCTTATTCTTGTTTCTTTTGCATGCGAGTAAATGATCAGCATTATGCTATTGATTTTTTTTTTTACTAACGTAGTTGCCACGCGTTCGGTTTAATTGCATTTGTGTCAATCATCGTCGCGTATTCGTGTTCTTCTAGAGCAATTAAATCATCGCCATTTCGTGTACTTCTTTTTAATATATGTATACCACTTTCTTCTATTCTTGTACCTCTACTGCATTGTGTAAATCCTCGCCCCGTATCCGTTTACTTTTAATGCATTTGTGTATATCATCATAAAGTATACATGAAGTTCTATTACATTTTTTTTAAATCATCATATAACGTAAACATGAACCACTATTGCATTTGTGTAAATACTCGTCCCGTAGTCTTGGACTTATATTGCATTTGTGTAAATCATCATTACGTATGCATGAAATTTTTTTTATATTGCATTTGTGTAAATAATCATTACGTATGCATGAAATTATATTGCATTTGTGTAAATCATCATGACGTGGACGTGAACTTCTAAATTGCATTTCTGTAAATTCTCGTCCCGTAGTCTTGGACTTCTATTGCATTTGTGTAAATCATTCTCGCGTACTCTTGGACACTTCGCTTATTTTATTGTTAGTGAAACTCATCGCCACGTGCAAACGTCCATCGGTTGCATTTGTGTTAACAACGGTCACGAATTCCTGTCCTATTTTCTGCAAACCTTCCTGCCCCTTCAGATTCAGCCGAACAGCGCGTCCGCCGTGTATTTCCCGATAATTCCCCGGGAACTGGGTCAGATCACGCTGAAGGTCGAGGCCAGGTCTATCTACTCGGCAGACGCCATTGAGAAGCTGCTACTCGTAGAGGTAGGAACAGTGTTAACAAGTGTCCAACAACACACGTTTTAAATAGGCACATACAGAACCTAGTCATATAAAAGATCAATTAAATTAACTTTGGATGCACGCAGCCATGTACACGTGTTTAAACTAGAATATATTCTAAGGATAATAAGCTGAATAAAAGAGATTTGATAAAATTGTGCAAGACATACTCTCAATATTTGAAATAAGGGCATCGTAATACATTGCTGCCTTCTAGGATTTCCATTGATTAGAATGACCGACATTAGCTTGAAGACAAACAAAACAATACGTACTCGTAGGTCCTATAAATTCGGTTGTATATATTTTCTAAAATGCAGCAATTATTGGTACTGGTTCTACCCAGGATATGCGTCTTTGTAGGCCACAAGCTTTCAACACAATCCAGTTGAAATAACTATGTTTAACTCAAGACACGCCTATGTACTCACGCACTATTTCTTGCAGCCGGAAGGCACTGCGGATGAATACAACATTCCGGTGCTGATAGATCTGCAGCAAAACCCCGGCTTCACGACTACCGTGCCCATCACATTCCCGCCTAACACCGTGCCGGGCTCAGAGAGGATCCGAGTCACGGCCATTGGTATAGCTAGATTTGTATTTTTCAAATACGTTTCTCTAAAAATGACAGTTCTGGGTTCTCCATATACATATACATGTACAAACGGAAATGATTTACCTAGAGAATAATCTAACCAGCTGCAGATCTATTAGCATCATAGTAAATAAATATCTGACATACTAAAGACAATTATGCATATTTTGTCATAGCAGTGTAACACAGTTTTTTTAATAATTAATAATCACATAAAAACAATTATGTAATTGAACTAAAATGATATACTACACATAAACATAAGCAAGACCGATTTTTTGGTGAAGCGCTATTAAAATATCGTAAACTGTTAATAAAAGGAATTATGACAACATCGTACTACCTTCGACGAATATCTTTTTGAGAGATATGTCTTATGACAATTACTAACCTTCCTTGCAGGCGACCTCATGGGCCCCAGTATTAACGGCTTGGACTCGCTCATCAAGATGCCTTACGGATGCGGGGAACAAAACATGCTCAATTTCGCCCCCAACATTTTCGTAACCAAGTACCTTGCCGCCACTAACAACGTGGATCAAGCTCTGATGGAGAAGACGAAAAATTACATGACGAAAGGTTTTATTTTTATATCATGCTGACAGCAAGACGTTTGTAGACTCGTTGCAATCTTTAATACTGCATTAATTTAATTAACTCATGTTTTGTATTTATGGATGTACTCTAAATACATACTTTCGACAAACTGAGCAATTATTGTTTCTAAGGCGTAAAAGAATATAGTTGTTTCAGGTTACCCGACTTACCCTAAAAATGCCCCGACCCTAGAACATTTAAACGAGTTATTCTTTTTTTTTTTTTTTTTTTCTTTTTTTCCAATAATTAGATGTTTTTTTTATTGATATGTGTTTTGTTTTGATAGTATCTACTTATAAACAATGTTTAAGGCTATTACTGATATGTTTATTCATTTTTAACATCTTCAAGTTGACGTTTTACCAAATAAATAAATTAAAAAAAAAAATTAATAATAATAATAATTATTATTATTATTATTATTATTATTGTTGTTGTTATAATAATTAATAAATAAATAAATCCCTATCTACCTACCCTAATGTTTTTGGGCATGTAACCTGAAACAAACATATTTTTTATGCTTGCTATAACAAAGAGTGAGGTTTTTTATTGTTTGGCATTTATGCACAACAACATACACACATATGCTCACTGACAGAGAAGAAAGGCAATACTTTATTTTGAAAACCTTTTGACATATTTATTAGACAAGATACGATCTGCTTTGCTTTTATTTCCATGTGTGTTTGTACACCGGATTTCCATGCTAGCCGAAATAATGCATTTTTTTCTTTTAATGGCGATCCGTTGTGAGAAAAAATATAACTGGTTAGGTGCATTGAATACTTCAATGCAATGTGTTACAATTTCTGAAATTATTGAAAGTACAAATTAAAGGCGTGTCGTGGGAAAACCGAGCATAATGCATGTGCGTAAAGTGTCGTCCGGGATCACCCTGTGCAGTCAGCACAGGCTGATCCGGGACGGCACATTCCGCCTACAGTGGATTTATTTTTAGAAGAGACTTCATCGAAACAGTAAGTACCATAAAAGCGGAAAGTGCCGGACTTCACAGGCTAATCCGGGACGACACTTAACGCACATGCATTAAGCCCGGTTTTCCCACGACACGCCTTTTTAGTATAGTTTGTTTTTAATTTTACTTAAACCTTTTGTTAAAATGCATTTAATACAACACAAGGTTCCGACACATATAACGCAACTTAAGGTCAAATCGTTAAGGTTATGGCAAAAAACAATTCATATGCATATATTGTTTATGTTATATTGTATACGAGTAATAGAAAACTTCAAAGGGTTTATACTATTTCAGGTTACCAGCGTGAGCTCACCTACCAACATAAAGACGGGTCGTTCAGTGCTTTTGGCGACAGTGATCCCTCGGGAAGCCAGTGGTATGTGTACATTTAAGCTTTGTCTGATATAATAATGATATAAACTCGGTTTTTGTTTAAAAAAAATGTTGCATATACTTTATTTATACTTCTAATGGGAGTTGGCATCAACACAATTGTTTCCAGTATTAATGGGTCAAAGAACATTAATTTGACGTATAAAATTGGCATTAACACAATTGTTTCCAGTATTAACGGTTGAAGTACATTAATTTGACGTATAAAATTGGTATTAACAATTGTTTCCAGTATTAACCGTTAAATCACATTCATTTGACGTATACATTTGGCATTGACACAATTGTTTCCAGTATTAACCGTTAAATCACATTCATTTGACGTATACAATTGGCATTAACAATTGTTTCCAGTATTAACCGTTAAATCACATTCATTTGACGTATACAATTGGCATTAACACAATTGTTTCCAGTATTAACCGTTAAATCACATTCATTTCACGTATACAATTCGCATTAACAATTGTTTCCAGTATTAACCGTTAAATCACATTCATTTGACGTATACAATTGGCATTAACACAATTGTTTTCAGCATTAACCGTTGAAGTACATTAATTTGACGTATAAAATACTAGAGTGAAAAATACTAGAGTGAAAGCATCAAGTGACTTTCACTCTCATTAATCAGTATACTGTATAATGGAAACTGATATTGTTGAATATAATTTGCTGTGTATTATTTTATTATCTATTTTCTCACTTTGCCCTCAGGTTGTCAGCGTTCGTGCTAAAGTCGTTCGTGCAGACCAGGCCGTACATCTTTGTGGACGATGACGTCATCAAGCGGACGGTTGCCTGGATACTGAGCCACCAGGCCAAGAATGGAACATTCGTAGAACCCGGGCGGGTGCTGCATAAAGAAATGCAGGTAACTGTGAACTTTCATTTGAAAAATAAGTTCCAGTCTCCGCGAAAGTCTGTCAGACTTCGGTCAAAACCAGTAAAACTGTAGAAGGTCCAGGAAAAATAAGCAGAACACTGGCCCTCGTGGCCAATGCACAAAATCGGTCTCTCCGTACAAACTAAATTTGTTGGAGTGATCAGTAATTTGGAATTCGGACCAGTATTAATTAAATGATTACTATACCTTGTGGCCAGTAATGGATTCGTGACTTTAAAATCCATACCGGTACTTTAACAATATTATTTTTTTATTTCCCGTATTTCTTAATCTTTTCCTTTAACTAGATATGTTAGTTGTGTTGTTTCTTGTACTATAGGAGGTTTTTTATTGATGATTACGAATAATAAAACAACTGCTGATGATAATGATATTTATGAATCAATGGTTATCATCGCTATTGTTATATCGTTCCCAGGGAGGCTCTATCGCCGGTGAAAGGTCGCTGACGGCGTTTGTGTTGGCGGCACTGCTGGAAGCCAGAAAGGTGGCTGGGGTAGGTTGAGAGATGATCGCTGTTGGTTTATATTTCTGCATCCATTTAACTCGTTATCTCATACAGCACCCATCCCATTGAATAACATAAAGCACAATATATAACAATAATTGAGACGGGTCGTAGGAAACCCGGGCTTAATGCGTCCGCGTAAACTGTCGTCCCGGATTAGCCTGTGCAGTCCGGTATTTTCTGTCTCTTCTAAACATTTATATAATGAAAGCGGAAAGTGTCGTCCTGCCTTAAATGTATTATGCTTTAGAGCGTTTGGAGTATACTTACAGACGAACAACAAAATAAACATCTCATCATCACTATAACAACGTTAACATTACTACGCAGAAACATCATGCATGCAGAAACCAATTATATGTTCTGATTTTGTATTTAATACGTCTTTTACAAGAGTCCAACGCTGAATGGTCACAATACAACTATCTGAACAATGAACAATGGTCAGAACCTATCATAACAATTTGGTGTAAGCCAATGGGATCTTAGACAATAGAGGAAATCATTCCCCGACTAATGTATCAATCCAAACGGCCGGAAAACCCTTTCTTAAACATTGTGCCAATTGTTAATGTGTATTCATTTGGCATTATTAACACTAAAATAGACAAAACCCGAGTTTGCACATATATTGCATAAAAAATACAATGCTTAGATTTGTTTTAAAGACATACTGTGTAATACAAAAGTAAATTCGTGTTTGTCGTTTACAAATATAAATGTATTATATACTGAACCAAAAATGAAACGTTCGCTAAGTCTGAATGTAGATAAGTTTTTAACGTTTGAATAGATTTGACTAAAGATTTGAATGTTTGCTGTATACGTTTGTCTTATGAATCAACTGGGAATAACTGGTCGATATCGCAAAGGAGAACGATTTACAATGACCACATGTATTTATGTGTTTACATATCTTACGTAACCGTGACGATTTGGAATGAACCTTAAGTTCTTTTTTTTGGATCAGAATATAAACGTCCTTTCGGAACAATTTGTATTTAGTGAAGAGATGTTCTCTTACTTATGCACGGAAAATAGAAACACTTCACTAAAGCGTCTTTGGGGCGTTCTACATTACGACATAGTATCTATATATAGTGCCGTTGTCTATTATGTTTTTATAAATTGTATAGATGTTTGTTTGTTTTTTCTACTTAAGTAAATCAATTAAAAATCGCCTAGTGCATTGTTTTCTTGTCGTACAAACGGCAAATCGGTATGTTTGAAACTATAGTATTTACTTTATTTTCTTTTAATTGAATAGGCCTACATGTCTATATTATGATGACATACTGCAGGTTGACAACCAGATCGCCGGTGCCGTTGCCGTGGCAACCGAGTACCTGGATGGCGAGGTGCCCTTCATGACAGACCCGTACGAGTTGGCCATCACCAGCTACGTGCTCACCCTGACCGGAAGTGCACAGGCCAAGGTCGCCGTCGATAAACTGATGGCCCTTGCTACAACTGAAGGTACTGTGTGTTTTAAAGGGACTTGCTCACAGATATTTGTATTTTTTATATATGCCAGTAAACGCATAAACTGGACGAACTAAACCATCTCAGCTAAAGAAACAAGAAAAAAAAAGAAAAAATGTGCCGCCATAGAGGATCGAACCTATGACCTCCGGATCAAATATCTGACGCGAAAACCATTTGGTCTATCTGATTCATATACATGACCGTATACTTTTTGCTTTATGTAAGTGAGATCCTCATAAATCATGTAAACGGCGTGAAAATATGTCAGAATTAAAAAAAAATAACTGGTTTCCCGGTTTTAACACTAGGTTTTTTGTTTACTACAAACGTCCTCAGTTGATATGACGTCACATTGAAATACATAGCGTGCTAAAAATAACGATCGAATAAACGTGTGCTAATTTTTTAAATAGCGATAGGATAAAGCTTACGTTTATACGATGGGTTGTTATTCGATCGATTTGGCTGCAGTAATAGGATGCTCACAAATCATGTAAACGGCGTGAAAATATGTAAGAATTAAAAACAATAACGTTGGTTTCCCAGTTTTAACACTAGGCTTTTTGTTTACTACAAACGTCATCAGTTGGTATGACGTCACATCGAAATACATAGCGTTGTCAAAATAACGATCGAATAAACGTGTGCTAAAAATGGCGATAGGAAAAAGCCTACGTTTATACGATGGGTTGTTATTGGATCGATTCGGCTGTAGTAATAGGATAAAATGTAAATAATTTGGTATAAATCGTGCAATTGTTGTACATGTAGTAATAAGTGCGTTTGTTTTTCTAATTAATGCGACTGAAAACATTGATGGTTGAAAATTACCATAAAAGCTTCCTATAACATATTAGCTTCCCATAAAATGTTTTCGTGAATTGTCATTAGTCATATGTTCTTACGACTCCGAGTTGTGAGTTTGATACCCACTCTGGGTTTTTGTTTTTCCAAACAATTTTGTTAATTTGTTGTTGTTGTTTTATTTAAAAAGCTCTCAATATAGTAAACTATTCATGCTATGTCCATTGTATACGCCGTTGTATTACGTATTTCTACAACATACTAGTATTTACCTTAAGATTACTGCAGTAAATAACTTGTTCGTATACATAGTCCGTTTAAGGGCAGTGTTTGACCAAGCTGCTTTGGATTTATTTCAATACCTTTGTGATTAGTACTCGTATGTAGGATTACTCTTACAACAAATCCAGGCGGCATGAAGTATTGGAAGAAGGCGGAGGCGCCGGCCGAGCCCGCAGTGGACCACTGGAGCAAGCCGAACGGCAAGGCGCTCAACGTGGAGATGACGTCATACGCTCTCATGACCCTGGCGGCCATGGGCAACCGGACGGAGGGATTGCAGGTCCTAAAGTGGCTCACCAGCCAGCGGAACCCCAGCGGGGGCTTCTCATCCACACAGGTACGTCTTCAAATCAGAATACTGTCAGTGGCGCTGTTTTTGTAACAAAAGGTTCGTTTCTATGACCGGGTCATAGATAACTTCGGTATCAATCTTAGTCTGAGAATCAGATCAAATCGGAGCGATATATGTATAATATTTCGCCCCCCTAAATGCAAGAAGGTGCCATATGACTTTTTTTATGTTTTCGAGAAAATCACATTTTAGTATTTCATTATGCTGAAACAAAAGCCATAATAGTAAAACTTTATATATTAGTTGAAAGAATGCAAGTAAGCTTCTGAAAGAAGTATGTACTGAATAACTTCATTAATTAGGTATTATTTAATTAATTTTGTTTTATGGTACTTTTAAGCACTCAAGAAATTATAAAACGATCAGTGAAAAAAGGTACTATTTGACACATGGCACCATTTCACCCTCACCATTTTTCAACAACTTATAATAATTTCAGTGGCAAAAGGTACCATATGACATATAGCACGGTTTTACCCTCACAATTCTGGTACTTCGATCAATGCAAAAGGTACCATGTGTCATTTGGTACCTTTCTGCACAATAAAAACATTTCGTACCGACAGCAAGAAGGTGCCATTTGTCATTTGGTACTTTTTTACTCTGAATTTTTTTTCTAAACTAGACAGTATACATTGTGTCATTTTACAAAATGGCACATTTTGTCTCATTGTTTTGTATACATGATACTGTTTATACCAGAAACAACACATATGATCATGTACATATTTTTTTATTCAACACGTCAAGGTCATTCCTAGACAACTAACATGACTTGATAGCACCATGCACAAGAAAATCACTTCTTTTAGTCTGTATACTTGACATTCTCATGACGTTTTATTTAAGTTTTACTTATTTAAATATTTCATGGTTTTCTTGTCAGCTCAAAACTGTTTCAGAAACGGTGTGTCTGTTCACTTAAGATCAGTAAAATTGTTTTCTGATTCCATCGGCGCATTATCATTTTGCTTTGCGTGGGCTTTACATTCAGCCAGTTTAATCGGTGACCATTTGTGAAATGTTTTAGGTTAACACAATTATTTTTAATAAAATTCTTTAAGTCTATAATGTGAATGAATGTCATTGGTATGAAAAAATACAGCAGTTTTTCTGGCCATAGCCATGTTGAGATTTCAAAGGACCTTCGTTTGCCCTGAGTTTAATCCCATACAAGAAAGAATACGTGCTTGTCTCCTAGTGAGTAAATTTTAAAAATGTCGGAGCCCACCTTTCTTGAATAGAACAACAAACCAATGAACACGGAGTCATTAGCACTGCTTGTTAGTCTAAAGTGCTGTGAGGGCGGAATTAGATTCATTCCCAGTGTTTTGCACAGAAATAGCCTCAGTAATAGCTATGTCTGTCCCGTCTGCTGTGAGGGCGGAATTAGAAACATTCCCAGTGTTTTGCACACAAATAGCCTCAGTAATAGCTATGTCTGTCCCGTCTGCTGTGAGGGCGGAATTAGAAACATTCCCAGTTTTTTGCACAGAAATAGCCTCAGTAATAGCTATGTCTGTCCCGTCTGCTGTGATGTCCTCTTTTGTCCCATGGTACCTTTTGTTAAGTTCTTGCGTAGGAGTGTTGATAATGTTTTTGAGACGCTGCCATGTTCTTCATTAATCCCTTTATGCATTGCATCAGCCACATCATGCGTTGTAGTTTCGCTCTAACTTAATTATGTGGTGGATTTGTTTTAAGTGTTGTCATAATTGATTGACTCAGCCAGTTAAATCTTTTACAACAGACCATTCTATTTCCTGCAATTAAATAAATAAAGGGGAACATATTACTTATTTGCGTAACTGTAAAATCATTATTTTATAGTCATGTATATAGTTCATATTACTTAAAATCAGTAATCGTCTAATTATATATTAAAATTGAAATTATACCTTTATCAAAGGCCAGTTTAATTAAGCAAACAACCATACATGTAACTGAATACTTTGTCTACATTAACATTCACTGAAATTAACAATCAGTGTCACATTTGAATAAATGTTGCATGTCAATTCTCTTGAAAACAATAATTTTAATGATGCCAATAATTATTGTAAATAAGAAAAAACAATACCTCTAGCTTATTTTTTTTTCCATGATTTGAAATATTCATAAAATATTAACTGACCCTCACCATGTGTTTGTCCTGCTAGTGAATGCTACAATCCAAATCCTTAGAAAGAATTCAACATCTCTCTGTTTTATCAATACACAAAAACACCGTATGAATTGGCCCATTATAAACAAGATAACAAACACTATTAGTATGCTAAGCACTGAGAAACTGTACACCTTGTTATCAGTCCTTTAAGCACCAGGGATGTGTATTCACTGCCGATGATTAGTTCAAAGATACCATATAAACATTATTTTATATTATGATTTATTCAAATAAAGTGTTACTTTAATAAGAGCAAAAGGTGCCATTTGCTTCAAAGTTCTGTATCATCAGTACAAAGAAAAACAAAAAAACAAACAGTTGATGCAAAGAGGAGCCGTATGTCAAATGGTACCTTTTTTCACTAAGATTATTATGGTTTATCACTTGGTACCTTTTTGTTTTGTTACATTTTGGTAAAAAAAATCTATATTCAATTTTGATTTTTGGCAGAATAAAGATCTCATATTATTGTATCAAAATAAGTAGAAAAGTCAAGTTTGGTAAAAATGTCAGTTGGCACCTTTTTGCACTAAGGGGGCGATTTGTCATATTTGATTAATAAATCTAATACTGAAGTGTTAGTGGTTTTGAAGACAGTCTGTCTTACTCGTATGTTCTTTATTACTAAGTGGCCACCATAAACGTTATGTTAGTAATATGATTAGTGTTGCCATCTCAAAAGCAGATTATTTTATTTACGCTCTGTTTTACTTCTAGGACACGATCGTGGCACTGCAGGCGTTGGCCGAAATGGCGTCCCTGGTTTATTCCAATAACTTCGACGCCACCGTAACCGTTACGTATCCGCCGTCAGGTCGGGAAACGTTCACCATAAACGCCGAGAATGCGCTCGTGCTACAGAGTCGAGAAGTAATGGCTGCTTTAAACTCTGCTTTCAATTCGTTCCTTGAAAGCCAGAATGAGTTATCAGCATATTTATGAAGGAGAATGATAGCCCCTTCTGGCATTTAAGGCTCGTTAGGTTTGTCATTTTCTAATGTTTAAATTCGCCTTGGCGATTAATACAAGCAATCGTGTTATCATATTTCACTATACATAGTCAAATTCTTAACGTCATATTTTGATCGTACTATAATATTTCGGGAATATTCTTTTCAGGTACCAAGCAACGCTGGACAAGTAACTATCTCGGCTGTTGGAACTGGTCTGAGTCTAGTTGAGGTAAAACGTTGTGTACATTTTTTGGCGTAGCTGTCTTACCCACCCTTTGACCTCCACAAGATCTTTATGAGAACATCTTCTTCGTTAACGTATACACATGCGATCACGCATCTCATTTTGTGCGCATTTCTAATTTCGTTTGTTGACTACATGGATAACCACAGTGTACCTAAAAAAACAACAACAGCACGTTTAATGATAGGTCTATATCTAATTGCACATCTTTTTGAAATCACGTTATGCAGCAACGAAAATTATTCCTGTCAACTAAAGCATTCTCGTGCACGTTGATATCAAATGAAATACGCATATGTTTACACAAATTTTTAATAATACATATTTACTCTTGTACTTGTGCGAAAATTACTACTCAAAGCATGTACATGTAATAATTGTAGCATACTTTGACCGAAATATGTTAGTTGTGTAACGAGCCTGCTGTGCGAGATTAAATAATTAACATATTAAGGAAATATGGTGCTACATGTGTTTTATACCATATTTCTACAAGTGCGATCCCAACGGGCAGTTCCTAGACGTCACGTGATGTCTGACAAGCTTGTCATCTGTGTTGTTCGCAAATTTAGCGCTGTCGCGAGGTCACGTGATGCGATGCAAATGTGCAAGCTTACCGTGCAATAAGTAGCGTGCGTATAAATTACAACTAAATTCAATATACCGCACGATACTTATTGCACGATAAGCGTGCATATTAGGCTCCGCCCACCAGTTACCGTTCTTATACCACAGTTATTGAATACCGAAAAACACAATAAGGTATAAGGAATGTTATGCTGACGCTGGTGCTTCCCACTGTGTAGGTGGCGGTGTTCTACCATATCAACAAGGACGATGCCCAGCCCAGCTTCAACCTGAAGATCACCCTGCCCGAGGAGTCCATCAACCACTACATCGTGGAGGTGTGCACCAGGTAGGGGCGTGTGTATCTCAATCTGTCGCAATTACAACGTGATTTACACAATATGTGAACTACTGCAAAACGTGGGTTTACGAATTTTAAAGAGTATTCACCTGTTTGCGAACTATAACCGGGCATGTAATTAGAACAAATTACATAAATGGGCATGCTGTGGAGATATTTATTGTGTTAGTAACAAGCGACAAATTGGTTTAATTACTTTGCACCAGTTATGTATTTGATCATTTGATATATCAAATAATGATATAACGGTGCAGGTGTATTCGTCAGCAACACTGATTAAATGAATTACACAGAGTCTGTTGAACCGGCCATTTCGATTTTGTTTTTCGCGAAAAAAAACACTGTTTTATCGCATTTTACTTGCCTATTTGGTTTTATTTCTTGTAGGCGAATTATTGAGAAATTAATCTTAAAGTTATCTGATGTATTTCCACTCATTTTCTGTGTTGATCTGTGAAACGACACACTTTTTGATGTGTGGTCACAATAATTTTGCCCGTATTTCAGCTACCTGAAGGAGGGCGCCAGCGGCATGTCGGTTATAGAGATCGGCTACCCCTCGGGCTTCAATGCGGACCCCAAGAGCGTCTCGCCCCACCCCCTGCTCAAGAGGGTAGAGGAGGGGGACAAGGAAGTGATCCTTTACCTGGATGAGGTGTGTGGATTTTCTTTTAAGATTTTTTTATAATTAGTGTTTTTAATTAAATATGTTTTTGGTATGTTTGAATAGAAGTGAAAATCTAGCTGCATCAATCGTAGAGAACTCTTATGAGCTATTATAATTAAAGTCATACTATAATGTGCCTGTGGCTGATTTAGTGTAATCATTGTATAAATAGAAGCTCCTGTGTCATGTGTCAGAAATGGCGTTGTATAAGAATGTACCAAACCATTTTAAAAATATTACATTTTTCTGTAACTGATGAAGCATGTTTAGAAAATAGGTTTCTATTTTATGGTTAAATAATATAGAAATACAGACAATAATTTTGACAGTTATTTTATTCCTGTAGATTTTGAACTAATTCCATGTACATGTATACTTACGTAACAGATTGGCAAGGATGAGTTGTGTTTCCGTGTTACCATGGAGAGGGTCGGCCTGGTGGCTGGCGCACAGCCAGTTCCGGTCAAGGTGTACGACTACTACGAGCCAGGTGGGTATTCACATTGAGTGTTAAAGCATCGACAATGGACGTTTCCACAGAAACTAATTTATAGCTATTCATCCCCCATTCTTTACATTCTTAC
Organism: Congeria kusceri; assembly: GCA_027627225.1. Classification (NCBI taxonomy): domain Eukaryota; kingdom Metazoa; phylum Mollusca; class Bivalvia; order Myida; family Dreissenidae; genus Congeria; species Congeria kusceri. The sequence continues at coordinate 18,419,500 of CM051025.1, read as the reverse complement.
CTCGTTGTCTGATTGTTAATATGCCACTTCTCCCAAACTGTTATTGACGGATTTGCGTGAAAAGGTCTGGGAAGGTTTGAATGGGACAACTAACAGATCATTTGAATTTCACGGTGATTTGCTATTAAGCAACAATTGTCACATTATGATGTATATCTCTTTACTTGCACAACACATTGGGGAGTGAGTTGCCTGTTGAGGAGGTCTGGTCCGGCATTCATTTATCAATCTTTTGCTTCCACTAGTCTGAGCGAGTGGTTTAGAATTGTCCAGGTTTCACCACTAATACTTTAAGTTCCACCCAGATATTACTTAAGGATCGTTATTTACATTAAGGGCTTTATACTTGTAAAGAAACACGTTGGTGTGTTGATTTGTTTGATGATACGCTGTTAAAACCAAACACATTTTCTTACTTGATATGTATTGGACGCCAATGCGGCAACAAACATGCGACATAGTGGAGTTGTAAAAATACATAATTGCACAGTCGATTAATCCTGACATTAGTTCGCAAAACGCATTTTATGGCGTTAATCTGCGTGTAAAAATTAATATTTATGGTTCAGTGATTTGAAACTAATTGTTTCCTGGACGTTGCACATCGGGAGTGAATTAGAACGTGATGATTATTTCCTGGGGGAATGTTGCACGTCTTGCACTGAATATCTATTATGTGGCTTCTACATCAGTATTAAGTATATTGGTTTTATACACGTTAAGTGCTCTACGTGCAGTAATGGTGTGGTCTGTTGAAAAAAAAAATACACACCTACACAGAATATCTTGTAGAACTGAAAAAGTGTGCTCATACTTTAGGATTTCCTCAAAAAGCTTGTATTTTATCAGAATGGCAAATCGTGCGACATTTTCCGGGTAATAAATTAGTATTTCAAGTATATAATATTTGAATAAAACACGTAAGTTTAGTATTTAAAAATCAATCATTTAAAATGCATGTATCAGTGAATTATTTAAACAAGCTCATGTGTGCATAAACATGAAGGATATGTGTTGATTTTGGTAGAATATCTATTTTATTCACGAGTGATCATAGAGTGATCATTCTATGATCACGAGTGAATTAAAAGTCGATATTGAACCAAAACCAAAAAAAAATATTTTTATTGTATGCTTGTTCGACCGTTTGTTTTCATTTTAATTGCTATCTAAGTTGGTTTTATTGGACAATAACGCGGGACTCATTTGACAATATTGAGTCCGGTATCGGTGACGGTCCGTTTCATTTACTGTTTTATTTTATTGCACTGATATTTCCATACAAATTACACATGCCGACATTGGAACACATGTTTGCTCTAAGCACCATCATATAGTCATCAAACACAACTACCATTTCAGCGGACCACGTGACCGCGTTCTATGTACCGGAAGTGTTACGTAACTCTGACGTCTGCGACGTGTGCGGTGAGGAATGCGACTTCTGCGTCAAACAAAGAGTCAACATTGTAAGAGCAATATTAATACTTATTAATACTTTAATGATATATTTTAATTGTCTTTAATAGTCCGGAAAAATGTTCATTATTACGATGATTGTCGACTCTATATCTATATAGGAGGCATGGAGTGGGAAACCCGGGCTTAATGCATGTGCGTAAATAGTCGTTCCGGATTAGCCTGTGCAGTCTGCCCGGGCTAATCCTGGGCGACACTTTCCGTCCACAGTCGATTCACGTTTAGAAGAGAATTGCTTGAAACAGAAAATACCATAAAAGCGGAAAGTGTCGTCCTGGTTTTGCCTGTTCGTACTGCAGAGGCTGATCCAGGACGATACTTTACGCACATGCATTAAGCCCGGTTTCCCACGACGCGCCTCACATGTTGAAAATCTTTTTTTAATTTTGTCACCGAATTGCGGTAGCGCAATACATTAAGGAAAACCCTTACAATTTAATATTGCTTATTGCTATATCGTAAGAAACTAATTTAATGGTTAATACAATTGAGTATAGAGTAGATTACAAGTGTTTAAAATGTCACTAGAACCATGAAAATGCAAAATGTAGGGTATTTTTTATTTGAATGTCAATTTTGCTGTGCATTTTTCCATTTTCATTTGCAGGGCGGTGGTCGTATCGGAAGATTCTAAATGGAGGCCCTAAAATGATACGATAATTTTAACTTTGACGTTTTTATATGTTCAAATGTGTTTTTAGTTTAATATATCTGTCTTAATTTTTATAGTAAAATTTTCGCCTACTGATTTTTAAATGTTGTTTATTGGCCATGTGTTTTACATTTAGTGCATAATTTGTTTCCATACACATATGTACAAGTTTGCAGTATCAGTGTCATAATACTATATAAGCTTGGGTCCGTATTCACAAAGCTCCTTAGGGTAAATTTCATAAACTTATAAATTCCTTAAGTCTGTCGCTGTTGAATGTATCTTGCCATTAAAATGTTTTCACTAGAAAATATCGCTTATATATTTAGTATTTCACCCTTGTGTGAACAGATTTATCATTGGACCTCACATCTGAAATGTGCATATAAGTACAACTTAAGATTTCCCTTTATGAATACCAGCTCTGAAGTTGTTTCTATAAGAACATGTTTAAACTGTACATATCTGCAAATGCAGTCGTGGAAATGGAGTATGTGTTATATTCAGTAAACGTAACATTACACAACATTTATTGTGCACTTATATTTTTGTGAGTTTTGTCCATGTTGTACATGTATATCAGAGGGTCAGTGTACAAGATTTGTAATAAAACATCTTAAACTATATGTTGTCATTTTTGTTACATGGATTGTCAATACAGCAGGATACATAATGATCCGCATACTCAACGCGATGCAAGTAATAGTTATACCACACTATGGCCGAAATATGTTAGTTATTTAAAGAGCCCGCAGGGCGAGATTAGATAATGAACATATTGAGGTCAAAGGGTGCTACAAGTGTTTTATACCATATTTACCAATCGCATCGCAACTTTCTACGATGCCGATCCCAACGGGCAGTTCCTAGACGTCACGTGATGTCTGACATGATGGGCATGCGGGTCATTTCCAAATTTAGCGCTTTCGCGATGTGTCCACATAGTGCAAAGTGCAATCGTTCAGTAACGTGCGTATAAATTACATTCAATGTAGTGCACGCTACCTATTGCACGGTAAGCTTGCATATTAGGCTCCGCCCACCATTAACAGATCTTATATCACAGTTTTTGAATACCGCAAAACAATGAAAACTCTCTAAAAAATGGTAACACTCAATTGCACTTATTTATCTTTATGTTCATGTTCCTGTAAATTATACCATGTTTATAAATAGTGCAAGTACTCAATTATGTTTAAATACTAGGCGTTATCTCAAGACTTAAAAATCCTATTTTAAAATAGGATTTGCGTCAGTTTCAAGACAAATCAACATTTTCCGTATTGTTTTCAGGAACCAAATGTTGGAGAAATCTCGATCATTCGTTGATAATTGTTTATGATCCATACAGTTGACTCATAATTCAGAAGTGTGATTGATATTTTCTATTTATCTGACACTCGTAAAAACAACGAGAGTATTGTAATATATTGAAAGTCCATATGTTAAAAAAGTACATGTAACGGTGAAACATCAGTCATTTGAAGTCGCATAAGCACAATCAAAGGCCTCAGTAAGTGAATCTGCCTATGGATTAAACGTTAATTTGCAGACGTGAATAGTCATATAAACCATTATCACCATTAATACTTATAAGAAGAAGTAGAAGAAGGAAACTATGCTTTATACTCTTCATTTAGGCATATCGACATGCAGTATGCTTTTAGCCAAATACTTACATATAATATTCAGATGACCAAATAACAAAACAGTTACATACACAGATAATTACTATTAATTAGATAAGTTAAAAATGATCGTTTGCAATTGCGTTAACTGATAGTATAGCTAAATGTAACCAAGCAGCAACTAATCAATTGATTCTGAACGTCTTAACATAGCAAAGTTAATGAATTTGGCAATTTTCCTAGGCACTCTTGTATTGCCAAATGACAAAATTTTAACAAACATGCCTACAGCTCCATGCACTATAATTTTTCATTTTTTTGTATATATTTTCATCTTCAGTCATAATACAAAGGACAATAAATCAAGAAGTGGACTTCAATTTCCACAACATTATAGTTAAAGAGTTTGCAAAATCTGTTACTTCTTTCTGTACCTTGATATCTCCAAGTTTCAATTTCTAATCACTGCGATGATAATCTAAATTGTGCAATTCTGTATTTGTTATTTTCAATAACAATAATTTATTTTTCATATTTAATAATTGATTTAATTTTTCTGAAACCCAAATTTGCTTTGTGAATTTTCAGAGTCGAAATAAAGCTGACTATTGATCACGAATCTATTGTCTTAATAAAAAATGTATAGGAAAACAATCGAGGTTATCATCGAACGTATGCATGCCATAAATAACCATACTGTTGAAGAACCTAAATCCGGACAGTACTTAAATCCGGACACCTGAAAATAAATGTGTTTGTAATATCAAGACCCATAATTATATGGTATCAGTTGATGCACCCACATGACTAATCAACATATGTCAAGTTTCAACAGAATCAATAGAATGTTAATTCATTAACTTACTATTGTTTTGTTTCTTCCTTTAAAAAAATTAACATTTACATGTGTGTGCGGGGGGGGGGGGGTAAAATAAAACAGTACATCCGCTAAATAAAGTTGTACAGAGAAAATTTTGAAACTAAACACCAGAACAATGTAAACAAAGAAGAAAAACAAGATTACTGACAAACAAGGTAGTTGAATGCTTATTTGTATTCTTTTTGTTTTTAATAAAACATTTTTTGTAAGTGTCCGGATGTATGTACTTTCTAGCTGTATTTTGATACACGTTGCATGCTTTTTTTACACATCATTCAGTTACTTTAAGATAGCAATTCCCTTTAAGGATTTACAAAAGCTTAAGATTAAACCCAACTTATTATGTTTAACTTTGTTATTTTTGTTTGATGCAATTATCCAGATAAATCGCCCACAAATCAGCAAAAGTGTCCGGATTTAGGTTTTTCCACCAGTACCCCAGAATCGAATTTTTTAGCTTTTACTCCAGTTGATTATTATTTTATTACTTGAATTAAAACTTCTGCCCACTACAAGTGCATCAAATGATGTTCTGGTTAATACGTCAGATGTGTTCATTATTTTATTCCAGGCTTTTAAAGATCTTTCTCTGACATTTACAGAGAAAGGTAATTTACTAATGCAACAAAAAACTTCGGACGAAGACTTTTAATTTCGAAGACCTGGAATAAGCTGACAGACATTAACCGGTGGATTTTGTCTATTTCTAACAGACATTAAGCGGTGGGTTTTCTCTATTTCTTACAGACATTAACCGGTGGATTTTGTCTATTTCTTAAAACTAAAAAATACTCCAAATCCCGCTGACGTACAAAATTATCGGAAACACGTTTAATCCAAACAAAAATTATTTTAATATATAAAATATATATATATATTCACTTTAGTAAACACTGCATGACGTGAATGGTAGTTTTTATGACATGTTATATCAAATTATTTTACTCCAAAAGCCAGGCATGTAGGTAAATGTAATTCCAGGGTAGTCGTAAATAACTTCTACTTTTTTATTATTTATAGTCCAGCTAAAATAATTTAGTGTTAAATACGTTATTGTTACATACATACTTACTTTCGTTCTGGCTACATTTATCTTCAGACCCCATTTATAAATAATAAAAACAATAAAGGGGAAAGATGGCCTCCTTGTTAAAACCAATAATTACTTCAAAAAGCACAGAATAAGACACCTAAACATGAAATTGTATATATAAGGCTTAACAGTTGAGTACAAAGATTTAAGCACGGTTACAATCTGCTACTAATATGTGACTGGGCAAGTTTTATTTATAATGAATCGTGTACTAGCGTATCGAATGTCTGTTCATAATCAATGAATGCGCAATATAATTTTAAATCACTGTTTAGCATTTTCTGAATATCCGTATGCATAATAAAAAGACAATCAATTGTGGTTCAATTATCTCTAAACTCAAATTGAGCATCGGTTTACGTTTGATTTATCCTCACACTATTTATTCAGTCTGTTTCTTAAATTTAGTGAAAGGGTTGTAGCCATAATATTACCGGTAATCAGAGTTATGCCTCTAATTTTAAGAGATTAGACCTTATCACTGTTCTTGTAAATGGATTCGTAACACATTTTGTCCACTCTTATGTGTAAAATATTTATTCTAAATAAAAATATGGTTAAACTGCATGAAGAAATGTAGAAGTCAGCCACATTTCCTATAATGTCACAACTTTTATAATCTTGACATATTTCAAAAGGTTTTACAAATTTCTACCCCCGAAAAATTATAATCGAAACGTTCAATGCTTATATTCTGATTCAATCAATGGTAGGCCTAATAAAATTACAATGAACGTAGTATTTGTTGCTAGTGTTAAGTTGAAACGGAAAAAAGCACATTATTCTATATTTATCAACAAACATTGTTTTTACTGAACATGGAATAAAGGAACGCTTATACTAATCACAATATGGTGGTTTTGTAATCCTCAAGCTGCTATTCATGTAACAGAGGGATAAATCATGATTACATATTGTTGTTTGTACATGTTGTTGGTGGTATTAAATAGTAGTCTAGGTGTATGTCGCTTTGTTGCCTTAAGACAGCATATATACCGTGAAGTTTGTATTTCAATGTTTCATTTCTTGAAATGACAACAAGCTGTTAGCGAGGAAATAATAATGGTAACACATATTTTTTTTGTTTTTGTTATTATTATTATTATTATTACTACTATTATTATAATTATTATTATTATTATTCATTATTTATTAATACTATTAATTATTATTATCATAATAATAATAATAATAATTATTATTATTATTATTATTATAAATAATAGTAATTGGAACGTGTTCAAAGTTTTAAAACGGAATAACATGTTCAAGGACTGCATTCACCTGTGTCTCTTTGCAACAGATGCTTCTAGATGCATTGTTGCTGCTGCTGCTGGCGGGGATTTCCACAACGACTGGGTACAAGTAAGTGTTGTTACTTGCAGCCTATAGCCTTAGGCTTTGTTGATCGGAACAAAACACAGTCGAATACCATTGTAAACATTACCGCTATTGATATTAAAACCTTTCTTTTTAATTAACGTCCCATTCCCAAATAGTTTCAAATATTGCGTTTCAATAACACTTACAAGGGCATAAAAACTACTGCATTTGAAAGGAAACATGAAACACATACAAAACGCATTGCTAAATGTAGCATGACTTAGTTTGCGTCTTCTGTTTTTTTGGCAATAATTCGCGAGCCATTTAAGTCACGTGAATCATATAATAAGCTAAAATGTTAAGTTTCGGAGGTTCCTCGCAAGATTCTGACGTCGGGCTAAGTGTTACGAAACATCAAAACAAAACACGGACAAGAGATGAAGAAATGGTACCCATAGGTATAGAAACTAGTTTATAGATATATATTTTATTTCAGTCCAATACGGCAAATATGGCACATGAGAACAGCATATGCACACATGAAGTACATACTAGTAAATATATTTACACACCATTCATAGGTATATATACTATAGCGGAGAAGGATCTTTATCAAAGGCACATCCTAATAACCAGTATACCATTACCATTAGACTACTACTTCTAATAATAATAATATTTATAATAATTGGTGTTAGTATGAATATAAAGCATTTTATACGTAATACTGTTTCAATACTACGCAGTAGTTATTTTAAATAAATTCAATATTTGACATAGGTAGACAAAACCGAAAATGAAAGCAAGGTTTAAAAATAGTGATAAAATGAGAAAATATGTAGTCAAAATACGGCGTATGAAATACGTACTAGTACAAGATCATAATAAGGTATATGAAGTACATGTATAATAAAAAAAAACATTGAAGTATATGAAGTACCTCAAAAACACACACTGAACAAAAGACATGAATTCCATATTTGACATAGATAGACAGTTCCGAGATGAAGCTGTATAAGGGACATATTCTAACGTGTAAAGATACAAGGAACACAATTTAATATATTACTTGTAATCTAGTACATGTCGCTTGTGGTGTTTACCGTAAAAAAGTTTAACTGCGCGTGATCCAATTTACAGTGGTCAGTGCTTACATCGGTTGAATGATTGCAGTAGCCAGTGCTTACATCGGTTGAATGATTAGCAGTAGTCAGTGCTTACATCGGTTGAATGATTAGCAGTAGTCAGTGCTTACATCGGTTGAATGATTAGCAGTAGTCAGTGCTTACATCGGTTGAATGATTAGCAGTAGTCAGTGCTTACATCGGTTGAATGATTAGCAGTAGTCAGTGCTTACATCGGTTAAATTTCATACTAAAACCTATGACTAAGATACTAAAAACGGTGTTCAGTACAAGCATTATAATGTTATCGGGACAACATTCAGTGTAGAATCAAAGAGAATATCAATAAAAAATATATTTCTAAACATTCTTTAAATACAGAACATGCTTACGTTTTCATAAAAGATGTTGTTGTTTTATTTGGTCATCGTTGAAACGGAGCTGGGCTGGTATTCTCCTAAGGCAAATCTTAACTTAAGATGTACATAAGTAAACATTTCAGATTAAATTTTTAATGTCAAATCCAATGAGTTTTGGTTACACAAGTGCAAAATACTAAATATATAAGCTATATTTAGTAGTTTAAAACATGTTAATGTAAAATGACATGTACAGGAAACAGCCACAGCATTAAGGAATTTTATGAATTTAAGAAGTTTACTTAAGTGTTCCTAAAGGATCTTTGTGAATACGGCCCCAGAAGATTATCACTATGTGATATTTTTCCTGTTTCTAAGGCTCGAGGTTTTAAAGCGATGGTCATGTTTTCTCTGCGTTCTATGAGTTTATAGTTTATTGGCATAATAAGGGTGCAGTTAATACACGCGGATACGGGTGGATGTCATATTCAGATATCCTTAACTTTTATTTATGTAATCATAGTTAATCTACGTTACTCACTTAACGTTACAACGCCCTAACTGCTTCTTTAAGACATGTTAGATAGGCCCTTGTAATTCTAAGGTGGCAAACTACAGTATTTGCTTGAGCAAACTTGATGTTTGTCATAAAAGACCCTTATATTATAGATGGGAAATAAAGCTTCAAGGTTTTGATCTGAGACAATGTCATGACACACAAGGCTTATAAACGATTAGTATATTTTTATTTATGGCTTTATAATCGAAGTCGGTGAATATCCAGCTTGGATTAAGACATGCAACACGTTGGAACTCTTTTTGTTCGCCATTTGCGATCATATGAGTTTTCGCATGTATACATAAAAAAAATTGAAATCTAAACGTTAATATAAACGTGTTTGTTTAGACAAACAAGTATATTATGACATTTCATTATCTCTATTAAACGTATAATGATATATACTGTTGTTGTTGTTTTTTAATCGTATTGAATTATATACATCAGAAAATGTTAGTATCAAATTTTGTTTATACACGTTTAGATATTTGGGTTGTTATTTATTGCAAGTATATTGAGTGTATTATATAAAATTGTATTTCCAGAACACACTAGGTTATTGAACAATGAACATTTGTTAGACTGTTAGCGGAAGCCAACGGTCTTTTAAGAGGATAGTTTCCTACACAGATGTCGCGAAAAACTATTTCTTTTCTTTGCAGGGAATTAGTCAGTAATTTAAAAGAGAAAGTGTTCTTCTTCAAAACAGCGACAGAGTTTTTTCTTGTTACCGATTATCATTATGAATATGTTGACAACGCATTACTGCAATTTATTAATTTTAAACTATACTATACAAAGCACTAACAAACGGTGCTCCTAATTAATACGCTTCATCGGTTATTCTGACCCGTTGCAGATTAATTTTTTTGGCATGTATTTAATTCCGTTTGCGTAAAATAATCAGCTCGAAAAATTATTTGTTTGTTACTTACAAATTAGTGTTTATTATGATATTGTATACAATTGAATAAGAAGCCACATTATTAAGTTTAAAGGTGGGAAATTGAGCTTCTTTCAAACAAATATTTCCTATTTAGCAAAAATGCTCTCATAATTAACGTGTTCTCAGTTTCTGTTCTTGCCTACAGTCTTTCTACGCTGTCAGCGTTTTGATTTGTGTAGTTGCTGGTGTTGTTTTCTAATCAATTTTAGTTTGACAGTCAAATTATTTAAGTTATTGAAATACTATGTCTCGATAGCTGATTATACATCTTGGAATTCCACCTGACTCCAAGTGACCCAATCCTTCATGTTTTCAGTTCGTATCTCGTGCTGTGTCCGAATGGTATCCGACCTGGAATGGAGTTCCAGGTAGAGTTCTCCAAGCTGAGTAATATGTCGGATGTCCGACTCTACGGACGGATATTCGCAGGCGATACAACAGTGGCCAATGGCGAGGTCATGGTGTCTGCAGGTATTGTGCAAACTGGAGGAATCAAAATATTTTTACAATGGTATGAAATGCATAGCAATATGAATTCGCGTTTGATATGTTTCATATTTAGGTGAAGACTGCAATATAAGCTTAACTTTGTCTGATACCAAAATATATCCATGTATTACATACGTTTGCGTGCAAGATCGTTGCTATAATACGACACGACAAGACAAGACAAGACAAGACAATTTATCAAGAATTGTACAAAGTACATCATCTAAACACATCAATAGATTACATGTATAGTGTCACGTTGTAACGATTGAACAAAGTATATATATTTATGTATGTACATACAAAAATACATTTACAAAATATACGAATGTCGTTTAATACTGTCTCAGATGGACCTCTGTAGCAGTATACACTTATCTGTATGCTAAAACTAGCATGATGAAGATAATAGATCCGTAATTTATAAGCAGTAGTGCTTATACGCTTCAATAGTGGTGGTCCATACAGAAAGATACTAATTAAAATTATTTGAACACACTTGTTTCGATACCTTTGGGTATCGCACTGTGAAGAGGTTTCTTATTCTTACACCAAAATTATTTTGTATAGAACAACTTTCAGGTTAGATCATGGCCCATATTCACCAATTAATTCTAACATTTAAGAATAAATGACGGGCTTCGACTAAATAACAAAAAAAGCATTGGCAAATGTGCTTGGTACCAATAATGCTTCTGTCATTTACAGATCGTCATAAATAAAAAAGATGTGATTAGAGTGGTTGAATACCAAAAAAGATACACATATGCAGCGCTGTTAGAAGAGAACAGTTTATTCTTTATTCTTAGTCTTAAGTCTAAGAACAAATTGGTGAATACGGTTCTGTTTCTCTACAGCTCGAGACAGCGCGCAGTTCAAGATAAAGCTCCCCGTGTCCTTGAGAGCTGACGGCTATCAGTTCCAGGTGGTTGCCACTGACGACAACCGGAAGGAGATCTTCAAGAACTCCACAGTTCTGAACTTTAGTGCCAAGGGCTTTTCAATCTTCATACAGACGGACAAGGCCATCTACAAACCGGGACAGAAAGGTTATTCAACAGAAGTTCTCGCAAATTTATCGTATTTCTTAATGTGAGAAAACAGTTTCTTTTAATCAACTGGAGTTTTAGTTACGAACATTGTGCGTGTGATGCGACAGACGTAAAAAGGTTTTTATTAAATTTTGTTTTATTGGGAACATGTTGTATTAAGTATATTGTTCATAGAATGAAGCACAAATATAAAAGTGATAAACAAGTGATACAAATGAATCGTAATATATGTACATGTAACTGACATTTCATGTAATAGTTGTAGCACACTTTGACCGAAATATGTTAGTTATTTAACGAGCCCGCAGGACCAGATTAAATAATTAACATATTGCGGTCAAAGGGTGCTACAAATGTTTTATACCATATTTACCAATCACATCGCAACTTTCTACGATGCCGATCCCAATGGGCAGTTCCTGGACGTCAAGTGACGTCTGACATGTTTGGCATGCGTGTAATTTCCAAATTTAGCGCTGTCGCACTACGTCCACTCAGTGCAATAGTTCAGTGCAATAAGTAGCGTGCGTATAAATTACAACTAAATTTCAATATACTGCAAGCTACTTATTGCACGGGAAGCTTACATATTAGGCTCCGCCCACCTTTTACCGATCTGATATCACAAGTATTGACTACCGATAAACAATGAAAACTCACTGAAATATGGTATAAATTTAAGTTAATGCAATATTATCGTATGCATGTGCGTTTTTGCAGGTATACAATGTTATTCATCATTTTCATTTTCAGTTCAGTTCCGAGTGTTTGGTGCCAAGCCTGACCTATCCACCATCAATGAACACATGGACATAAACATATATGTGAGTATTGTTTCAGTTATGTAACAGTGGTCTGCAGAAATGTAAGGTTACTAAAACTGTTTTATTATACACGCAGTTGAGAAATTACAATTTTGAGGCGTGTCGTGGGAAAACCGGGCTTAATGCATGTGCATTTAGTGTCGTCACGGATTAGTCTGTGCAGTCCGCACAGGCTTATCCGGGACGACACTTTCCACCTTCTGTGGATTTTATGTTCAGATGAGACTTCTTTAAAACAGAAAATACCACAAAAGCGGAAAGTGCCGTCCTGGAGTAGCTTGTGCGCACATGCATTAAGTCCGGTTTTCCCACGACACGCCTCTGTTAATGAAACATGCGACAACTATAAAACAAATCGGAGAGCGCAGTACTCAGCCAATAGGTCACCTAATTGACAACTCAATGTTTCCAGTTAAAGGTTACCTTCTTGCCCTGTCTCCCAATAACAAAAAATATTGGAAAACATGAATCTAGGCGGTGATCCGGATCATCACCAAATGTAATTTTTGGTTGATAGGGAAAAACCAACTTACAAACAGTAAGAAATACATAGCTTCCTTGGCTTTGGTAATAAAAATGATACGAAGCAGTATAATATTGTATCAAGGTGTGTGTGAGTTTGTTTGTGTGTGCATGCGTGCGTGCGTACATTTTAAAGTTTATGAGGTCATTAAGCGCCGACGCTGCACTATGTGAGGACCCGCGGTCCTGCCTAATTTCCTTACTAGAGGCTCATCGAACGTTGGGACGAATTGTAAATCATAGCTGCAATGTCCAGCTGTTTGTTTTTCTCTGAAATATCTTAACTCCCATCTGTTTTGTTTTTCTCTGAAATATCTTTTAATTTTGGTGTGGTCTTGTGCTGTGTGTATGGTGGGGGGGGAGGGGAGAACCAGAGTACCCGAAGGACACCCCTACGGTCCGGTATGGTGACCACCAAACAAACTCACGTGCGTCTGGCCCTGGAGTTGAAAACCAACCTCAGCAGTGAGAAGCGAACGTGTCCACCCCTGCACTAGCAGGACAGTGTATTGTATCAGTATACCGGGTGTGTGGTATTCCAGGACCCCAACCGGAACAAGATCGCCCAGTGGCTGAACGTGACAGGTCAGGAGCAGGGCGTGTTTCAGGGCAGTCTGCAGCTCTCAGACTACCCGCCCCTCGGGGAGTGGAAAATAGACGTTGAAATTGGGGTAAGTCCAATTGTTAGCTCTTTAGCTTTTTTTTCGGAACGTCCATGTGCTAGGTCTTCTATTTTCGATACGTCCAATTGTTAGCTCTTCTGCTTTTTTCGGAACGTTCAAATATTATTTGTATTTGTTTTTTTTTATTTTTTTGTTACTGTTGCTTTTTTCTTCTGCAGTTATATTTTGTTGTTTTCGTTAAATTGTATATACTAATGAGTACATTACTGTATGTATAATTTATTGTGTGATATTACCATCCGATTTATTTATAGCTTTTTTACTGGATTTCTTAATTAAGTTGTTAATACAAACAAAGAAACTGCTTTTGTTTTATTAGGACCAAACCGAAACGAAAATGTTTAGTGTGGATGAATATGGTATGTAGTGCATATTTTAACATTTTATATTATTTGTAATGAACAACTCGTTAAAAATACGCGTATAAGTACTATTTTGCTTTTTTCATTATTATTACAACTACTTGAATATATAATTTTAAAATAGTTATGCTACATGTCAGAATAATCATTTCGAATGTCCCTGCGTATAATACGATAATAATAAGTGTAGTATATCCCGGCATCCTATGCTGGACAATAATCGACATTGTGTTTCTACGTTTTAATAAAACGTCCATGACCTTTACAGTGCTACCAAAGTTCGAGGTCACCGTGACTGTCCCTAGTTTTGGTGTGAACACAGACGGATTTCTGACCGGAACTGTTGACGCAAAGTAAGTACCTGTAAACTAGTATGTGTTGAACCCACAATGCTGTGCAATGTCTCTTTCAAACCTGTGACCCGAGCAGTTGTAATTGTATCTGTGTTGCTTGTTTTTTCATGTGTTTCGTTTTCTGTTGTATTGGTAATTCTAACATGATCCTCGCTGACTTTCTACCGACAAAGAACAAAATTATCGTTTTTAAACTACCCAATAAACAACGCAAAATTTAGTTCCGATTCCGAGCGAAGCATAGTAAAATGTAGTTCTCATTACAATTGCAAAAAAAAAAGAGTTAGTTCGTGTTAGAATCGAAATAATTTCGCATTATCGTTGTTTATTGGCCAATAAACAACTCTTTGTGGTTCTGAAGCGTGGCTATTAACGCCCTTGTGGTAAAATGCATACCCATCAAAACTCCAAATCGTTGTTTATTGGCCGGTAACCTACCAGAAATCGAAAATCATTTCTAAATAATAGTCTCTGACATAAAATTAAGGACAGTGTGATGCTAATACGTTGTTTTTTTCTGCCGTTGACTTTTAGATAAGTTATATCTTGCTAATATTTTTTTGCATTTTATCATATTACCATTTCATCATAACAATACATTGCATAAAATGTTCAGATACACATTCGGGAAAGGGGTGCGAGGCAACGGAACACTGAATGTCTCCCGGAAGTGGTCAGGAGGACAGACTATCGAGAACATCTCCAAAACAATTCTAGGCATGGAGATAGAATATAACTGTTTTTTTCTTTAACTTTTTTTTCTTCGCCGCATATTCAACACACTGTTTAAGATTATTGGACTGCATGTAAAATGTGTAAATGCCCCTCAACAAAGGAACTGGGGGGGGGTGGAGTCTGGAAATGGAAATAAACAACCTTTTTTACGACTAATGACCTCAATTTAGAAAATGTTAATGTATCATTACATTGTTTTATACTATTACAAAAATTGTAAGCAGTACTTTGTAGCTCAATGTGAAAAGTGCATATTCTAACATGATACTCGCTAATTTTTCTATACATAAAAACAAAATCATAGTTGTTGTACAACCCAATAAACAGCGCAAAAAGTAGTCTCGAGCGGAGCATAGTTAAATGTAGTTCTCATTACAATTGCAAAAATACTTGTCAAGTCATGTTAGGATCAAAATAATCTTCGTATTATCGTTGTGTATCTGTCAATAAACAACTGTCTGTCGTCCTGTTGCGTGGCTATTAAAACACTCGAACTAACGCCCTCGTTTTTTTTAACTCCTTGGCATCAGGACTCCAAATCGTTGTTAATTGACCGATAAACAACGATAAATCGAAAATTATTTCTAAAGTATAATTTTTATTTGTGTTGTTTATTGTTAGTTTTTAGTAGAAGGATGCTGTCTGTGTTTTGTTGTTACTGATATTGTTTTTTTTGTAAAGTTTTTTTTGTATTTTACTTTCAGATCGATGGCCAATACAAGATTGAAATTCCTCTGAAGCAAATGGAGGAAGTGTCTGGCAAGTTATCCGGAGTAAACACGTTTGAAGTGCGTGCGGAAGTGGCCGAGGGGCTGACGGGGATCTCCCGTAACGGCACAGCTGACATCACGTACTACCCGACACGAGAGAAGCTGGCCTTCCTCGAGGGGTCTGACTCGTTTAAACCCGGGCTGAATTATGTGGCATACGTAAGTGCCGTGTGATTGTCTAGAATGTTCATAGTATAAACAAATTTGTTTTATTTTTATGATACAAAAGGCGTATTTTTCGCGAAGTCGTGACGTCTAAAGGACGTTGCAAATAATGCCAAGATACATAAATAATCGTAAGCAATATTTGACTAAATAAAACAAGTACTGTTTTCTCACTTTATGTCAAAGAACTCGATGTTACTCTTTTATATTTTTTATTGAAACAGTTTATACATAGATAGCTTTTCTCGGCCTGATATAGGCAGAGCAATATATGGGTCACACATGGAGCCCATAATGTATATTTGCCCAGATATAGCCCATATTGAGCCAATATGGGCTTGCTTGCATCCTGGTTCCATATCTCTTATACTTGCAGCTGTTTGTCTCGGACCGTGACGACAAGCCGACGGGGGACAACAACCTGCGGGTCAACGTGACCGTCACTATGTACTACGAGACCATGAGTATGAAGCCCGTACCTGACCGACCCCGGCCGGTAGTGGGACCGGATGTGAGGAGTGAGTAGCATTACGCATTTACTCTATGGGTCTTCTCATAGCAGCCATGTTGATTACTTCATTTGTCATGTTCAATCATTACTCTGTTTTATGTTTCTGCTTTCATTTATATTATTTGAAACGAAATAAGTTAATTTATGTCAGAAAAGTAAGCGGTCCACACGTATTTTTAAACAGAGCAGTGTTAGTTTGTTTTGTTATGCACCTATCAATATTTTCACCCAAGGGGGAAGCAGCGGGCTGACCCAGTGGAATTTGACTATTTTATTTTAAGGGGGTCTAA
Organism: Congeria kusceri; assembly: GCA_027627225.1. Lineage (NCBI taxonomy): Eukaryota > Metazoa > Mollusca > Bivalvia > Myida > Dreissenidae > Congeria > Congeria kusceri. The sequence continues at coordinate 18,402,701 of CM051025.1, read as the reverse complement.
TTCCCCACTCTAGAGTCAAGCATATTTGTCTAAATCCCATCAGTGGGAGATGCTATATGTCTATCGAAAACGTCGTATGCAAGAAAGCAGATGTATTGTGACACTATTTAATAAGACATATGATGTATCCAACTAATCTAGCCAGACAATATATATACCGACTATAGCAGTAGCTATAGTAGCTTGTGCTGTCTCCGTCCTAATTGACATCAGTTTTACACAATATAACTTTCATACTGTGCGCTCAACCACTTTCCCTTACTTGTAATATAATATATTTAATTACACTTAACATGTTGAATATAATATTATAAAATATTGAATATAAATATTGATTTTATTTTGTTATCCACATTCTACATTTTTTACAGTTCCTCCCCCGCCTCCCCCGACTCCGGCCCCAGAGAATAAGAAAGTCGAGGGGCCCAAGACGGTGATAGTCCCGAAGAACGGGCTCGTGACTATATCCATCAAGATACCCATCTACATTACAAGGGTGGATTTCGAGGTAGTGTGAACATAAATTATTGTCTTTTACAGTTTTTATAATAAATTCGAACAAATTACTCGCTCATTTTTCTATACACAAAAAACAAAATTATAGTTGTTAAACTACCCAATAAACAACTCAAAAAGTAGTCCCGATTCTGAGCGGAGCATAGAACAAAGTTCCAATTACAATTGCAAAAATATATATTAAATCATGTTATAATCGAAATAATTTTCGCATTTTTGTTGTTTATCGGCCAATAAACAACTCTTTGTCGTTCTGATGCGTGGCTATTAAACAACTCGGGCTAACGCCCTCGTCGTTTAATTCTTACGCATCAGAGCTCCAAATCGTTGGTTATTGGTCGATAAAAATGATAAATCGAAACTTTTTTCTTAAATATGTGTGATTTTTATAATATATTAAATAAATATTTTTAAAAGATTTTAAGCTACAATAATGTTCTATAATATCGTTGTATATTAAACTACATATCTTCCAAGATATGTCAAGGACTATTAAGTACAGTCCGACAATAAATGTGTTGTTTTCTTTTCCTTTAAAATTATTGCGAAAATCGGTACAGTACATGTAGTTGTGTCTTTTTTTGAACTTTCTTGGCTGCTTTTCAGACGTCTTAGAGCAAAGAAGCCAAGCAATAAAAATACAAAACCATTCGTGAATATTTATATCTTAGGCGTTATATCCATATTCCTTATGATTGGGTTCAATTTCTTAGAAATATGGGCCTAGAATGCAGCTCTATTCGTGCGCTGTGCTCCAAACCGTGTCAGTCTTAAAGACTTAGTAATTACGGCCTAATTGTCACATAATTGGTAATCCGATTATTTATTAACAGCATTTGCTAGTAACAGATGGTAAATATCTGCAAACCAACGATGCCATCAATGCTTTGTTCCAGCATTAATATTTACATAAAATGTCTGCCCATCAGTACGTGCAATTTATAGCCACATGTGTTTCCAATCTTAAAGACGTATCATAGTTGTCATGAAGGATCATTGGCTTTTAGAGGCTCTGAAAAAAAACACAAATCCACAAATGTCATAATAAATTATGCCTTATCCTTAGTGTGTCTGGAAATAAAGAAATTAATATGTTTGTGTACATCTGGAAGAAGGTGCACAAAGTGAACGCGGAATCTTTTTGTTGGTTGGTCTGTTAAGGCTCAAAGACGAAGTTGTAATCCTGGCCCAATGACTACGAAATTTCTCAGTTTCAAATTTAACTCTTAACTTAATCAAACCCGACATGTAACAACCAATCCCATTGGTCAATATTTTAAGTAAAGACTAAGTTCGATTGAGATTGACTGTTATCGTGGCTGGAGTATACTTTTTGTTTTGTGTTAAGTTATTTATTTTAGCAAATCTTATTATTTTGCTGACGTTTTTCGATATAGCGAAATGAATTGTCCGTAGTGCCTTGCTTGCCCTAGAGTATGTATGGACAAGTGAAATATTGCCCAAATTTACTATTTAATATCTGTACGGACAAGCAGCAAATAACATTAGTCAAAAACGACCAGTAAGGCTATTAAAAAGTTTGCCACCATTGTCACAGTGTTAACAGTAAATGTGTTGTTTATATTATTACGTTGATATTTACATTTTTGGAAATGGTGTGATTTCAGGCTGATTTGAATCAACAAAAGGACTACAAATCCGTGCAGAAGTTCCAGTCAACAACAAACACCTACATACAGGTCTCCATGGAAACTAAAACGGCCAAGGTAGATTGATAAAAATACTAAGTGGAATAATATTGTTATTATTGAAATTGTTAATATTGTTGAGTCACTTAACATTCAGTTTGGGTGATTATCCTGTGGTACAGCAACTTCCGTTTTGGAACTGACAAATTGTAAGACATGACATGAATCAGTTTTCTATTCTTGCTTTAGTCTGGACATTTCTGGACTACTGTTGGATCTTTACAGTCACTTTTTATCATTAAACTGCAAAAACGTAATGCTATAGCGTCTATGGAATCGTTAAAAATATGTTCACAATAAATACAAATCTCTTTTTCTCGTTTACACAGGCAGGTACAAGAGCCACCTTCCGAATAGATTCGACTGTCAGTGGAATAACAGTAAAGTACATGGTATGTTTACAGATGTTGCATTTCTTCCTCATAGTTTATATTTCTTTTCATATTAAAATACGCAACACAGAACTGTATTAACAACAAATAAGCAGCTGTTTTGCATAAAATTAACAAAAACATTTTTTATTTTGTTCAATTGAGAACTTATAAATATTTTTGTATATGTATTTGTATAACTTATATGTTATTTTCTACGCACCTTAAACAAAATTCAGTTTCATTTTTTTGCAATTACTGCATAAAATAATGACAAATCAGAACAAACGCGCGTTTAATGACATTTTAAATCTGACACAATTTTACAATAAATAACTGTCAAGAAACAGTTTACAGTTAAAGCCTCGTGGAGGTGTGCAATGTATCAAAATATGACTGTAGAAATTCATAATTCTATATTTATACAAATAATTTTACGGCGACTCGTGTTTATACTTAGGAAAAGTCCTTTTGATTTGTTTGTGTTGATGTTTTGTATTTTATACGGCTGTCTCATATGTACCATGCGCTTATAAGAAACCGTCGCGTGTCAGCCAATTCTTAAAAACATAGTATCTGGGCACACTAATATTCGGATATCAACTGCATGATATCTCTAATACAGTGGAAACCCTCTAAACCGGACCCTCTCTAAACCGGACTCCTCTCCAAACCGGACACATTCGTGTCCCGTTTTTTTCACTACATACTTGTAATTCTGTATTCAAACTCCTCCATACCGGTATCCCCTCAATTCCAGAAACCGGTCTTACTTTTTTGTATTTTCGGATATTAGCTAATACATGGTCACCTTTTAGATCATGGCTCGGAGGCTTGTTGTTGACTCCGGACTGGTGAAACTAAGAAACAAAGGCACGTCCTTGAAGGTCACACTGACCGCCGACATGGCGCCGTCGGCAAAAATCGTCGTGTATTACGTCAGAAAGGACGCCGAAATCATTGCAGATTCGATCCAGTTCTCCGTAGAAGGAATATTCCAGAATAAGGTGATAAGCCACTAAATTAATTAAAAGTAAAACATATAGAGGCGATCGCTCTTAATAAAAAAACAAACAACAGTTCATAGATCTACACAGATGTCATAAATACACCGTGTACATAGATAAGGAATCGAGACATGTCTTGGGGAGACGCAAATGAAGGTTTCAGCAGAAAGTTGTTATTCACATTGTTCAAAGACAGAACGTGTGTTTTCATAAATATCAATTAAACAACATAAATATTTTATCAGCCATTAATCATCAACCATGTTTGGTTACCTAAAGCCAATATTTCTACAGTAAATATAATCAAATTCGTGTTCTGTGGACTGGAAGATATTTGCCATATTTGAAACGGGTGTCGTTCGACTAGACAACGATCTCACGGATTGAAAATTTAAAAAGTTCACAAAAGATCCTACTGTCAACAAAAATTTCAGGTTGACATCAATTTCATTTCTGGACGGAAAGTGATCAAGCAGACGGAGCCGGCAGCCAAGGTGACCTTGAGGGTGAACGCTGACCCCGGGTCACTGTGCAATGTCCTTACCATCGACAAGAGCGTTCTGTTGCTCAAATCTGGAAATGACATCACATACGAGCAGGTGAAACAGAATAAATTTGTCCAAAAACTTTATTGACGGATGTATTTGGAAGTATTTGGCACGCATGAGATGTTTGTGCAATTTACGCATTTCTCCCCCCACCCCCCCACCCCCACCACCAATTCACATTGATTTGACAGTGAGTTTCTTGCAAGTGTATTATGTCTTATCAATATTTTCCTCTAGCGGGGCGGGCGTGGCGGCCTGACCCTGGGGTATGACTAATTTAATTGTGTTGGGTCCAAGTCCCCGCACTAGAGCCAAGCATGTTAGTCTAAATTCCCTCAGTGGAAGATGCTATAGCGGTATCAAATGGCCAGGGGGCCATTTTGAGTAGTAATATTACCAGGATCTAAAAAAAAGGCCAAAAACTATTTCCTGGAATCATCCAGCGTGTCAAATTCCCGCCTTTCGGGGATCGCTTTCAGTCAAAAGTCCCGTATACGTATGCCCGCCGCTCCCCCCCCCCCCCGGGGGGGATATCGAGAGGTGCATGATTCATAGTGCAAGGCTACTGTTGTATATAGTTCACCCTAATAATTTTCTGCAAACAATACAAGCTGGTAATAGTCGTCAATTGATTTATACATACCATGCGGATTTCGTGTGTGTTTTTTTCATGCTACTTCGATTTCCTTTGTCTCAAGGTCGAGAACGAGATTCTGCGGTACGACTCCACGTCACCTTCCCCCTGCAGTTCTGGCCGGGTATGCTCGCTGCGCTTTTTTCCCATGCCCATCCAAGCGATCGATGCCAGCGGAGTCTTCATGGTAAGCGGCAAAAATGAAATGTGTAATTTTATACGTTGGTTATGCTCAAAAACACAATGTATCTGTATTCACAACAGACTTTTCTATAAATGTCATTAATATTTAAATTTACTTAGTGATTTGTCCAATCATTTTCCCTGTATGTCACCTGTGTTTAATGGTTATTTAAGTTTACACACAGACCGCACCTAAATGCTTGCGATGCATTTGCCAAAGTGATGAATGGAAATAATCCTATGGCAATAGCTTAGGCCCGCTTATATATTTTTAGCTCGACCATTCACCGAATACTTCTAGCTATACTACTTACCCGTTCGTCGGCGTCGGCATAATGCTCCAGTTAAGGTTTGCATTACGCGTGCTGTTCTGAGACAGCTCTTGATTTAATGTGCTTTAACCTGTGTACATACCGTTTTAAGAAACTGTTAGATTTGCCGTTTGAAAACAAACGGAATAACACCTTAAATAACTTTGTTGAAACAGACAGGAAGAAAATATATACATTTGGTATGTACTTTGTAACTCTACATATCAACTGTTGACACACCAATGCGTACTTTTTAAATGGCTGATATATGGCAAAACAATTATAAAATAACAATATAAGAATCAGAGTCTTAAAATTATCACTATGTTTGTATTACCCCCGTCACACCGCACTGGCGTCCTTACTGCGACCCAAACAGTCAGTTTTTGAAAAACGCCGATAGTCGCAGTAAGAACGCCAATGATTTTTTTCTGTAAAACAAAATTCTGCCATCCGTCAAACCGGATTTTGAAATTAGAATTTATGTCTTTACAGTATACACCGCTTTCACTACTTACATATGCAAAGTTCATATGTTGACATAAAGTTAATGTTCTTCTCTGTGTACATTTTTTTTTCTTCAGGCACGCGTCTTACTTTTTGTATAGTTCTGCGTATTTGTATATGCAATATATATGCCATATAGTATGCAATGTGGTAATGTATACAATGAATGAATAAATTAGTAGAAAGAATAACAAAATACGCACGCATGCATGTTACATTTTATATTTCTTGTATCTGCGAGGCATGTCGTGGGAAAACCGGGCTTTAATGCATGTGCGTATTAAAAGTGTCGTCCCGGATCAGCCTGTGCAGTCCGCACAGGCTAACTTGTGCAGTCCGCACAGGCTAATCCAGGACGTCACTTTCCGCCTTCAATGCATTTATGCTTAGAAGAGACTTCCCTGAAACAGAAAATACCATATTAGCGGAAATGTAATTGTCGTCCCTGATCTGCCTGTACGGACTGCACAGGCTAATCCGGGTTGACACTTTACGCACATGCATTAAGCCCGGTTTTCCCACGACACGCCACCTGTCTTTTAGCGCTCTGGTCTGGCCGTCCTTACGGATGCCTTCCTGTATGAGTCACGTGACACGTTTCAAGATGGTAATATAAGATGTAAGTACAAACATTCCATACAGTTTTAGAGTTAATAAACAAGTGGTAATATTTTAGATACTAACCGTTGGTGTGTTTCATATGTAAAATACATAATGGGGGCGTGTGAAAACCGAGCTTAATGCATGTGCGTAAAGTGTCGTTCCGGATCATCCTGTGCAGTAAACGTAAATCAACTGGAGGCGGAAAGTGCCGTCCTGGATTAGATCCGGGACGACACTACGCACATGCTTCAAGTTCGGTGTTCCACGACACGCCTCATATCTATTTGACTTTTATTGAAGGAACTTATGTTTACACAGTCGTGTTTTTTAAGTATTTCAAGTGTAGGGATAAAGTCATACTCAACACTTACATTCTCTTAAAATAAAATAAAATTAGTAAAAAAATAAATAAATCTAAGATTAATTAACCGTAAGTGCTGTTACAAAAGTGCTGCGTGAGTAAAATCCGTATTGAAGACGATGTTTCATATGCATTAATCCGTTACGGATGCATTCGTTAATCAGTCACTAGACACATGTTATGCCTGTTTGTGAGTACTTTTTTTATTATTTTATTATTTAAAAGTTAAAGAGGTAAAGGGAGATAACCCTACTTGACAATTGAATTTTTTACAGTGGTAGGTTACCTGCTTTGTAATATCTCCAATAACAAAAAATCTTAAAAATTCTTGATCCAGACGGAGAGCTCGACCACCACTAACTTCATATCATTTATTTTGTTCATTGGTCTATGTCCAAGCATCCCAGGAAATTATATCCAAATCCGTTCATGTACAGACAAAGAGACAGAAAAAGTTCATTAAATATGTCCCAAATGTAAAAAAAACCCAGTAAAAAGACCATACAAAAGTTTCCATCAAAATTATGTAAATTATTCATGTTTCTTTCAAGATATTTGTGTCATGTTAATATTCAGTTTTATCGTGTCCATATTCGTGCAGTTCAAAGTGGTGTATGAATGTAATGCTTAATTAAAGTGTAATTTGAATAGGGCGATTTACACATTTGTCCGTTAACATAACGAAAAAGTGATGTGACATTAGCGGATCTTCTATCAGTGCCCATCTATTTGCTTTCCCTTGCAGTTGAGGGCATGCCGATGCTTATGGCAAAACAATCTGCTGGCGCCACTGAAAACGGCAGTGGACCTAGAGTTCGAACCCTGTTCCCAGAGACATGGCTCTTTGATTCTGCAGTGGCAGAGTAGGTTGTTGTAAAATATTTCCATTGATAAGCAGCTGCGTTGTACTTACATTAGACTTTATTTCTACATGTGTGTAATATAATAACTTTACCATGTCATAACGTATACGATGCATCAATTGTTTATGAAATACCTTTGAACCAAATCCAGGTCCGTTTTGCCCCAAAATGACTTACTTGCAAACACGTTTATGATATATTTCTGCAGAAGCCAATTTGTTCAAATGTATTTGTGTTATTATAAATAATTGTACTTAAACTATTTATTATACCTTACATATCTTTTTAGTATAAGAATGAGTTGGTAACAATACATAAGTATTACATTTTAAAACCAAATGAGTACCGCGATTTCAGCTCCAGCGGAAAGGCCGACATTCCGTCCACTGTGCCGGACACGATCACTTCCTGGGTGGCCAGCGCCTTCGCCGTGAGCCGGCGGTCCGGCCTGGGAGTCGCACCTACACCAGCCAATGTAAGACGCCACACCTGCCTGCCCGATAGGGCGGGGTTGTTTGAAATTTACTGACTAAACAATTATCAAACAATTGAGAAGTTAAACAAAGTATTATCTTTGGGTAAACCGTTGTTTGTTTTTAAATGCCAGTTCACATAAATTGTGACGTTGACATTAGTCAGTCAATTTTGGGATTATGTTTTGACCAACATACCCTACACAATGTTTACAGTTTCTGGCGCTTGGAGGTGTACCTGCAACTCTTTGTGCGCCTGGATTTTATAATCCACGGGTCGTTTTAAAAACGTTTAAGGCGTTTCGTGGGAAAACCGGGCTAATGCATGTGCGTCAAGTATCGGACTGCACAGACTAATCCGAGACGACGCTTTATGCACACGCATTAAGCCCAGGTTTCCCACGACACGCCTCGTTACTGTTTACATGTCTTTGCTGTTGGGTGTGTTCCACGTGTGCTTGGGATTAAAACGTAGTATTTATGCATACTGTAAATCACGATTTGTATTTTTCCAGTTCGAGCACGTCTGGGCCTGCCGTATTTCATGCAGAGGGGGAAAAGGTCATCCTACAGGGAGACGTCTTCATTTTCATCTCAGAGACAGTTGAAGTACTTAATTGTCTGTATCTTACAATTGCAGTTGGAGGTGTTCCTGCAGTTCTTTGTACGTCTAGACCTCCCGTACTCCGTGATGAGGGGGGAACAGGTCATCTTGCAGGCGGACATCTTCAATTTCTTCACAAGCGTCATAGAGGTACACTCCCACTAAATGGTCGCGTTGGGCTTATCGTCGCCGTCGTCGTTGTTATAACTTTCAGTGTCTTCCTCATCTTTATTTATCGTCATTATGATGACCTTCATCATTATTTAAATCACTGCAACCATCATCATTATCATCATGATACCGATCCTGATTCTCCTCCTCCTCCGCTTCCTCATCCTCATCAACAACAACAACGTTTTCATTATCACCATCACTATAATCGTCAATAACGAGAAACACAACAATAAGATCATCACTGTTGAACAACTGCGGTAACGTTTTTTCAACGCACTATGTTTTCAAACAGGTAGAAGTGACCTTGAAGAAATCCACTGGCTTCCAGAACATCGTGGTCAGGCGTAACGCGTCTGGAAAAACTGAGCTCGTGTTCACGAACCAAGACATCGTCCAAAACATAAAGGTGTCTATAACAGTTTTATCGTCAGACAACATTTTTAGCCTCAAAGTGTATAATAGCTGCTATAGGCCTTGTTGAAATGTTCTGACTATTCATATCAGGACATACTAGTACAACATAAATAATCATAATTATGCACTTAGTAGTCAGAACATTAAATTCCTATTCATGTACAACATTAAACAATCGAGGGTTGAGTGTGAAACTAGTGTATCTGATTTAGAAATATTAAGCAGATACAAAAGTTTCACACTGAACCCTTGCAATGTTTGACTGAAAAGAATCAAGTTTAGCTTATTTATAAATCTGATGTACACAGACTTAGTCAAACGGTTCCGTTGATGCAATTACATGCTGCCTTTGTTAATTCTATGTCTCGTCCCCTGCTATGCCCGCTAGGTGTCGGCAGGCGGTGGTTCCGCCGTCAGCTTCCCAATCAAGGCCGTGGAGCTGGGAAACATCGACGTCGAGGTGAAGGTCGTGACCATTCGGGCTGGTGACGCCATCAGGAAGCCGCTGCTTGTCGTGGTAGGCAAACTGTCAAGTAACAGGGGCTGTACTCTAAAGGGACAGTGTCCTTCAAAATAATAATGAGAGTACGCTATTAGTGTAAAATAATAAGTAAATATTGTCAAAATATTGCGTTTGAGTATACATATTCAAATTAAAAAACAAATATAACTTTATTTAGATATAGTTTAAAACCATTTTGTTTTGTTTTCTGAAACGTCGATTGTACGTAGAGGAAATGTCGGGCCAGTACACTAAGAGACGTTACTTTACATAAACTTACTGAACTTGATTTTCACAAGTTGTTTAGGGTCCGTATTCGGCAAAATATTCACTGTTAGAGTATTTCGTTGTCTGTTCAATAATTTACCAAAAATTAAACGGCGTACATGTGTATAGTAATTGTATTGTTTGATAGCCCGAGGGTATTCCTAAGTCCTACGCGGTGCCGGTGCTGATTGACATGCGCAACGTGTCAAGTTTCCAGCATGACGTCAAGATCTACCTGCCAGACGACCTGGTAGAGGGATCGGACAGGATCTCCGTGTCTGTCATCGGTGGGTCACATGACTGTCCTTGCGTTGATATACCATTTTAATGCGCGTGCGTGATCTTGCACATTGCCATTTGAGGTCATTGTTTGAGATAATAGACAATTTATACTCTTACGTTTTATTGTACACTTTTATTCAGTGTAAGGAATTAATTATACAAGGTTACAATTAAATTTTGTATATAAATACAATGGTGTATTACTAGGGCAAAATGAAACGGAAACACCGAGATTCGTACGTGATTGTGAACTTTGTCCGTACAAGTTGTGAAAGAACAGATTGAACATGTTTCAGGTGACTTAATGGGCCCCTCTATATCGGGACTCACAAATCTGCTCCAAATGCCGTACGGTTGCGGCGAACAGAACATGATAACCCTCGTCCCCAACATACTGGTCGTCGTCTACTTAAAGGCCATCGATAAACTCAAACCAGCAGATCTGGAAAAAGCCCAGAATTTCATGATGAACGGCAAGTATTTTGTTATTCAATGGAACTGTATTAGTTATTGTTTTTGCAATACTGGTAATTTGTTGTGATACCAACTAAACTGTAAACTGTTTACATTTATTTTTGAGAGCTCTGGCATATACAGCCGTTGCAATAGATGGTCATTGCCCTATTTTTGCTGCTACTATTGTTCGTATAATGACGCTTATATTATAGAGTTTTTAATATTTTAAATCACGTACTGGTATTGTGAGTTATATTTTATAATAAGGTTAAATTAGTCAATCCTATACAGGTTACCAGCGTGAAATGACCTATCAACACTTCGATGGGTCATTTAGCGCCTTTGGAAACAGCGATCCTTCCGGTAGCACGTGGTTGACCGCGTTCGTGGTCAAATCCTTCGCTCAGGCCAGTCCGTACATCTTCATAGACCCAGTGACTGTGAGGAGGGCCATAGACTGGATTCTGTTCCAGTATGATAATAAGACGGGCTTCTTCTGGGAGCCAGGCAGGGTGATCCACACCGAAATGATTGTAAGTGACTGTGATGTCTCGTTTGTAAATATGAAGCGTGTCGTGGGAAAATCGGGCTGAATGCATGTGCGTAAATTTCGTCCCGGATTAGCCTGTGTAGTCCGCATTATATATATATATATTATATCATTGTTTGAAAAGGGGGATCCAGATTTACCAAAAAATTATAGAGGCATTACATTGCTTAGTACCTTTGGCAAATTATTTTCAGGAGTTATTAATAACATATTAAATACATGGGCTGAGAACTTTAACATATATTCAGAAGCACAGGCTGGTTTTAGAAGATCAACATATTGATCATGTCTAGTGTCATTAATCATATTTTGAATCAAAACAAAAAGTTGTATGTATGCTTCGTTGATTTTACTAAAGTGTTTGATGTATTAGTAAGAGGAAATGTTTTTTTATAAACTGATACAATAGGGTATTGGTTGAAAAATGATGACTGTAATACGATCTATGTACAGTAGTGTTAATTAACGTATTAAATACACAAATTGTCTAAGCAACACTTTACCTGCTAGCTAGAGACACGTCAAGGTGACTGTTCATCGCCATTTATATTTTCTATGTATATTAATGATCTTGAAGAACAATTTTTATTGAATGGTGCAAATGGTATTGATGTTGAGCAAATGGTATTATGTTGTTATATGCAGTCGACTTTGTCATTTTTGCCTCAAACGAGAACAAATTACAACAATCACTTGACTTACTTCATGATTTCTGTACTAGATGGAAATTAAGCGTCAACGTTAATGAAACTAAAGTTATCATTTTTTGAAAGGCGGGAAGACTGGAAGATTCTCTTAAATTTTTGTATGATGGAAAAGAATTTGAAATAGTAAAACAATGCACTTATCTTGGTATAACATTTACTTCTGGTGGTTCATTTAATAAGACTTTCAAAATTTTGAACGGACAGGCCCTTAAGGCTACTTTCAAATTGAAGCAATACTTAATAAAATTTACCCATATTAAAACTAGTCATGTTTTAGAACTATTCGATTCACTAATAACGCTAATATTGAATTACGGATCAGAAGTATGGGGTTCCTCAAAAAGTGAAAATATTGAACGCATACACTTACATTTTTTTTTAAATTTACTAGGTGTTAAACTGAGCAAACAAAATGACTTTGTATATGGAGAAGTAGGTAGAACATCACTATATTGTACCGAATTATAAACATTATAAGATTTTGGTTGAAAGTCGTAATGTCACCGGACCGAAATATATTAAATGTGCCTACAAAATGATGTTAAATGATGAAGAATTGTTCCCTACCAAAACAAATTGGGCATTACAAGTAAAAGTACATATCGAAAGCATAGGTTTTCATGAAGTATGGTTATCTCAAGGAGTAGGCAATACTAACGCCTTTTTTTACAAGTTTTTAAACAAAGAGTAAAAGAATGTTATATACAAAATCGGCACGAGCGATTACAGTTATCCTCAATGGCGAATACATAATCATTATTTGCACATTTTAAATTTCAGTCCTATCTTGATAATGTCAAAATTAAAAAGTGCAGAACAGCATAAAGTCGCTTACGTGTCTCCTGTCATAGATTAGCAACTGAACGAGGTAGATGGAATAAACCGAATAAATATACCTAGAGAAGATAGAACATGTCAATTCTGTAATACAATAGAGGAAGAGTTTCATTTTATTTTTGAACGCCCTCTCTATCACACGGAAAGAAAAGAATATTTAAATAAATCATATTGGAAAAACCAAACATTCCTAAATTTATCGAACTTATAAACACCGGAATGAACGTTCATCAGTAACATTTGCGACCTTTATCTTTAAAATATTTTAACTGCATGGCTCAACATTGTAACGTATACATGTATATGTACTATAAACTACTAATGTAACTTCCTTTTCTCCCACATAAAATTATTTCACTTGTTTGTTATATGTATAATGTCGTGAAATATTCTCTCACATAAAATTATTTAATTTGTCTGTTATCTGTACACTGTCATGATATGTTATACAGCATGGATTACGATGTTTCTTTATACTTTATTGCTGTTTAATAACTGTTTGAACTCACGGGCGTATGATTATTGTTCGAAATAAAGTTCTTCTTCTTCTTCTTTCCGCCTACAGTTGATTGTATTTAGAATATACTTTTTTTGAAACAGAAAATACCATAAAAGCGGATCCGGGAGGACACTTTGCACACGTATATTATGCTCGGTTTTCCTACGACGCGCCTCATTACTCACAAGCATTAAGCCGGTTTTCCCACGACACGCCTCATATATTATATAAGAAGTTACTCGATCTTTTGAAATGACTGTTTTGTGTTCATTGAAACGTGAATGGATATATTTCAGGGTGGTTCGGGGACTGGGGAAAGAAATCTGGCCACTTATGTCTTGATAGCCTTAATGACGGCCAAAGAGAACAACGTAAGTGTCTGTGCTACGCGCAGGTATGGTGTGGAATACATATTTACATGGTGTTCGCTTCTAAAAATGAGTATTAAGTTTTGAAAGTTGCAAATGTTTATGTATATGAAGGTGTCTTTTTCGGCTGTTTGATATGTGATCCCATTCGGAAGAAAAACTGTTTGTGATTAATATTGCGTGTCTGATTAGTATTTTTTTTAACTTACGTTTGAATGATTTCTGTATAAACGAGTTTAAGCTTTCAATGAACTGCAGTGCTTTTGATTGCCTCTAAACATCTACTAATTTTTAACCACCAATTGCAGTTTTTCGGCTCAGACAAGGCAAGAATGGAATCTATTATTGACGGCGGTATTGATTCACTAGAAGCGGCGGTTGATGGCATGGAGAACACATTTGAACTAGCCATAGCCAGTTATGCATTGCTGCTTGCAAACAGCAACAAGCTTAATGCAGTTAAGCAGAAATTGATCAAAAAAGTGACCGAAAAGGGTACTAGATCTTTTTACGCATAGTTCCATGTTGTTGCTATCTCATTAAAATCAAATGCTAACATTGTTAGGATCTGAAGACTTCGTATAACAGGTCACGTTCAAATGACGTTTCGAACAATAAAAAAAAGCCCTAATGCGCCCAATGAAATTGACTTTTGCACAGCAATGTTTGATCACGGTTTTTGAAACGTGATGCATTTCCAGCTGATCCTCGGGAATAAATCATTTACAGTTAATTTTCACGGGGATAACAATGGATATAGTGGTACCTCAGGCGAGTAGTCATCCAAAGTTCACGTTAATTTCGTGCGTAGTATTTGTGGTTTTTTATATATGAAGTTATACCACAAATTTTGAATGCAATAGTTTGATTGGCTCCTTAAAAGGTCATCTGAACGTGACCCCTAATGCGAAGTCATCAAATCCAGTCAGCGGATGAAATAGTAGCGTCAGACAAGAGATGATTTTTATGAGATTGGTGTTATTGCAATGTTGTTTTGTTTAATTAGCTTAGCAATTACTATCTAAACGAATTGTTCGTTTTAAGTGGTGCATTTACATGTATAATGCATGTCTAAAGATGTAGTTTAATCAATCTCAAAAATTAAATAGCATTCCTAGTAGGCCAAGTTCGGCAAATAGAATTTTAGAAAACAACGACCAAACGCTGAGCTAACATCGAAATATAGAGGCCAATGAAACACGAATAACATGAGAAACATAGTGATTGCAGTTTTGTGGCAATTGCTTTATAGATACATACGTAATATACACGGTGGTCAAAGTTACGAACGAAGAGTCAATGGTCATTTTGGGGTTTCCTATCTTTCAGATGGAATGATGTACTGGGAGAACACAAAGGAGCCAGACAGTAACGCCGACGGGCCGCATAGTAGGGCTCAAGCCCGTAACATAGAAACCAGCGCGTACGTGCTGCTAGTGTACGCGTCACAGAATGACGTCACAGTGTCCTTGAAGATCGTCAAGTGGCTCGTACAGCAAAGGAGTCCTTATGGTGGTTTTGGATCCACTCAGGTAAAGTTGTTTAGTAAAAATGCAGTATACAACTACTAAGGAATGTGTGCTTACTTACTCAAAAATAAGGTGACTATGTTGAGACATAAATGGTTGCATGTCATTGAATAGATCTGGGCCGCCAGCCATAAGTTACCTTAGTTTAAACTTACGTAAATTCTTGCAAACATTTTTTATGATTCGGTGGATGTTTCATTTAGTTTGATATAAATTTCATACGTATAAAGCATTAGATCAAAATGACCCATGAGCAAAAATAAGAGGTTAACAAAGCCTAAACAGTCTATGCCATTCAACATCAGATATGCATATAAATTACACCGTAGATCTACACTTTAAAGCTTAAATGTTCAACAAAGTCAACAATTATTAGCAAATAATTAAGCTCTACACGTTATTATGTAATTATTCACAGAAATTTAACAAATAATACATCCGATAAATACATTGTTAGTTTAAATTTTATGTAACTATTACAGTACAAAATTTATTCTTATTTGGAAGCTCTAAATACAAAAACAGCAGATTTAAAAAAAAGTTTACCCTTTTGGATGTAAATAATTCAATAGTTGTAAACATACGTGTGTGGCG
The DNA here is from genome assembly GCA_027627225.1 of Congeria kusceri. Classification (NCBI taxonomy): domain Eukaryota; kingdom Metazoa; phylum Mollusca; class Bivalvia; order Myida; family Dreissenidae; genus Congeria; species Congeria kusceri. Next base: position 18,386,832 of record CM051025.1, on the reverse strand, counting down.
ATGATAGTATATTTAAAAGTGTCTTAGTTCATAAAACATACTATCATAAATTTACTTCTACGTCTTGTTATGTAAATTAATCTACACGCCCTGTGTTTTGCTAGGATACCGTTATTGCGCTGCAAGGACTTGCGGTAGCCGCCGCCCTTCTGTACTCGGACGGAGTCAATATGGACGTTCAGATAACCACGTTCCCTATACGGTTTGGACAGAACTTCAAAGTCGACTCTGCCAATGCACAAGTGCTACAAATGGTAGACGTAAGTAGCTTATATCATTCACTGCTTGACTTGTCATCCTCGATTCATTTCAGTGTGGCAAGAATTAAATTAAAAAGTAAATTACACATATGCAGTATTCACAATGTTGACAATGTATTGTTTTATTATTACTGTTTTTGCGTTATTGTAGTTTGGTTTTATTTATTAATTATTATTATTATTGTTATTATTATTATTATTATAATTATTGTTGTTGTTGTTGTTTACTGTTGTTGCTGTTATTGTTATTAATATAATAATAATAATTATTATTATTACTATTATTATTATTATTATTATTATTATTATTATTATTATTATTATTAATGATATTATTGTTATTATTACTATTATCACAGATTCCTAAAGGGGTCACTGATATAAAGATTGCAGCCAATGGAAAAGTCATCGCCCTGGCTGTGGTAGGAATTGTACTACATGTATAACTTCTAGCAAATCTGACTTAAAAGTAATTCAAAATAATATAAAACGTACATTTCCGTCAGTAACGTGTAGCATATATTATGAAGACTTAGTTTAAGGTTGACAACACACATACAATATATGTTATACAATCCCAATATTTTATACAGTACTTAAGACTAACAAGAGGTTGGGCAGGGGGCGGTGTGGCGGCGTCAACTTTTTGTTTCCGCTCTCTAACTCGAGAACGGATTGAGCTATTGTAATTAAACTTCATGCATAGATACTTTATAGCGAGACCTCACTTGACATTGCGTATGGGATGGGTGGGGTCAAGGTCACTGTTACTTAACAGAGAAAAACGGTTTTCGCTCAATAACTTGAGAATGGATTGAGGTATTTTAATGAAACTTAATACATATATACCTTTTATGGAGTCCTCGCTTAGGATTGCTTATTGGATGGGTGGATTTAAGGTTAAGGTCACCGTTACTAAAAATAGAAAAACGGTTTCCGCTCAATAGCGTGAGATCACATTGAGATAGTATAATTAAACTTCATATATAGATACCATATATCGGGACCTTGCTTGGGATTGCATATGGGGTGGATGGGGTCAAGGTCACCGTTACTAAACACAGAAAAAAGTTTTCGCTTAATAGCTTGAAAACACATTGAGATATTTTAATTAATCGTCATATGTAGATACCTTATATCTAGACCTCGCTTGGGATTACATATTGGATGGGTGGGGTCAAGGTCAAGGTCACCATTACTAAAAAAATATTGTGTGCTGACTTTCATGCATTTCGTTCGAGAATTTTGGTTTTCGTGGATTTTCCACGTTTCTTGTTTTATTATTCATTTTAGCATGTTCTCTATCCAGGGTTTCCCGCAGGCCTGTTTGGCTTGTCGGGCCCGACATGCCTTCAAAGCAGTTAGTAAATTGCCGACATGCTTAAATAACGCCGAAATGCTTTAATTTTCAAAGCGACAACCCTTAATCCCTTAAGGGTCTATTACACCGATCTTTAATCTCAGAGCCATAAACGAATGCCGTATTAATCGATAAGGTCTAATGCCGTATTAATCGATAGGGTTCAATTTTCCAACCGTGTTGTTTACATGTGACTGAACTGCTTAGTCCCGCCCACAACGATCTCATTAGCCAATCAAATACGGCGATTTATAGGGCGGAGTTTATTCCTTCTTAACAACAAATTCTAGCGTTGACGGAAAACGTGAACAGGCATTTTAAAAAATGTATCATCGTTTTATTTTATACCGGTAATTTCCTTATTCATTTCACAAATTGACGATCAAAATTATGGAAACGAATAATGTAATATAGCGCCTCATTTTAAAACACAATTTAACGTCGTCAAACGTAATTTTGTTCTCATAAACACTGCAATTAAGCACATGACCAGTACACACACGTTTTCAATGAGGCATCTGTGACCTTGTGCATGGCAATGTTCGCGCTTTTGTGTGTGCAAAACACGCTTTTTACACGGAGATACAGGCCCGTACTTTATGTCTCTTAGGAACGGCATATTCAAGTATTGTAAAACAACGGTGATTTTTCGGCTGTTCATGTCCGCATGTAGTATCAATGATATTAATTATTGATTTCTTTTGCATCCAAAAACAATTAATGAATTTAAAAAACTGTTTTTGAAAAAACTAGCAGTCATAAAAGGATTTCAAGGCGGAAAAAAGCTAGGCTTTTCAACGAATCTGAATACCATGTATGATTGAAAATTCATTCCATAAAAAAGGGCGGTAGTTAAAGCTTTACTACCGATTCGATCGCCGTAGCGAATTAGAGAAAGGTGTGGTCGCCGATTTTGGGGAGTTGGATTCGAGCGATGCAGTCAATTTCGGGGAGGTGTGGTCGATCGTTGAAGCCTATTTCTGGGAGCTGGGGTCGTGCGATGCGGCCGATTTCGAAGAGGTGGGGGGTCAAACGGAGCGGCCGATTTGGTGGGGGCTAAGGGGTCGGATTGGAACGATCTCTGGGGGTGGGGGTGGGGGGGTCGAGCCTATTTGTGTTGCTGGTGGTAGTGTCCGGGATGCCGACATGCCGTAAAGAAATCCTACGCAATACCCTGCTATCTATAATAGTTCAGCAACGTCAGATATCATTGTACCACCAGTTTCGATGTGTTACATTTTTTTCCCCTCAGGTCTCAGTGTTCTATTACATCATGGAAGAACCCAGAGAGCCCAAGTTTACCCTCAGTCTTCAGACCTCGGATGAAACCATTATTGGATTTAACATCCGTGTATGCTTCAGGTAAACTGTGAGCTAGTTTAGAGATAGAGTATCATGCTATAATAAATAAACACTAGGAGCTATACTAACGTAATTGTTATATTTGATGTACACATAATCATAATGGACTTATATACGTATGTTAATTATCGAAAGTCATACACATTAAATTGTCGTTTACCTAAGATTTTTGGTATGTGCCAAAATGCTGAAAATTGTCAAAAAGTATGATCAGAGGCTGTTGTTCCTAAACAGCGATTGAAAGAGAAACAGCATTACGTACGTAATTCGATGATTTGTTCTGCTTTTCATATGACAACAGTTATTAATGCTGTACTCGTAAGCACATTCTAGCAATACGATGTATGTAGAGAAAAACAACAAACAATACATTTTATATAGAAAAACAACAATAGTAAATGGTCTTATAAAGAAAACACTATAAAACATTATTTTGAATCACGCGTGAGAGTGTTTGTATGGTGATTGTAAGATCAAACCTTGACAACTGTTTTAGGTACCTTGGCAAAGGTGTTAGCGGCATGTCGGTGCTGGAGATGGGACTTCTGTCGGGGTTCGAGGCAGGACCCTTCCAGATTTCTGACCTAAACATCCTGAAGAGGGTGGAGGGTGCCCCAACCATGCAGATCTACTACTTTGACCAGGTCTGTAGCACGTTCCGGTATATTTATACGTTTGAAGTTTAATGATAATTGTTCCCAAGATACCCAAATTAATTCAAGGAAGTTTCTGGTCAACGAAAATACATGTATCAGCATTTGCCTACATGCATAATATTGCCATTATGCGTATCACTTGACCGTTACTGTTGCAAAATATATTATTATTCGTAGTATTTATTATTAATAGTATTATTATTAACAAGAAGAACTCTGTCATTGTTCATTAATATGAGTTCATATTGTATTTTCTCTTGCAGTTAATTTTGGTCGAGTTAATGAATCTTCAAGTATTGGAGAGACTAGAATATTTATTTAAACATGTGTGAACAACCATGACGAAGAAATACCCTTCTCGAATATGTGTATTTACCGGTAATACGCATTAAATGCGTATCAAACGCTGCGGAATCGGCACCGTATTTTTCCGTTTGTAATACGCGTTTAATACACTTGAAATGCAGAAAAATTACAAAAACAAGTGTATTTTACCTGCATTGACACACGTAAGTGCATTTAAAGTGTATTTTTCTCCTTGAAAAATACTATGTACTTTCAAAAAATACACTTAAGAGTATTTAATGTGTATTTTAAGTGTATCTTCTAGTGCATTAATACACCTTTTTTTTAAAAAAATGCAGAAAAAGTACAGAAAAAAAAACACTTAGTGTATTTAATGGGCATTTAATAATGGAAAAAAATACGGTGCCAATACCGCAGCGTTTCATACACTTATTCGAGAAGGGCAAACCTAAATTAAATCTATCTCTGTAGGTTCCTAGTGACAAGGACACCTGTTTCACGGTAACCATGCAGAGGGTGGGGCTGGTTGTTGGGTCACAGCCTGCAGTCGTCAGACTGTACGACTACTACGAACCAGGTAAATCGTATTCACGACGTAGCCAGGCGTACGGATTTGAAACAATATATGAGGGGAAAAGAATGACACACACATGCATAAAATGAGGCCTTAATAGATCAACGGTTGATACAACTTAATACACATTTTGTGTCAAAATGGTGAACAGTATGATGATGTAATTTTTGTTCATTGCACCACACTTCAATATCGATGCGGTTAATGAAATCTCGATTGACAGTAACTGGTGTGTCCTGAACAACCGCGGTAGACGTGGGTACAGGATTTGGAGTTAGAGGTGGCAGAAATATTTACAACCTAACAACTTTATGAAACAGTCCTTGTATAAATTACCTATTTTGCAAAACAATGACAATGAAATCGCACAATATCATTGGTAAGCCTTCTAAAGATATTCTAGACGTGTTATAGGCATCTGTGCTCTGATAACGCATCGTTTTATGAGAGAGCATGTCCACATAAAATCTTTCTTGCGTTACATCAGGCATCATCATACCGTAAGTCGCACAAAACATTTTATGTTATAAAAGCAGATATGTTCCAAACAGAGATCTATAAACAACATTTAACCTGCAGTATTTGTTTCGTTTGGTCAATAAGCCATTCGTTTCAAAATGTATACACAATCTATATTAAGTTGTTTATTGATAGATCTTTGGTTCCAAACATATAGGTTTTTTTAAAAATATAATTTGACTAATATTATTGTTTCCCATGCAGACGACCAGGTGACCACGATGTATCAGCCGCAGCTTCTCAAGAACGCAAACGTCTGTGATCTTCCGGAAAACGGCATTGCCGAGTGTGCATAGATCTGGAAGTGCGCGCGCACAGCGGAACTGCGAAGTTCTGTGCTAGTGTGACATGAGAATGTCGACTTCTACCGTTTATGTTGTCTTCTCGCTACTTTTACTGTAATAACCTTCTTTTTTGAAAAGCAAAGTACTGATCTAATTTAACTTACTGTATATCTATATCTATAAAGTACATGTATAAACACTTGATGATATGATATGATTTAGGAAAGCAATACCTGTTAATAAAAGTGTATTGTATAGGATGCCTAAATAAACACTTTGGAATAAATATTCTATTATACGTCTTGTGTTGCTTTTCTTTTTCTGATTAAATAAATGTATTTTTCCGATTTTGCGTGAGGTTTAATGGATTGTCTAAAATCTGCTAAAAGTATATAGGCCTACAAGAAAATAAATGCGACTGCAACGTAACTACACACGCCCATAAATCAGTATTATATCACATAATGGTGTTTTGTTCTCATGGAAAACTGACTGGCATCATCATAGTATTGATCCACAATACACAGACCAGGGCCCGAATTCACCAATCCATTCTAAGAATAGACTCAAGAAAAATGCCTTGTGTTTTTGCAATTATGCTTTAGCCAAGTTTGCTTATGCCATTAACAAATCGTTCTTAATACAGAGTTTTATAATTGTGGTTAGTGAATACCATGTAAGATTCAAAATAATGTCTTTTTCGTAACAGAACAGTTTAAGACATTCTTTATTCTTACTGAGCCTTAATTAAGTCTATGAATGGGTTGGTGAATGCGAGCCCTGGTCGCATACGACTAGATAAACTAGTGTTTTTTTCTCCACAATTCATTCTGTGATTTTTGTCATGATTGTAAGTTTCACGACTTAACATGGGTTCTTAGCAAGTTGAAACACAGTGTTTACAATAATAAAGCGGCATTTCTGCTCATTATATACATCTAGCCTTAATATGTTGAATGGACTAGATACAATACGCAATAGTTACGTTGTGAAGCAGATATCTTTTCGATACAATACGCAATAGTTACGTTGTGAAGCAGATATCTTTTCGATACAATACCCAATAGTTACGTTGTGAAGCAGATATCTTTTCGATACAATACGCAATAGTTACGTTGTGAAGCAGATATCTTTTCCATCAGCTTGTCGCAAAACTGGTTTATATTCAACCAGCAAAACCACCTCATGGTTCCTGCTACTACTGTGTACATGTGTCCCACTGCATTAAGACACATTATATACAAGACATATACATAAATACGCGAGACTGTGTTGATTTCTTTTGTTGAATTACTTTGTGAACTACACATGGTCAAGTTTGGCAAACTTTGGTCAATCGGCGTAGGGTGATACAGACCTGTGTAAAATCGGTTCATGTAACGGATTTCCTCTTTTCCTTAAATAACATATTAACACATTGTGTACTGCAAAAAATGAACGCAATTAGATAAGGACAAATACTTCTTCAACAATGTATGAACATAATGTCCAATAACAAATATAATGATAAATACAATGTGATTAAATGTCGTTCTAAGGTAAGCAAATATGTGATAAAATGTAAAAATAAAATAACGCATGTAATATACATAGATGTGTCCTTGCAATTTATGGATTGGCTTTCAACAAACAGATCCAATGACAATGCAAAACATCACCACATCGTAATAACCTTCGCTTCAAGGCCTAGTTTAAGGAAAGTCTGGCCTCAAAGTACGGGTATTCCACTCTGCGTATTGGTCCATCATAATATCTCTTATCATTCATTATCTGCAATCTTTTCTCTCAGCTGACTGATAGGTCAGGGATTATTAATAGATCTTTTAACAGGTGGACTTAATAGAAACGTTAAATATCACAGGTCTGAGAATATTAATACATGCATATCTTTGACCAGGTGAACTTAATAAGAACGTTTCATTTAAAAATGTATAGTATTGACAGCTTACTGGTAATACTACTGTAGGATGATAAGAATTACGATACCATACATTGATACATTCCATGCCAGTTTGGATCAATTGTATGATGTAGCAAGGTCAATAACATTATAATAAACATTGTTTTTTTTTTATATATTTTTCATAACTTTCCAATATAACACTTCGGCAATCCCTATATATTTGCTGGAAAGCAGCCTCAGTTTTCTTAGATGCATGTTACAGAATGATTATAAGAAATATGCTGGATGTGTTTGTAGAGTCCCACATTTCTAAGTTATATTCAGTGTTCATAAAGACCTGGAAGAGTCATTGAAAATGGGCTTTGTTCGGAAAAATCAATAATTTTTATTACCAACCACTGTGTTAAAGGTACTATGTCACTGAAAAGGGGCCTCAAGGAGGTAAATTCATTAAAAATCTGAAATCTAAATATTAATACTGGCATATAATAATGGTTAAAACAGGGTATATATAATAGGAAAAGAGTGTACACATTCTGAAATAAAAATCAATTTATAATATGGTTGTGTTTGTTTGGCCCTTTTCCAGTTTACATTTTGACGTCAGAATTGGGAGCATTTTGTATAACCATAGTTTACACACGACTCCTTCCCAAGCATGATAGCGCAGTTGGATAAAGTGCTGTCTACTGTCATTTCTTTGTATGGCCCCTAAGTCGTGAGTTCTATACCGGCTTGGGTTTTAATTTTTACAGGCTTTTTTGCTCCTTTGATTTTTTACCAAACATCTTATAGTGTATTATTTTTATTTATTTTAATGCACATGTCTTAGTAAAGGGTATTTCTATCAAATAATATAATTTATAGCGCAATTTTTCGTTGACATAGTCCCTTTAACCAGACAGCCTGTCAGCAATAATCATTATCAAAATTGGAACATAAATATTTATAAAACTGTTCAAGAAATATATTATGATTAAATGCATAAATATTGAAACATTTTGGTGATCTAGCATTGATGATCTCATATAAACTGCATATCATGATATTTATACTGTGAAACTAATGAACAACAAATACATTTACTGGTTAGAAAAATAAGTGAAAAGTTATAATTTAAAAGAACAAACAAAACACTGACAAATTGAAAACTACTACTCAACCAATTGCAAGCGTCGATCACAATTGACCTTATTTGCCAATAAGTAACAAGTATCCGGTACAAACAGGACAATGTGGATTAAATAAAAAAATAAAATTAGAGGTAAGATTAGATATTAAAATATAAAATATTGAAATATGTCATACACAGTATACAAATATAATGATTGTAAACATCAATTCTATCTATCACGTTAGCAATTGTGAAGAAAATGTTCCTACATGTAAACATACATAGTTAATTAATCACAGGCACAGATTACTTAACACTCAATATTAGTATTGAAAAAATGCAACCGCACCAGAATAAATCCGCATTAAAAAATACACATTCAGATTGTGTGCAGTAAATAATTACTGAGTATTCAATAACGTACCATGTAACAAACTAACAAACCTGAAAAGGTTTTTAAAAGCGATGCACAGACAATAACAGCAATAAAATTTGCATTCTCAGATATTGGCCATAACATTTAGTGTATTACATATTGGTATAATATTTACTGTCTGCTCAAAGAGATTTAACTATGAGACAGTTTAAAACCAGTGGATCAATGTTTCTGTAGCAACTAGACATTAAATTAGCAAACATGATTCAGGTCGCACATGCAGAATAGTAAAGGATTAAACAACCTTGTTTTTTGTATAGATTTCTTTTCAAAAATTGTGAAACTGAAAAGAATAATAATAGTTATCCTGAAATAAATCAATGAGACGTGTCATGGGAAAACCTGGCTTAATTATAAAATTCTTTATTTAGAAGAATTATAAATGACATAAGAGACTTTGTTGCAAACATATTTGTGAACACACATGGATTTTTTTTTCTATAGAGTTGTCTATTCGTTATTCTTGAGTCTATTCTACAGAGTAAGTCTATTCGTAATTCTTGAGTCTATTCTACAGAGTAAGTCTATTCGTTATTCTTGTGTCTATTCTACAGAGTAAGTCTATTCGTTATTCTTTTGTCTAAGAATGGGTTGGTGAATACGGGCGCTGATCCAGTATCGTTCATAATATTTTGATTAAGCAATCCCCTCATGATTGTGAGTAAAAATGATTATGTTCCTAAACTATACCCTTATTGAGATGAAGTACATTACCTGCTTTTATATACTGGTTGTGTAAAACAAAATGCAACGTAAAAAAGCTATATAAAGGTGAAACAGTGAGATTGTTTTATTGGAGGTAGAAGTTTAACATCCTTCATCGCATTTGCTAATGACATTTATCTCGGCTGTACACAAGCACAGAAAATGTGCAAATAAACAATTAAAACAAATACCTGTAATGTAAATAGATAAGCATACATGCAGTAGCAGTAATAGTCAATAGCATTTATGTAAGTATTGTATAGTGTTTCAAGCGAATAAATAAATATCATGTTATCAGATCAGTTGTAAAATATTTAGGGGATTTGTTTAAAGAAATAGCCAATTTTGTCAGAAGGTAAAATACACGTAAGTAAGTATCAACAAAACGTAAAAATATACTTTTGACGATCATGCTTAAGAAAAATATTCGTTCTAGGATCATGCTTTAGCAATAATTTCATGCCAATTTTCTTTTAAACCAAAAGAAAAAATACTGTAAGAAAACTACATTTGTATTATTTAAGTTACTGAATACAAACAATCAATTTTTATCTCATCATCAGGCGTGCATTGACGAAATAACACCCCATGGAATAAACTTTGCTTTATTTCAACACTGTGGCGATTAAGCAATCACGCGCAGTCTAATGACTGCATTTTATGATTTTTGTATGTCATTTTAGGTTTTTCGTAATATTTACTGTGTTTCCTTTCGTTAATTTTCAAAAAAAGCCAGAAAATGATGGGATAAATAGAATATTAGGTAAGTGTTGAATAAAGATAAGTATATTTGCTCGGCATGAAAACGCAGGTTTTCTAAGCCTCGCCAAATAAACTTATCTTTATTCAACACTAACCTAGCATTCTCTATTTTCAACAAGCATATTATGTTTAACTTTGATTGTTGAGAATACAAATAATTCTGATGTTAGCGTTATGTTACCCTACGAAGAACTAGCACTGTAAATAATACAGCATATATACACAATACACTAAACATTTTTGATAAAAAACTATCATACTAAAATATTCATCTCAAAACACTAAATACATTTTCCAAAGACATCTATTTACAATTCACCTTTCTGAAAGAAATTAAAATTTTACAATTCACATATTTGACAGGGCTTGTTTAGCTCATCTTGCTTTGATCAATTCTCACTTCAGTGAACATCGTTACAAAGATATTAAGTGTGCTGACTTGTCTAAACAAACGCTGCAAAGTAAAACAGCAATATATCATGCCAGTTCCTACTTTCCTAGCACTAGTTTGAACTATTGTTATGACAGCTCCCCATTGGTTAACGCGTGATTTACAAGGACTGATCGGTATCTATGCTTTCCTGCTCCATCGCCAACACCTCCTCGAAGGACATTCGGGACGTAGACCCGCCGCGCTTGACCCGTATCAGCTCCGAGATACGTTCCCAATGCTGCTTGTTCTGCTCAACACTATCGGCACATTCCTCAACTGGCTTGAACATCCTTGCCAAAATTCTGAAAGAGAAAAGATAAGAGATAACTTTACTCAAAAACAAGGGAGGCAAAATCTAGTATCTGTATTTCCCACAGATAAAAGGTAACTTTACTCAAACAGTCGTGGCAAAATCATGTGTCAATATTGTCCAGCTTGTCCTAAAGCATGTATGGAGCAAGTGAAATTTTGCCAGAATTTACCATATAATGTATGCATAAATTGCACACAGTGTTTGTCAACAAGAGCTGTAAGAGGACAGCGCGCTCAACTATTCTAAGCATTTCAGTTGGTAAATATTTCAGATAGTGGAAGGGGCATACATTTGTTAAAATACAAAACTTTTAAGTGAAGCCTTGTTTAGTTTTTACATTTTTGCAACAAAAACGTTAACCACTAAATCTACGTAAAATGTGTGCATAACGCTGTCAAAATACACAACAGAGTTATGAGTAATGTTGCCCCTAATACTAGAGTTGACGACAAAGGTTCGTTCCAAGTTTTAAGTGAAAAGCTTATGTAGTATTGAAGTTACACAACTTTTGAACATAAACTTTAATATGGGGAATGTTGCCCCTGATACTGGAGTTGATGACAAAGGTTAGTTCCAAGTTTCAAGTGAATAACTTATGTCGTTTTGAAGTCACAAAACTTCTGAATTTAAATGAAGAGAAAAAGGATAAACTCCAATTCATAACGTGTTTCGACTGTAATAGTCTTCATCAGGTTTTAATGTTTTAATATAAAAAAAATACATTATGACGCAGTGATTTTTTTACCCCTGTGTCCTGCATCCAGCACGCAGTAATATTGCGGCAAAGTTTCAGTTTATGTGCGTTCAAGGGAGGCATGCATTTTATAAATGGCGAGTCCTGTCCAGCAGTTTCGAAGTATTTTGTGTACGAGTACTGTCATAATAGAGGGGAAAATTTACCATCGCACTTTTCCGTCTATTTTTATTACGACCATTCTAATTGGTTCGTCTGCAACATGGGTCCGAAAAGAAAAATGACACATTACTAACTCCTGAAGTTAATTCTGGTCAGGTTCTACCAAAAATCGTCCAAAAAAAATGCGTTAATAGAATAAAGATTGGGAGAAGTTGTTTAGTTGATGAGCATATACAATGGAACTACACAATTTAATAACATGCACTGCACTTTGTGTACGGCCGCTAAATAGAGAATACATGGTTTGTGCCGGGATGGAGACAGTTTATCCGGTGAGGCTTAGAAAATGAAAATAGGGCGAGCTTTAGCCAGCCCTATTTTTGTTTTCGGGCCGAACCGGATGAAATTTATCCTTCCCGGCACCAACCGTGTATTCTATTTATCCTGATTTCTATTCATTATATTTAAAAACACCAAACACGAAAGTTTTAAATTAAAAATATTCTAGACGGACGTCGACCTAATAACCCGCTTGCATCAATGCGTACTACCCGGAAAAAATAGTTCTCTATTTCTTAATCACCGTTTTCAAAAAGCAAAAGTAAAATATTAATAAATCTTATTTGCTGATGTCAGTATGACACGAAAATGACGTAGTAAATCTGCTTTTGTATTAAACCAGATTATATTGTTTTTTAAAGTTAAATTACGTCACACCAACTACGTCATTCATTTTGAGTTGTAGATATCTAGGTTTACACAATGTAGTCAAACCAGAATGCGAGTGTTTTGCAGTTTAACATACATGAAATCGGAATAAATATTTAGTGTTTCTGTGTTTTGGATGGATTATATTTTGCAATAGCATTCAGATAAAAAGTGTATGGAATATTTGCCTCGAATGGAAACGGTGAGATTGATCCCTTTCGAGGCTTTTCAATTTTCTACGATTTACTCGGATAGTTGTGGGTGGAGGACAATGTAACTGAAAGTGAAATAAATCATAAAATGTTTAGTTCTACGTTAAAATTTTGATAACTTTTTTTCTTTTCTTTTCATCGGAAATTAATATAAAAGGTTATTTCTTTGATGAATATGCTCTGTTGGTTGACCAAAGAAAGTCTATCCACAAAGAATAACCCGCTTGCATCAGATTCAAGTGTGTTGAAATGGAATGGAACTGGAAGGAAGTTGTTGTAAATCAGTCAAATGGAATGTGAGGACAAACAACTCATTTGTTGTTTAACTAGACAACACAAAGTTTGTATTGATGAAAAACTCTGGTAAGTAGACTTTATGCTGTGTCATTCTCGACAATGTTGTTATCCGGCGCGTAGGAATACCTATTGACGGTATATCACAGTCACGTGATCTACTGCCGGATATCAACAAGTTTATACGGTCACCGCTTTATTAGGTCACTGTTTGGGTTAGTAGCAGGATAAAAGGTGCAATGGTATGGTAAAAAATGCACACTGCACACAATTTCAACATTCTACTTACATGCTTCTCCAAAAACACAAAGTTAAAATAACTTGCGTTATTATATATAATAAAGAATTAATTGCATTATTACCTTACTCATCTTATTAACTTACTGCTTATATTCCCATTTGAATACATGAAAAATTTTCAACTCACACATTTAACTTTGGGACTCATAGATTTTTAGTCCAGCGAGTCCTAGACTAAAATGGCTGTGAAATTGTAAAACAATCACTGATGACGTCACGTTATGTAACGTCATTTGGCGTACTTTTTCACATAGAATTAACTATATACAAAAGTTACATAAGTTTCACAATACAACTATGTAAAAGTACATGTTTATATTAAAATCAATAAAATGTATTATTAAATATAAAATTTTATAAATCCAAAACTTATTGAACGCATAATAAATAGAATGCAGGATCATAATTGATACAAAGTCACTGTAAATGACTGTTTTAAAAGCAAAATATTATAAATAACAGTAACAAACTGCACCATTTATTATGACAAGTTTTAGGAATCCATGAAACAGTAATTAAGAAACAATTAATAGATAATGCTAAGTAAATAGAACTATGAAATATTGTACATTGAAACACTATTATTTTCAAAATTAAATAGTATACAACATTTTTGAATTAAGTCCCTTAGGATGTTTAGTTTCCAATGTATGTATTCAATACGTTTCTTTTAAAGCCTTTCCATGTCATTTTCTACGACATCTATAAGCATAAAACTGAAATCATTTAGATCATGGTTATTCATATTAAAGTGAGTTGCAATAAGCGTAGATAATGCAGGATTATCAAAATTATGTATATCATAATGATGATTACTCATTCGTTTTGATACTTGTTGACCAGTCTGTCCAACATATTGCATATTACACTTCTTACAAGTTACCAGATACATAAAATGTGAACTTGAACAGTTTGTATAGTGGTTAAGTTGAAATTTCTTTTTATTTTGCGAACTCACAAACGAGTGACTCTGTATAACATTAATGCAATGACAACATCGTGGTCTATTGCATTTAGAGGAATCGAATATTTCCTGACATGTATTTTCAAACTTAGCTTTAGTAAGAATATTTTTGACATTTTTAGGGCGTTTAAATGCCATAACAGGCCTAAACTGGTGAAGTGCTCTAACAGCCGGGTTATCAGATAATTTGTGTAAATCCCGGTATTTATTAATAATATTACCAATATTTGGTATTGGTGTGTTATATTCAATCACAAATGGTATTATTTTGTTGCCAGCTTGTTGCTGTGAAGGCAGAAGTGCTTCATCTTGTGTTGTTTTTATTTTCTTAAAGGCTGAATCTATAACCTCTTGAAGGTAGTTCCTAATCACGGAATCATCACGCAACTTACCAATCGTGTTATTGAACTGTGTTCAACTGCTGAATATTTGTAGGTTTTACATGCACCAAAGTTGAAATATTATTTTTCGAATCAATAGATTTCATTTGAACTCACGCGCTATGGTTTTTTCAATATTGGAGCGCGTGCGGGGGGTACAAACAGTGTCAGCCATTTTTAGGACAACAGATCATGTCTGATTTTTCGTCACATTCAGTTGCGGATTTAAATATGTATTTGAAAGACAGGGGTGTTTCTTTTAGTGGACGTCGAAAGGCAGAGCTTGTGTAGCTATGTAAGACAGCAGAAGAACTTGATATAGCTGTAGACCCGGATGGATTGTTGAAAATAAAGTACATGTACTGTCGCAGAAACTCTTCACAGGTGACTGCATTCTAACCTCTCCCCACTGCTTGAAGGAACTCCTGATATATCCATTCTTCCCGGAGTCAGTATTTTTGACATATACAACTACCTTATATCCTATGAACAATTTAATCATTCCAGTCTCCGGGAATATCACAAGTTGGAGGGATTCTGCATGTTTAAAGATGGCTATGTTCTGCAGCTGGAAACAGTCTCCTATGATGGGACGGGTAGGTTATATTAATAAGTACACATATTAATTTGTGTAAATTGCTACCTAACATAATGGTTTAAACAACTGGAGTGGTCAGTAGATTAATAGTTTATTAACGGAGGTACAAAATAATATTATACCTGTGTTAAGTAAACAAAGATGTACATGTACTCATTAATCCTAACATTTTCTCATAAATCCTAACATTTTCATGTTAGATAAACCGGTTAGGGACCGGAATCTATAAGCATCGGGACACTAGTCATAATTACTACGTTCTACCCATGTTAGTTTATTCTTACTGCAAATATCTTAATTATTAATAAAGAGCAATACAGTCTTTCTTGCCTATTACTACTTACTTTTAAAACAGAGTACAGAAACCAGTAAAATTGAGCATCTGGTGCTGGACTCAAACTGACAAGTACCAAGATAACAGTTTTGCACTCTACCATCAGAGTATTGACATGATTATGGAGATGTACATTTATTTATTACAATTATATATAAAATTACATATATAGTACATTATATATAAATATATATAGTACATTATACATAGTAATACATTAGAAATCATTGTGATAGAATGTATACATAATGGAAGTACCAGTTTGAACTTAGTCAATAGCCCTGTTTGTATGTGTTTTGTTCAATTTGATATTACATTAATTTTCATTCTTTCAGACTTTGTTGCCATCAAATCCACTGTGTACCGAGAACAAATGATAAAGACCATGTGTCGAAGAAAGGCTTCTACAGCTGTTGGATCACATTGAAGAAATGTTCTGAAGCATGCATACATTCTGCATACTGTATTTGCAAAGAAGGGTAAGAGCAAACAATGTAACTTTAATTTCCCTGCAGATACACTAGTAAAACATTTTTATATGAAGCCTGAAAACATTGGAAAGCCTGAAAACATTGGAAAAGGCATTCCTGCAGCAGACCTTGACACTTCAGTCTTGCCATCAACTCGGTACAGATGAGAAAATACATTAGATCTTAACTTCTTACCATTTGCCAAATTTCAACTTATAAAGTGATGCAGAAAGTATTTAATTACCCTCAATTTTTATAAGAAATATGATAGCAAGAGAGCTCAAAAATTAATTGCATGTGTAACAAAATATCGTACGCCTAGATTCTGATAAGAACTTGATTAAATAACTCTTGTTTGCATTTAATGCAAGTCATTACCCTTTTAGCACCTGGGCTGTTTTGCTAAAGCAGTGCTTGCAAAGTTTTTACTGCCCATTTCTGTGACTAAACGATCATATAAAAGTCAAGCAAGCTGTTGTATTAATAGCACTTGTAAATTTGAATGTTCTTTAAAGCTGAATCAGTTGCAGTTAGCATGGCGTGAAATATTGATGTCAATTAAAGTAGTAACTTTTTTAATGCCTAACAAGATGTTTCAATCTAAATTCTACATACATTTTTTCCATGATGATCTTTCCTATATTTCAGTTCCACTCCAAGACCTCTTTACTCACCAGTACCAGAGCACACACGTAAACCAGACCCAGCTGTCTTCTTGGAAAAACTGAAGGTACTCTGCCCTTCAGCTTGTGGTCTGAGATTGCAATACATCTACACAGATGAGGTTCAAAGCCCCCCTCCATTGACTGTGGAAACACCAATGGAAAAGATTAATCAGTTCAAGGCACAGCATGTTTGTTGTAATGACAGCTGTAACTGTGCTAACATAATTTATTTTTTTATCATTTATGTTACACTGACATTGAGCCAAATGAGATTGAAAAGTGCACCCGTGGTCTGTCAACAAACAAACATTGGCATGATATGAGGAAAGGATTGCTTACTGCCTCCAATTTTCACCAGATCTGCTGTTCTACAAACTCAAGTAACACTGCAACACAACTTTTGAAAGGAATATGAATACAAGGCACGAGAACTGTTTTTAAAGGGTTACAGATTTAGGCATCGCCAGTGTAAAGTAGATGTTCCAGGACTTGTTATGAGTGTTGACACACCCTTTTTAGCATGTTCTCCAGATGGCATTGCAGATGGCAATGTGTGTGGAAGATTCTTGATTGAAGTGAAATGTTTGTTCAAGTACAAGTGCATTCATCAGAACAATGCTCTAAATCTTTCGAACATATGCACAAAAGACGAAAATGGAATACTTCAGTTGAAACGCTCTCATAAGTATTATGACCAAATTCAGAGACAAATGGCTATTACTGGTGTTAAAAAAAGTGACTGTTGATGTTGAATTTGATGAAGACTTTTGGAACTTATCTGTGGTTAAAATGTCACAGTTCTATACTGATGTGTATTTTCACATGTTAAAGTCATTATGATTTAGAAGGACACTGCCATTGTGAAAAGTCTATGCTAGTATTGATGTGTGTGTAAGGATCTTGTTAGTGTTACAATTTGATCCCTGTTTGTTATTGTTCAAAACAAGTATTGCCATACATTTATTATTCACATTACTGGATTATGATTATTGATATACTTAACAATATTAATAGAACATATAATTCTATATTATATTAAAATAGAAGATAAAAACTGACAAAATGGTTTATGACAAATTTTATTGTTTGCCTTTTTATATATCCATTTTTTATGTTGATGTATACAGTACATGGCAATAATTTCATTCATTAATTATAAGATAAATACACTGTGCAATGTAAAACTTGTCCATTGCTTATGAAAAGGGAGACGTTTTGGAGCTGTTAACACTTTTTGTATTAATACATTGAGACTTAATAAGAATGTTCAAACTAGCATGATGTCTTCAATATTAAACTATATTTCACAATTACTTTATTGAAATATACTTTTCAACTGAAACTTTTTAGGTTGATTTGTAATGTCGAGAGCTTCAATACATACTAGCTTATAGGAATGGTGTAAAAGTATATGTTTACTATGTGAATTGATGAAATAAATTCAACAACTAACACATGTATGTTCATAATACTTCCTTGTTCCTTTAGGCTCTGTGCAAACAGCTTGACTTTGTATTCAAGACCGTCAAGTTATGCTAAACATGGCTGAAAATTGCACAAAACAGCATCAATAGTTGTTATTTGTCGTAGGAGAAGTCTAAATTTCAAAGGAATTATGCCACTCAAAATCTTAAATGTTTTCATTCTTCTAATTGCTCGTTCGACATGAATGCGCACGCTTGCTATTTTTCTGGACCTCCGAACTGCCTTGTGGCTCAAAACTTTGCCATGTGTAAACGCGGGAATGTTCAGCGTAGCTTTTTTGGGATGAAAAATAAATGTCTAACATTGAAACCTCTGTCTGCCATTTTGTCGTCACCTTCTTCAACTAAATCAACAAATCCAGATTCCTTTACAATAGCAACATCACTGATTAAACACGATCTTAATGGTTTCTGTACATAGTACTCTGTGCAGTCTATTACTGCCCTTGTGTTAGGGTATTGGTTGAAACTTGATGTCAATTTCCTTTGACAGTTTCTTTTGAAGGCCATATCAATAGGCCTTTCCCAAAACTAGGTGATCTCCCTTGGAAATTACCTCCCGTTATTGCGTATTCACATCCGCCATATTTGAAACCCGACGTCCGGCGACGTTTTCCCTAGGTTGCCTTATAAAGAATTATAGATCTAAGACCAAGTGACTTTCAAAACTTGTAATGGAAATTTTTAAACCATATGTTTTTGATTAAATATTATTAAAAAAAACTCAGAGGATATATATTACAAAAATAAATTATTAGAACTAAATGTAGTATCGTCTGTAGTTATCTGACTGAAGAGGGGGTCATAAAAATACCAAAGCCACAAACCGCTGGGATCTTATCAAATTGCCCTTAAAACAATACCGCTAATCCGAGAATTGGGTAATGCCTCGATGATGAAGATCTACATGCCAAGACAACTAACATGTCACACTTCGTCTCCATTGTTTGCGTCTCAAATTAAAGTTTATCTCACATTTTAAAATGTTGCTGTTTCCTAATAACTACCGACCAAATACTATCCTCAGTTGTCTAGGTAAACTTTTTACTTCCATACTCAATGAAAGATTAAACAAATTCCTTAATGAAAATAATATTTTAGATGAAAATCAAGCTGGCTTTAGGAAAGGCTACTCTTGCTCTGACCATATTTTTACATTACATTCATTGCTGTTTCCTAATAACTACCGACCAAATACTATCCTCAGTTGTCTAGGTAAACTTTTTACTTCCATACTCAATGAAAGATTAAACAAATTCCTTAATGAAAATAATATTTTAGATGAAAATCAAGCTGGCTTTAGGAAAGGCTACTCTTGCTCTGACCATATTTTTACATTACATTCATTGATCGAAATACTGAAAACAAAGAAAACAAAAACTATTCTGCGCCTTCATTGATTTTTCACAAGCATTCGACAAGGTTTGGCGAATTGGCCTATGGCACAAACTTATTAAACAAAATATAAATGGCAAGTTTTTACATTTAATTAAAAACATGTACAACAATATCAAATCTAGTATCTCTATTAACGGCAATATTTCAGAACCCTTCGTATCAGAAATTGGCGTTAGACAGGCGAAAATCTATCTCCAATTCTTTTTTCCATCTTCTTAAATGACCTTCAAATACATATGCACCTCAATGGCTGAATTGGCATAGAACTAGAAAATCCCCTGGATTTGTCTCTTTGGCTAAAACTACTTATTCTACTTTATGCTGATGACACTGTGATTTTATCTGATTCAAAAATAGACTTCCAAAATAGTTTAAATACCTTCCATAAATACTGTGATAACTGGCATTTAAAAATAAACCTTAGCAAAACAAAAATTGTAATATTTGGTGCAAGACAACTACAAAACTTCCATTTCACATTAGGTGACAACCCTGTAAAAATCACTGACCGTTACCACTACCTAGGCATTACCCTTTCCAGCAATGGTTCTTTCCTCAATGCACGGAAGCACTTAGCCGAGCAAGCAGCAAAAGCAATGCACCTTCTATATACTAGAGCAAATAATGCAGAGCTACCTATTGATTTAATTCTTAAACTTTTCGACCACACTGTTTTCCCAATTTTAATCTATGGCTCAGAAATTTTTGGTTTTAAAAATGTAGATATCTTGGAGAAAGTCCATAATAACTTTCTTAGAAAAATTACGAATGCTCGGAAATCAACCCCAATGGCTTTTTTATATGGTGAACTTGGCAGATACTCTATAGCAATTAACATCAAAAGTCGCATGATCTCTTTTTGGAATAGAATCTTAATAGGCAAAGATCAGAAATTATCTATCCAAATCTATAAATACATGATGAACTTGCCAATCTCAAATTTTAAATGGGCCAACAAAATTAAAAAAATCCTCACCTCAGTAAACTTAAGTAACTTATGGGATAACCAATTCCTAACAACCCAAAATAATATTTGCCGCTTAGTCAAAGCCAAATTATTAACCCAATTCAAAACCCAATGGCACAATCAACTACAGCAAACACATAAGGGACAAATATATACCAGTTTCAAACAAACTCCATCCTTTGAAGACTACTTTATAAAACTTACAAAAACTGAATATACATACCTCTTTAAATTTAGAACTGCAAATCACTGATTACCAGTTGAAACCGGTCGATACGATGGAACCCCATTTGAGGAAAGAATATGCAGACTTTGTAACTCTGGTCAAGTTGGCTCCGAACATCACTATCTAATAAACTGCGATTTCTTTAAATCTGAAAGAGAACAATTCTTAGGACATGATCTTTATGATGCTACTCTTATTAAAATCCTAACATCTAATTCCTTACAACTATTACAGAATACAAGCAAATTTATTCGCTTCATATTCAGTAAGTTTAAGCGATAGCAAGTTATCTATTTAACTACCTGTTTTTACCAATGCCACCAGCTAATACACCAACTCTAATATTGTAATTTGTAACAATACTGCCTTTATTTCAATGTATTTTTATTGTTAACAGCATAACATATTTACATATTATCTCAATATAAGTGACCGTTTACACTTGTGTAATCAATATATCAAAATATTTGTCTGGTCACAAATGTATATATTTTTGCATGTATATATTAATCACATTATTTACTTTAATTAGAAATATATGCATGTAAATATAAACTGTGCAATGTAAATAATAACTTCATTCTGTATTTGTACCAAATGATAACTGCATAATTATATGTCAATATTAACGTAAGATTGCTATATACTTATACTCATATAACAGAAATAATTGCAGCATTATATAAGAGTAGTACAAAATGGTACCACTCAAGTACAAGTGTTAACATTTTAAATATTTTTGCCTGCTATATTGATATTATATTTCAATTAAGGCAATGGAAACAATTGTTGCATTCTAAATGAGTACAACTGATACCTATATTTCACCTAAAATCCTGTTTCTTTATCCTAATTAATCTAGCAGTTCTAGTACATAAATTAATAATTATACTTTTGTTACTTCCCTTTAAACTTATTCAGCGCACAAATTATAATTTGCTTTTGCCCCATCAGTCATTTAATGTTAACCCCTCAGATAACGGCATTCTCCATTGTAATCCTGCAATGCAAAGCTGATTAGAGTAATTACCACACACAATAGGTCCTCCATCTTGCCTTTGTGTTCAACATCGACCTCGCGTGCAGGTGCACTCAAGCGTAAATCATGACAAAAATAACTGCTGTTGACTGAAACCGTTACAAAGCTAGCTCCAGCACCATAAACGCTAACGCACACAGTCTTTCGCAACAACATGTCTTTTAAGTATTGATAATGAATTAAATTTCTGACGCAAAATGTAAACCTTTTAAAACGCGTAGTCGTTTCAATTTCTCAATCCGAAACGCCGCGTGCAAACGAAAATACGTCACCGCACAACTATGATCACAAACCACTAATTATTTTTACCAGTGCTAGTATTAAAATGCTCTTATAGAACTGTACTATTATTTGTTTCTTAAATGCCACTATTAAGATGATTATGATAACTATGACGATTATCATTATTATGATTATTATGATTAGTATGATCATTTTGAATATGATATTATAATGATGGTGATTTTGATAATTTTATCAAGTTTTTGGTATTTTGATTTTGATTATAGATCTCACATTATTGCTATTATTATTATTATTATTATTATTATTATCATATGTTCCGACTATGTATCTTATTATTTAAATACCCCCCCCCCCCCCCCCCGTATATCATCTACACAATTGTGTTAACGTAAAAATTATCGGAAGTTACTATAATTTACTAACAATTTTGCTTTGTTATATTGACCTAATTGTATATGTTATATACTTGGGTGAAAATAAAAGTCTTGTTCTGTTCTGTTCTGTTCTGTTGTTCTTTGCCAATCATCCTATTAAATTTTGCCACCTTATTGAACAGAACAGAACATAATTAAAATCATTTAACACTTTTTCGAATTAATAAATTAATTTAAATTGAAGAGTGAAATAATAAAGCACAGCATTTAATGTTCAATGTTGAAGAATTTAAAGGTGGTGAACATATAAGAGCTCATCGTGTTTTGTTTTCTAAAACATACGGGAATTATCGTAGCTGCTGCGAGAATAAAATGTTGTTTGTTTACCACGATTCCGACAGAAATGAAGAAATAATCTCAGTTAGAGTTATATACATGAAGGAAAACTAAATACTTGATCAATCAGACTCAACAAGTATAAAATATAATTATTCAAACGTATATTAGACTCTTCTGTTTGCTTAGTTAATTACTTACTCTGAATTGTGTAAACTTGTTTCAAAATGTATATATCTATGTCTGTTTTATTATAGATACTCACCCTATTATGTACATAACTATCACGACATATCTATTTCCTGGTGACATATAGACTCATTGGGTCGGGTGTTATTTGTTTCGTTGATTTAAACACGACACAATAATAAACAAAATTATTTATTGAATCTCTTTAATACAACATCAGTTATAACATTTAATGAGGAGTGACATCATCTTTAGTTATTGTAATATTGTGTTAACAGTAATAAAAAAGATAGTTGTATTGTTACATTATATTTCAAGATTAAAGCGAAGCCTGTTCAAGCACCGTAAATATTTAGCACACAACAAGAATATCTGCAATGAAAAAAGCTTTAAAGTTAAACACAAATGTGTATGGAAAAAAAGAAGTTGCTGTCAAAAACATCGGAATTACGCTCAAACTTTCTGTGATGATACCTTATTTTCTTAATTTTAGTCGCCAGAAGAATGTTAGCTTAGAGTTACATAGCAAAATCATTTTACTAAAAAACAGGTTTTTACTTATTTTATTTGATAATGCAAATTTAATACATGATGAAGGCATAGGTTGTTTAGATACTGAAATCGCTATTTTTGCGTTTTGTTGCATAATAACCGTTAAACGTACTGTGTACAGTTTGTTTGTCAATCTGCAAAGAGTAGACAATATTGTTAAAAATCAAAATAATAATTAAATTGATAAATAAAGTACATGATGTATATTATATACTAATGTTAATATTTTAAAATTTATTTTTTAAGATTGAAAATCAAATATATTGCATGTTTTTCGGTAAATATCAATACGCTTATCCCGTCTAATAATCAATAAACGTCGCCGTAAGTGAACAGTGGACATCACTCGTGATTACGCAAGGGAAGTAACCTAGTTTTGGGAAAGGCCTATAGGTCTTTCAAACATTGGTGTAATAAGTTCACCCAGGCAATAAAAATCTTTGATACATGACCAACAGAAACACCAAACAAGAAAGATAAATGTTGGTTATCAAACCCAGTTCTTATTTTTATAAGGCAAATGATCATTTCCTTAAATATGGTTTCCGTTGACCGTGTTCTTCCACCCTTTCTTCCAGGAATATGTCTTCTTTTTCCATCCCAAAGTTTGACAGCTAGTGCCGCGGGTAATAACAATTCAAATAACCACCGTAAAAGATTTAAATTTGGAATTCCGGTGTAAAAGAAACAAGAATCATCATCACGAAGGACTTCTTCCATGATGGGGTTAACAGGGTCTGTGTTGACAGATTTTTGCATTATATCACTTACATTAGTAACTTCATCTGCATCTATTGAAACAGACTTGTCTTCAATGTCGTTGTCACCAAAGGTTTGCAGTGTGGGTAGTCGATTTTCAGGGACATGGTCTGGTTGAATTAATTGTGATTTTGCTACTCGTTTTTTCTTAATCACACTGGTAAGATTGGATACACTGCTGTGTGTGGGTCTTTTCCGGGAAACTGTAGGCGTAGATAAGGGACATGCCGACACTGGATCTGTGGCTTTATCAGGAAAATGCTAAAAATAGAATGCACAGATCAACTTATTATTAATACACGTATAATGTTCATATAAGCATAACAAACCCTAGAATGCACAGATAATTATACTACCAGCGTTTATACCATGACAAATCTAGACATTATCCATATATGATATGCATATAAAAATGGGCCCAGCCCCTTTGATTTTGTGCAGGTCACGTTAAAATCATAAATGAAAATTCTGAGCTTGGCAACTGTGTTTAAAATGCAAGTTTGTATCCCTGCTCACAAATTTGAAAACAATATCTTTAATATTTCCGATTTAATTTCATTATAAATGTAGATGTTTCGGTACGTTTCATTACATTGAACATTATTGTATGGTAAAGCTGATTACATGTATATGTACAGTGTACATGCAGCCTTATCATGTTACATTGTTTTCAAACAAGCAAAATATGAAAAATGTGGTTTTATATTTAAATTAAAAAGATTGCGAATGGAATTTTTTATAAACTATTACTAACCTTTGAGCAAACAAAGTGGTGTTTCGCGATTGTTTCAGCGGACAAGGTCGAGTGAGGACGTGCACATTGTCTTATCCAGTGTCAACATTTGGCTTTGGAAATGGATAAAACGTCATATTGTTCATATGTGGCTTGTGGTAGTAACGACTGTCACTGTTACATGTACCCCAGCTGCATCTTTTTGTTGGCATTATGACTTTTTTTCAGCGAAAACACACAGCGAAGTTGTTAGACCTACCGGTACTCTTGGTATAAATATTCGCGCCAGACTGTTTGTACCCAACGCGCGTGCTCAAATATCGGAAAAGCCCAAAACGAGGAGTTCCGAATAACAACTATTGAGATGATAACATCTAAAAACAAAACATTAGTTTCAGAAATATTGTAAGTGAACTTGATGTTGGGGTGATACATATTAAGTGATTCAATGAAATTATGAAGCTCATCTAAGGACTGGGTCCAAATCATAACAAGAGCTGTCAGAGGACAGCGCCCTCCACTATTCAAAGTATTTCAGTTGGTACGTATTTTGGATGGTGGAAGGTGCATAAATTTGTTAAAATACAAAACTTTTAAGTGAAGCCTTGTATTGTTTATACATTTTTGGAACAAAAACTTTAACAACAAAGTCTATGTAAAAAGTGGGCTAACTCTGTCAAAACAGAAAATACCATAAAAGCGGAAAGTGCCGTCCCGGATTAGCCTGTGACGACACTTTGCGCACATGCATTATGACCGGTTTTCTCATGACGCGCCACAATTGTTTTTCATAGGGTCAACAATAGCATTTTTTTGTAGCAAAATTGCGAACTAACATTAGGTATTACTGCTCCCCACGCGTTAATGTGTGAAAAATTCTGCTGATACCAAATACCTCAAACCTCTTAAAATGCTTACTTACCTGTAGACATTTTAAATGAAACAACACTAATTTCTAATGTTTGATAACCACTTAACATCGTATTTTCAAATCCATGAATTTCATGCTCACCTATAAGCAGGCAAGACGACATGATCGAGGAAGGATATCTGCACGGTGGGAATATGTGCCTTGTCCCTGTCATACATCTCGTGAGGATGGATGCCTCGCGCCTTCTCCATATCACCCTGGGAGAAGAACTCCTTGTAGATCAGTGCCTGAAAAGAAGGGAACAACATGTACCTTGATCATTATAATGGTTATACAGCAATACAAGGTCACATTTAAGTCAGTAATATTTGAAAAAAAAAATATCCATCTTTACAAGCGTATTGACAAAATTATCTATCATTGAATAAATACTGCGGGATAAAGCAGCCTAATATTGTCACTTTGTAGTTTTTTATTCAAAACAAAGACATAAAATGATGAGACAAATAAAATGTCAAATAGATATTAAATTTATCTGCTCGGCACAAACACATGAATCACTTTCATTCTCTACATGCAAAACAGTTTTAAAGTCTGTGAAAGGCTAACATTTCAGATATTTTGCAATACCATTTCACATCAGGAATAGCCTAGGAATATATTACATAAGTTGTTAACTACCTTGCCAGTTGATAAAGTCTGAATATGTCATCCCCCAACAAAAAATAATCAAAATTATTAATATTCACATGAGGTGTTTCAAACCTCAAAACAGATCAACCACATACTAATAAGTTGTGTGATTACAAAAAAAACACGGCACATTATTTCTCATCCACTCACAGCCACTTTCTTGGTGTTGCCCCACGGCCTGGTCTGATCTGATAGATCTCAGGCGGTCATCAGCAGACACAACAAATGCTTGCGGTACTTCATCACAGTGCGATCATAGCCCTCTGAAATAGACACAGTATGCCTGTGAGGGGCATTTATCTTACAGGGTGGCCAGTAAAAATAGTCGAATTCCCTGATATTTCCATGATTTTTCCCTGACCAAAATGTGATTTTTTATTGTTTGATTTCCAGCACAATTAGTGCATTAAGGTTACAGTGTATGTAAATACTTGGACACTTGTATTCCTTGCAAGCCGTATTTACAAAAGATTAATTTTTATTGTACAAAAATAAAATATTTGAGGGACGTCGTGGGAAAACCGGACTTAATGCATGTGCATAAAAAGTGTTGTCCCAGATTAGCCTGTGCAGTCCGCACTGGCTAATCCGGGACGGCACTTTCCGCCTACAGTGGATTCCTGTGTTTAGAAGAGACTTCCTTAAGACAGAAATACCATAAAAGCGAAGTGTCGTCCCAGATTAGCCTGTGCGGACTGCAAAGGCTAATCCGGGATGACACTTTACGCACATGCATTAAGTCCGGTTTTCCCAAGACGCGCCTTATTTCTATTGCTTCATTGTCACAAAAGTATGCTTATTTCTATGATTCTATAGTTCACATTCCTAATTTGAAATTATTGTTCACTTATGGTTAAATTGCCTGATTTTTCCAAGATTCTACAAACTTTTCCAATTCCCCATTTTATTTCTTTGAACGTTACTAGCTACTTCGGTGCCAGAATAGAGACGGTTGGCTCATGAATAGTGTTGTATAAATGCAAGACACACCATAAACCATAAACTCCATGTCATGAGTTGAATTCAAGAGAAGACTGGCTTTATTTGCACCACATGACATACAGGTTTGTTTGACAATGGTGTTTGTATGTGGAATTCCTTTATTTTTTAAATATATGAACATCAATATTAAGTAAATTAATACAATTATATGATTTTATATTTATTCTAATCTCATTCAAGACCATTTTCTATTGAAAAATATATCATTTTAAAAATTTATAATGTCTTTATTCGTATATATTGCACCAGATTCTGATAATTTTCACAAGAACACACAGGTCCAGGAAACTATATTGCACGAGAAGAATGTCCAACAACAATCATCAAGATAACAGTGCTTCTGTCCTTGGATTGAACACTTAAATTAATGATCTGCATTATTGTGCCCACATTGACAAAAGTTTTGAATGACACTTTTCAGTATCATATTTTAGTTATATTAATACTTGATATTTTTTGAAAATGTTGCTTTGACAGCAATGAAATGTTACCATGCTTAAATTTAAGTAAGTTTTTATTAATGGATTATTATATGAGCAAAGTAAATTATTACATAGTTATTTATTATTTAATATTGGTTAAATAATATTCACATTATTAACTCAACAACAGTAACTAAATACATTGTATACAAATGTAAAATATATTTTTTGCAATACTACAACATGCAATTACAACATTTTGTTTTAAATTTGCTGATACACTTTGAGTAAGTATTGAGTTAAATAGCAAATAAGTTAGGTGTATTAGTTTTTAATTTAATCCAAAAATTACATGTACAGCTCCTAAACATTTATTTCAACTTAATCAAGTAAGAAATTTGAATAAACTAGAGTTTGTGACAATGTTACTTTTAATATGTCGGATAAATAATAGTTTACAAATAACTGTTGTCAGTTCTTAAACCCACCCTTCCATACTCATTGATCGGCGTATATTTCCGCACAGACTGATCTTGAGCGACACTTTCCGCTTTTATGGGTATTTTTGGTTTCAAGGAGCTCTCTTCCAAACATAAATCCACTGTAGGCGGAAAGTGCCGTCCCGGATCAGCCTGTGCGGATTGCACAGGCTAGTCCGGGACAACACAACGCACATGCATTAAGCCCGGTTTTCCCACGTTATGCCTCATGTATAAATATATTAGTTCAAACGACATATTCATAACCAAAATTCAAAATAGCGCATTAAAGTTCTAATATATAATGTCTTAAGGCTTCTTTTGAAAGTATTCAAGGTCGCTCACTGCCTGTTTGATAATGGAATACTGTAGTGTTCCAGACTCTTAGACCAAAAACCCCTGTCACCAAATGTTCGTCGATTATTGAAAGGACTGAATAGCTCATCACAGAATGGTCAGCCGATAACAGGTTATGTCTCGGAATTTTGAAAGATAAAAGCTCTGTCAGATAGGTCGGTGCATTTCTACGGGAACAATTGTACAAGAAGGTCATCAGTTTGAACTCGTGTTTTCACAAGTGCCAATGGAGATCGAAGGCTTATCTAGAACTGTCATACTTATTTTGATTTAGATTTCTAAAATTATTTTTGCGCGCATGTGACAAACAGGATTATTTATTAAATTAGCCTGATGAAAACAAATAATTAGTCAAAATGTGCTGTCAACGAGACAAGAGGCTATAATTCTTTACTTCTTCCCGAGTTTTAAAACATATTGACGGCATTTAACAACTCAGCTCGTACTGCATTAACTAAACAGTCCGATGCCTAAAATAAACGTGTCCATAGAACACATGTTCACTTTTCTCGCAATAATTTTGTTGCAAACATGTGATCTCTTCTGCCAATACTTTTTGCAAACGTGTGATATTTGATGCTATCTTTCGTGTATGCGTGTGCATGTATGGGTTAATTCCCTTGTTTTTGCGCTATGAGTAACATGACCAACGCTACTAATGCACAAAATGTAGTACGTATGGATATACATACATATGTACCTACAAATTGATGTTTATTTAACTTTCGAAGTATTCGTACTTAACACTCGGAGCAAAGTTTTAATTAGCTAAGAATAATAATGTGCTTTGTAGGACCATTTTTTTCACAATCATATTTTTCACACGTGTAAAAAATAGGATCTCATTTTTCACAGGTGTTAAAAATAGGATCTCATTCTTCACACATCGCGATCTCATTCTTCATATTTTCTGTAAAATGTGTGATCGGGTCCAGTTTTTTATATGCACTCAAATCATACTCTTCACACATGAAAAGAAAAAGTTTCTAATTTTCAAAAAAGTGAATTTGTTACGTCATAATCCTATTTTTCACACTGTATGTGCCCGAAACACGGGGTGATTTACGGTACAATACGGTATGCATGGTATGGTACGAAATGGTACGGCACGGTACCGGACGGTTAAGTATGGTACGGTTTGGCAGGGCAGGGAAGGGCAGGGCATGTATGGTATGGTTTGTTATGCTATGGTATGGAAAGGTACGGTACGGTTAGGTACGGTTAGTACGGTACGATACGGTACGTTACGGTACGATACAAAACCGGAGGTACGATACGGAAGGAACGACACGCTACGCTAGTGTACTGTCCTAACGTACGTACCTACATGTGCAGAGGTTCTAATAAGGTTATTATATTAATGCCCGTGTATACGTATATTCTAGTTCGGACGGACATATGCATGGTAATTTTGGCAGGGTTGGACCTTAACTTTTGGGAAGTGGTGGTCCACAGGATCGCCTACATTCAAAGCCTACTGGTCCGGTACTGAATGAACTGGTACCGATTATCATAATATATCGTACTGCATAGGGCATACAATAGTTTAAAAAAATGATTATCAGAATTGAAATCGGAAGATATATTGAGACACGTGAAAATCTATCAATCATTATACAATATAACATAATGTGATATGAACATTGTTGCTTAAATAAAGTTGAGATATCTACTTCTCGAACTTGCCATGTGCTAGGCAATCGAAATGCACTTAGAGCAATTAAAAAGATAATTATTTATCGTTATATGATAGGGCTATCCGTTCCTTAACGTTTTGCAATCATTCCCACAATGCGGAGCCCTTGATTTGAATTTTGTTTACTTCGATTGTTTTTCTAATAAAGATACAATTTAAAACTGGCTGTTGTAAAAACAAAAACAATTATAAACTAATGCTGTGTTGAAAAGAGAATACGTTGTTCAACGAGTATTGAGCCAGGAGTAATATTAACGATATCCATTTACAAAGTATTTAGCCAAACTTAGGATTTTCTGTTTTAGGTCAACGAAACATGTAAGCAGATTTAATTGTCACTGCTAGTGTTGCACGTTATAATTTAAAAAGAAGATATTATTAAATTATTATTTTATGCAATATCTGTTGTTTGATTAAACTTGTATTAAAATAATAAAGTTTGTTAAATGACTATAGTTAATTATTATAAATGGAAATTGATTCTCTAAAAAGCGATTACAATGCCCGTCAGATGTAATTTCGTAAGTCAAAATGGAGTTCAGTTGAATTACCAACGTATAAAACATAATGATTGGAAATTTAAGAAATCGGAAAAGGTGCGATTTATACACTAGAGCTTGTGCTAAATAACAGTAAACAATATCATATTGGACGGTTCCCTGTATTCGTAATCAAAAATAATTATTTTCACGAATAACATATTTGGAACTTGACTAAAAACAACTGGTCACCGTACCGGTCATCCTTCAAACACATCCGGTCCGAGCACAAATTCACAGGTCACGGACCGACGGACACGCGTTAAGGTCGAACCCTGAATTTTGGCTTTAATAATCAAAAATAGGACGTTTGTTTGTACATACTTTCGGGTTCGTGCATTGGTTAATATCCCAATACCCAGGTGTACATTAGTATGGACGTACGCGAGTATGCATTTCTATTTCCTAATTAGACGGTACAAACATTGACTAACGATTAAGCGCATGCATACATTAGTTGCTCCTAAATAGGGCATAGTTTCTCATAGTGATGACAATACTGATGTCGTTAACTATAATGATAATAATGGTGATGACGAGAATAATTATGATGACGATGATTATGATGATGATTATAATGATGATGATGATGATGATGATGATGATGATGGTGACGATGGTCACGATAATGACGACGACGACGATGATGAGGATGGTAATGATGATGATGGAAATGATAATGATGACGATGATGACGATGATAATGACGACGACGACGAGGACGACGACGACGACGATGATCATGATGATGATGAGGAGGAGGATGATGAGGAGGAGGATTACTGTATAATTGTGCTCCAAAGAATGATTTCATCGATTGTCGGGATACAATTTCACCATAAAATATGTGGAAAATGTGATCCATATGCATACCCGCTTTTTGGCCAATCACATTCTTCACACTAACAAATGCGACAAATGAGATCCTATTCTTTACAGGCGTGTGAAAAATATGACTTGGGAAAAATATGATCATACAGTGCTTCTTTTATAATGAAATCGGTTTGAATTTTAATATACAGTTTAATTATATACCTCATTTGTGAATTTACTAGTCTATTGAATAACTTCTAAATGAACCGTTCTAAATAAATTATCAACGCTGCAGCTGTCGCCATTTGAAAACAATACAAAATCCATACAGAATTGACCAGCCCGTTATTATCATTAACAAATATATTTTACTGACTGGTTAGCAAATGCGTATTTTGTTTGGTGCGCCATGTGTTTAAGATATTTCGAAACTTTAAAAGTAAACGATGTTTTATTATTGTATTATTTTCTGATTCAGAACAAAAACTGTTTAAATAACAGAAACGCTTGGAAATAAACGTTAAATACTTGAAACAAGGAAATACGTAAAACTTGTGGAAAATGACATTTGAAAGCAGCTGTAGGCAGGTAAGATGTTTTGTTGTGGTGTTAAGATTATTTTTGTAAGAAAATTCACAATTTAAACACGATATAGGAAAACACGCTCTAAGGACTTGGGAACATGTGCATTTAATACAGGGTTATAAACCATAAACCATTAACATTATATTGCATTGCATCTAAATTATTTCTGACGATTTAGTGTTACAACCAGCTATGTTCATGATTAATCGAAATATAGCATAACATGTAAATTGCAGCGAAGCTGAAGTACTTGTACCGCAAGTAGGCCCCATTAAAATTTGGTAGAATGTGCGGAGTATGAAATAAAATAATAATAATAATAATAATAACAACAAAAACAACAACAACTTTATTGCATGAATATATCACATTAAGAAACACAATTTCTTTTTTACAATATGGTCTTCAATAAATATACATTATATTTTTAAACATTAGATTATCCAAGATCATGCATACTTAAAACTTGCCAGCCAGTGAACAAAAAAACAACAAGAACAACAAGAACAGCAATAATAAAATGATAATAATAATAATAACAATAATAATAATAATAATAATAATAATAATAATAATAATAATAATAATAATAATAATAATAATAATAATAGACTACATATTTATTATATTATTTCAAACTAACAGACAACCACAATGCAAAAGTAAAGATGTAAACATATAGTATTACAAAATCACAAATATTAAGGCGTAAAAAAATGTTTGTTTCAGGTAACCCGATCTACCCTAAAAGAATGCCCCGACTCTAGAACATTTTATTGAGTTCGTCGGATTATTTTTCTTTTCGGTAATTTTTTCTCTCGAAATGTATTCATTCTATACATCGAGTGTGACGTCACTGCGATCGTCTAACATCTGTAATAGGAACTGTTAACTATCCATATTTGGCTAAAATGTACATACACTAAGATATAGGCCATGAAGAAATGAAATAATTTCCAAACAAGGACACTTTCCGTATATTCTTATTAAAACCATGTTTAACCATGATAGCTATATCATCATTATTAACTTCAAACACTCAAAGCATTGTGTTTATACCTGTTCGTGCAATAAAGTGCGTTTTACTTGCGTTGTCATGCAGTTTCTACTTTCACTTTCGAACACTATGTACAAGTGAGCAAATAAATAAAAACTGTTGTATTACTGAAAACAACGGTGGACTATATTTTCAAATTGAATAAAACGTTGCACAGATTGAGTTACTTGCACCAAGTTACGTCCTACAAGACTGTACGACGATTTTGCTAATGTTTAAGAGAAGCGTCTCATGCTTCAGTTGGCGCCATATGAATATAGTGCTTGCCCATCATGCACAGGTTAATTGCGAAAAGTGACACCTGGTTTACACAATGAAATATATTTTCTTTGTGGTAATAAGCGATTTCTTGCGGTTCATTTCGTCAGCCGAATCGTCTGGACGACTTTTCTGTTAATTTGTTAAAAGCGCTTCACATACATTGTCATATCATTTAATGGCTTGATCCCACTCAATACTTCCTTCCGATGAAGTATAAAAGTAAGATTTGTATGATCATGGTAATTTTTGTAGTAGTTTATCCATTCTTGACATCAATTAACAACACATGTCGTGGAAATAACCAACTGCTAAAGCGGTATAAACGGAGAGTGTGAAACAC
Organism: Congeria kusceri; assembly: GCA_027627225.1. NCBI lineage: Eukaryota > Metazoa > Mollusca > Bivalvia > Myida > Dreissenidae > Congeria > Congeria kusceri. The sequence goes on along the minus strand of CM051025.1, from coordinate 18,352,646 downwards.
CATGGTACAAATGTTTTGATAAGGGATTAACAAATCGACTGTGTATTCGATTACGTTAATTGACACTAGCTGACAGCCAGTGGGTAACACTGATGAATGCTGAACCTTAAATGGAATTAGTCAAATAAAGTTTTAATTAATTTCCGACTTAATGTCAAGTTCATATTCATAATATAAGTTACATAATTTGTATTCAATAAAATTTATTTATTGAAAACAAATCGGAAATTTCGTCTATTCAATATTCATTATTTTCATTAAAACTTAAAATTATACAGACGTATGCATGTACTGACTCGGTGATCCGCCGTACCTCGATAATACAACCACCCCGCTATAAAGACCGCTTTTATTAAGACCCCCAAGTGGTCGTATTAGCGGGGTTGTACTGTATACTGAAGAATGTAGTGTTAGCTCTATCATAACTTTAAGAAACAGTAAACTTGTACATCTGGGATCTAGTTAGTAATGATGTATACATTTTAACAAGCACACAAGTTTGTTTATATTCATATTGATACCATATACCATTTAATAATAAAAATCAGTGCCTTGCAAATTGACTTTAATGTAGATGTAAACTGAACAGGTGGCTTGGTTTTCACAGATTGTAATAATTTTCATGTATTTGGAAAATTATATGATAATATAGTAAAATTGTATCATATTTTAAGTGCATAAATGATAAACATTTGCAGAAAAGTTGTTTAAATAAAACATCCACTGTAAAACAATGTTTAAGTACATTAATTTGATTATTCATTCAGTTTCAGACGCTTCAAGTAGACCATTCACTAAAAAAAAATTCCCTACCTACCTACCCTATGTTTTTTTGGTCACGTTACCTGAAACAAACATTTTTTTATGCCTAATAGTCAATAAATATTACTTGTGTGGAAACACAACAGAAAACTCGCGAATCTGTACATAAAAGTACAGTATGTAAAACTGGTATATAAATTTGACATTTCTTTTTATATTATTCTGCATTTCTTTGTGTAGCTATTTTCTTACCGTGCTTATATGCGACTACTCCAGAGTTGTTTGCCAAATTAATTATTCGAGGGTGAAACTCGATGCGCGCGCATTCCAAAGTTAAAATATTGTGTGTCCAAAGTTGCCATACTGCGTTGTATTTATTAATTATGATTTTCATGGAATATCTGAAAACATGAAATGGTTGTGTATTGTTTTTGTTTGTTTGTTGGGATTTTTCGCCGTATTCAACAGTATTTCAGTCATATAAAGGCGGTCAGTTAACTCACACTTTTGCTGGGTAAGCTAGTTTACCAGTACTAAGTGCTCATACTTATGCCAGTAATTGACAACTGCCCCACTTGAATCAGAGGTAGGGGGAGAATGGCCGTATAAATAATTTCGTGACCAATCCCCACACAACTTATATGAGATGGGTATGTAATAGTTTTATAGCGCAAAATGCAAACGAATATCCGCACTGTTCCATGATTATAATAACACGTGTAATGTCACCGCTGTTTTTTCTTGAAAACGTGACAAATTGACATTAGTTGAATGCATCGCAATATGACAACATAAGATCGATTTGTCACGTTTATTTTTGAATTGCCTAATTCGTATTTGTCGCTATTTTATTACTACATAATTGTCCACTATTACCAGATAATCCCTGAAAACAATAATTAATCGGAACATCCCAGTATGCCAACATTGGAATGCGCGCGTCGATTACCACCGTTGTTCTTGGGGCATACGTTATTTCAGGACACTATAATTAAAATTATTGACCTATACTTGTAATATATTTGTTTTTACTATAAATTCATTTTGTTGATAAACATATAGAAATCGAATATGGCTGTGATATGTCTTATTTCTAAAAGAGAACTTTACACAGCGTTTTAAGTTTTCATGTTTGTGATTTTTTAGCTCTATGTTAATAATCAATTTCACATATTTTCAGTTGCTCTATTACATTGTTAAAAAGTCACGTAAATAAAATTCATTAAAAGAGTATATGTACATTGACGGTATTTCGCATAAATATAAACACATATTTAAACGAAAAAAAAAATTCTCGAATATATTGTTTGTGATGCAACACTATTTTAATGGAATCGTTAAGGAAAACAATCTAAACAAATACATTTTCTATACGGTTCTAGAAGGATTCGAACTCACGCCTACAAAATAGAGCAAAACAGTGAAAAGTTATCTATGCTTTTAACGTTATTTGAACGTTACCGGTTTTAACGGTACATTTCATTTATATCGATTTTACTATTACTGCTGATATTCCCGCGCTCGCGAAAGTTTCATCAATGACATTTATTTATATTCAAAATAATTCATTTTAAAAACAACACTGTCATATTTGACACTGTTTCTTGAATATTTTTTTGTAAATGAACTTGGTTTCATCAAATATTCGTGTTGACCTACCGTCGTTATGCCCCGTTATAAATACTGATTTGATAAGCAAACAATAACAAAGTTAGTTACTTTGATTTGAATTTATATTAAAGAGTGTATGCATGATCTTACAACAGAAATAGTGTCAAAATAAAACAACCCGATAAAGATAATTACTATATAATTTGATTTAAAATGTAAGAAAAGTAAATAAGAACCATTGTTGTAAAACGCATAATTGGCTACTTTTTTAAACGCAAGCTAGTTGTCGTCTGTACGGACGGAAACTCCAATACATGCATACATGACTCGACAGTTGTTTTAGTTTCCACAACACTAAGAAACGATGCAAAAGTTGACCGTGACTCGTAATAGCAATATCATTAAAATCAAATCCTAAGGATCTGAACACATAGTAAAACAGGTCACGTTCAAATGACCTTCAGAACAATCAAACATCAGCCCTGCTGCACCTAATGAAATTGCCCTTTGCACAGCAATGTTTGGCCACAGTTTTTGACAAATGATGCATTTCCAAGCTGATCCTCGGGAATAAATCATTTACAATTAATTTTCACGGGGATAACAAAGAATAAAGTGGTTTCTTAGTCGAGTAAACAGCCAAAGTGCACGTTAATTTCGTGCATAGTATTTGTGGTTTATATGAAGTTATACCGCAATATTTCGAAGGCAACAGTTTGATTGGCTCCTAAAAAGGTCATCTGAACGTGACCCTTAATGCGAAGTCATCAGATCCAGTCAGCGGATAATATAGTTGCGTCAGACTGGAGATGATTTTTATTGAGATTGCTCGTAAAAGTTTATTTATTCGATATTTTGGTGTTTCCTTCGACAGGTTTGTGTTTATCTGGCTGTTTACAAGTTATATTGTCACTTGTATGTGCTTAGTTTGAAAATAATGGATATAAATGATCGTACATACACACTTTAAGGTCTTATCAAAGTAACAAATACATATATACCGAGAGCTTAACATAACAATAACATATAGGTCTAAAACTGTCGACTAAAAAGTAGAGCGTCATTGATTTTATCGATTGCACCGGGATTCTCTCCCATATGGCCATTGCCCCCAGAATACTTGTTAGTTGGGTTACGGGGGATAGTGCAAGATACAGGAGACGTCCCGTTCCAGATGCGACCCTGTGTCTTTTAGTGCCCGGTGTGAAGCACCTAGTACACTGCATCTGGGTTTAACGTTTCATGCAAAAGACGAGTTAGTAGGTTAGGGTGTAGCTGGGGCTCGAACTTGCGACCCTTGGGTTGTGAAGCCAGTGCCGTACCAATCGACCATGGATCCGCCACGTGTTGGTTGTGGTAGCGTGGATGGTACAATTTGAAATTGTTTTATGTGGTGAACACGACATCCTGATGCAATATTAATTGGACCTTTGTTCAATCAGGTGTTGAATGCAGAAAGTCTTCACTTATTTATGCAAATTATATTTTACCACCATGGTTGACAAAAGAGTGTAACATTGTAACATATTTTGGTAAGGAATTCATATTTTGAATAGCACAGGCGTTTCCAGACATTTTTCCATGTAACATGCACATATAACATGGTTTCTCTGGTTTTTCCTGGGCGGTCTGTTTCATTTGCAGAATGTTTTATCGTAACATATGATAAATTATATGAAATTATATCTTATTTTGTTAGTTAATGTATAATATGAATATGTGTATTATTGAAAATGTTGATAATTGTTATTAACTTATGACATGTTGCTCTACAGTTATATTTTCAGTTATATCATGTTATTTATTGCAATTTGCTTATATTAAATCCGGCAATATAGTTATTTGCTCTGTTAGAAATAATTTAGGAGCGGCAGATTTATATAAGCACACGTCTTTCCGGTGTCGGGGGAAGTGATTACTTGGATGAGTTATTTAAATCACTACTTTTTGATACACACTATGGTAATGTTAAATTCATGTTAATGTATACTGTACCAGCCTTGACAAATATTCTGCCAAACTTAGTAGGAATAAATATTAAAATCTTGTTTTGTAGCTTGTCGTTTATTAGTAATCTACATTGTATATGAATTAAGTAATATGTATGAATGATCAACACCATAAACTCAACATAACACATCAAATATTTCTAAATATTTACATTGCATAAGCATTTTCATAGGGAAGGGGTATGCATTCATAATCGTTTGAACGCAATGCCGAATCACCGGCGTAGTATTATCTGCGTGTCCTATTTGTATGCAATCTATATTTCGACAAGAATATTTGCATGAACTAAGATGTCTAATACTGTTAAATGTTACTCTGTTTTTGCATTTATTGGTAACGTTTGATTAAATTTTTTTTATAACTAATAGTTCTACGTGTACATGAACATTTATTTCCAGTTCTACTTCTACAATAATAAATTTGACATTTTTTTTCACTTTTGCTGGATAGGATTCTATCATGCAAGATCTACAAGTGTTATTATTAAACAAAGCCAGTTCGCTAGCATATAATGTGTACATGTTATGGTATTTTAGGTAAACATTACTTTTCTTAAAAGAACAGAACAGATTTTTATTACACATAAACTTTACAGTTTCTAGTGTTTAACAATAATACATTATTTATTATACATTATACATTATAGTAAGTGATCATTAATTTTAATATTTCTAGAAGATGAACTTGACAAGATAAAAATGAAACCTGCATTTTCACACATAAGAATAGTGCATCTAGTTAAAAAGGAACTGTTTTCGTATGTCCATTGAAGTAAACAACAATTATATAACAATAACAACATGAATATCATATTAATTAAGCAGTAGTGGTATAGAATATTTTAAAAGCAACCACAGAAAATCTTCATTACGTAACATCGGTTCACGAACGTAGATTTGTAGGATCATATTTTTCACAAATCATATTTTTCACACGCATGTGAAAAATAGGATCTCATTTGTCACATTAATAAGTGTGAAGAATGTGATTGGCTGAAAAGGGGGTATGCGTACGGATCACAATTTTCACATTTTACGGTGAAATTGTATCGTAATAATTAATGAAATCATTATTTGGAGCAGAATTATAAAGTAATCATCGTCATCATCTTTATCATCATCATCGTCATAATCATCATCACCGTCATCATCATTATCACCATCACAATCATCGTCATCATCATCATCGTCGTCATCGTCATCGTAATCATAATTATTCTTGTCATCACCATTATTATCATTATCACGTCAGCATCAGTATTGACATTCACTATGAGAAACGAAGCCCTATGTAGGAGCTACTAATGTATGCATGCGCTTAATCGTAAGTCAATACGTTTGAACGGTCTAATTAGGAGATAGTAATGCATACACGCGTACGTCCATACGAACGTACACCTTTTTATTGGGATATTAACCAATGCACGCATCCGAACGTACGTACAAACAAACGTCATATTTTTTATTATGAAAACCAAAATAACCCTGCATATGTCCGCCCGAACTAGAATATACGAATATATACAGGGACGGTAATATGTCAATGACCTTATTAGAACCTCCGCACATGTTGATACATACTTTTGGACAGAACAGTAGCGTAACGTACCTTACTTCCCGTATCGTATCGTATCGTATCGTCGCGTACCGTACAGTATTGTACCGTACCTAACCGTACCGTACCGCACCGCACCGTACCGTACTTTTCTATGCCATAGCAATACAAACCCTGCCCTGGCCAGCCCTGCCCTGCCAAGCCATTCCATATCATACCATACCATACCATACCATGCCATGCCATGCCATGCCATGCCATGCCATGCCTTACCATACCAAACCGTACCGTACTTAACTGCCCGGTACCGTGCCGTACCATATCGTACCATACTATGCATACCGTACCGTACCGAAAATCACCCCTTTTTTTCGGGCACATACAGTGTGAAAAATAGGATATGATGTAAAAAATTCACTTTTTGAAAATTTGAACACTTTCTTTGCATGTGTGATCTGAGTGCATATAAAAAACGACACGATCATAAAATTCACAGAAAATGTGAGGAATGAGATTACGTGTGTGAAGAATGAGATCCTATTTTTCACACCTGTTAAAAATGAGGTCCTATTTTTCACACGTGTGAAAAATGTGATTTGTGAAAAATATGGTTCTACTTAGCTTTAAAATAGAATTGATTTTACAGTGATGTGCCTATTTGCTAGATGCATGTAGATCGTCTAATATATTGTGCATTTATATCAAAGTTAATAATGATGAATTGTTTTATATGTGCAATAAGAAACAAATGCATTTTGAGATTTATATTAAAATGTCATCCTTTCTAAGACAAGTTATGCCCAGGCAAATTAAAGAGCTTAGATTCGCCCGTGTGGATGCTTTTGATCGATGAACTAGCTTACACGTCATCATTTGTTAAGTGATGTCATTTGTGGATTGTTTTAAATTTTTCTCGCCGAGTGAAGATTTGGATACAATAGTGTGGATTTAAAGCATTTAAAAGCATAAGTCTCCATCTGTTGTGTTAATAATTAAACAGGATTATCCAGGAGCTGTTAAACTCTCAGCCTAGGAATTGTGTGATCATAAAGTTTCAGAACTCAACTGTGGTACTGTAAAGAAAAATTCTTAATGTGGATTTAACGTAGTCTTACTAACAAAGCACCTCTTATTTTATACTAAACTTTCTAAAGCATTAATATTGTTTGGTGCTTGTTGGCTATAATGGCCTTAATAGCAGTTCTTCTTGATGTCACAGGTATGTTTGCAAATGTTAATGTTACTTTTTTAGTTTGAAGCGATTTATGCAAGGAAAATAAAAATGTTATGACTTATAATGTTTACATAAAATTTCATTTGTCGCAGCAAATTGAATGTAAAATAAGGACAAAATGACATTTTAGTAGGAAACTATTTTATTACTCGTAGTTTGCCTTATTTTTGTGAAGTTCGGTTACAAGGAGCGGTACTTCGCTGTTCCGATAAGAAAACTGCGGTGCGTGATTTTTCTAGCGCACAGGGTTTGCCAGTTTGACCATTGCGTTCATAATCGCATGAACGCAACCAAAATAAATTCAATCCTTAATTAAATGAAACTTGAAAACCAAACACGTGTTCTTCAGTACTTCAGCTCGAACGTTCGGGAAAATGTGAACCACCATATCCGCTTCATTTATTGTCACACGTTTCAAAACAACCGCCCTAACGCCATTAAAATGCTTTCGGCGCAAGGCACAATAAGTTACATACAAATTGACCAATCAGAACGCTGGAGTATTGACAACATCGATAGGAATGTCAACAAATTTGTTTGTCAACTACCGCGTGTCCAATACGACGTCACCTACGCGTTAACTCATGCGTCGCCAGTTAAGCGCATTCCTATATATACCTGACGTTTCGCCGTAGTAACATACCGCATAAGATAGATTGTACAAGCGTTAAACGTAGAGTTATATAGTTAAGATAGCGGAGATATTACTTCAGTTCGTTACGTTAAAGAGGTCAGACCTACAAAATAAAAGTGCTGCGGATTTAAAGCACAAGATTTTGGTATGTACAATGTACAAAAACAATTGCATTTTTGACATTTATGTACAGATTTATAACAACTTGATTTTCTGTAGAGTGTAGACTGGTGCAGTTGTTACAGATATGAATATACAATGAATATTACAATTTTAACAAAACATGTCTAACATAAATGCTACAAATTGCAGAATGTTGTACGTAATGTACGCTTGCATGCAGTCGTTTTAAAACATTTTCTGGTGATTTTGGTCTCATAATACGGTGGCATAGAGATAACATGAGTGTGTTTTTTATTATTCGTGGTCGCAACATAATAATAACTCGTGATCACGAGATACTATCTCGTGGCCATGACTTAATAACTGGTGGCCACGACTTAATAACTCGTGGCCACAACTTAATATTAAGCTATTATTTTTAAATCGTGGCCATGACATAACAACTCTTGGCCACGGCTAAATAACTCGTTGCCACGACATAATAAGTCTTGGCCACGACTTAATAACTCGTGGTATTGACATAATAACTCACGACTTGATAATTTGTGGCAACGACTTAATATTGCGTGGCCACAATTAAAAATAAACACACACATGTCACCTCTATGCCACCGTATCTCTTACATCAAGATTTTATAAATTCTGTACAGTGTATTTATAATTGGTAACAACCATTCTGTAATACAGAAACTTGTCAAATATTCGTTCGACATTTTGACCGTTAAGGCTATGTGTTTTATGAAAATGTCTAATAGAATGTATTAACCATTATTTAAATTTATTTAGATAATGTTAAGTAAACAATATTGTGATTTCGTTAAAAACAAAATACAACTTTGGCTGATGGTAATATAATTCGAAGTGCGTTTTATCTTTGAAATGCAGACAGTTGTAATAAACATAAAACCAAAACACCTTACAAGTTTGACTAGGACGTTTCTTCTTTAACAACTGATTTACACAATTAACGCATTAAATGTACAACATTCCAAATACGTAAAAACTAAAAATACGTATCTTTCAATTTAGTATCACTGATGACAAATTCGTATTGAATATCTATGCTCTTTCGTCAGACTATAACCCAGGGCTATGCCAGTTTAATTGATTAATGAGGCGTGTCGTGGTAAAACCTGGTTTAATGCATAAAGTATCAGCCTGTCCGGGACGACACTTAAAGCTTTTATGATGTTTTCTGTTTAAATGAAGTCTCTTCTAGACTTAAATCAATTGAAGGCGGAAAGTGCCGTCCTGGATTAGCCTGTGGGGACTTCTTTACGCACATGCAAAAAACCCGGTTTTCCAACGTCGCGAGTCACATTTATTTTGTCGTTCGTAATATATCACAACAACACTACGCAAGGCGAGGCGCGAGCGTTTAACAACACACTCTGTTGTTACACTATATATTTTAATAAAAAGAGAGATTAAAACGATTATGCAACCCAAGCTGTCTTAGGAGAGATTAAAACGAGTATGCAACCCAAGCTGTCTTAGCAAAAATGCAGATCCTAACAACTCCTAACGGCTCTTTATTTAAAGGAAATTGTTCACATATTAAAAAAAAAAATGTCAGTAACTATCCAAAAACTAAAGCTTCTGGACTAACCCAAACTAAATACAATGTAAACAAAACTTTAACAAGTCAAAAGAGTTGCCTCTGCAGGCCATCGAACCTTTGACCTTCGGATATTTTTTTGTCACGTCAATACTAATCCAGCCGTGACTATATGCATTAACGTGTATTGTAGCGCTATATATTTAAAATAGTGACATCCAAAATACCGACGAAAAGTGTTTCGAACGCTTTATAATTTTATCCATTTCTGTTGAAACGTACAGATGTGTATTCACAAGCAACAAAATGGTATTTCGCGTGTTTATATATGAGGCGTGTCGTGGGAACATCGGGCTTAATGCATGTGCGTAAAGTGTCGTCCCGGATCAGCCTGTGCAGTCCGCACAGGCTAATCCGCGACACTTTCCGCTTTTTTGGTATTTTCCGTTTCAAAGAAGTCTCTTCTAAACCGAAATCCACTGTAGGCAGAAAGTGCCGTCCTGTGCGGACTACACAGGCAAATCCGGGACGACACTTCACGCACATGCATTAAACCCGGTTTTCCCACCACACGATTTGTCGATTTAACCAATGGTCGTTATAGGGACTGAACTCAAGATGGCCCAGTCGCAAAAAATAAAGACAATTGACAAAATACATTATGTTTTTACATAATGATATAGAACACAGTAAACAATTAGACATATATTTTTTATTTACCTGAAAAACAATGATGTTATATATTTCTAGTTCTTTTTATCGTTCTAAATAACCCATCGAGTCATTCAACTTCTATTTTTCAAGCAAATATACAGTTTCTGAAAGTATTTGATCGTGTTCTATACAAATAGTGATGGTTTTACGCAGGATTTTACCGTATATGCATAACTACAAAAAACGACTTTTATTCCCATCTGGAGTTCAGGATAAAAACACGAGAAAGCAAATTTCGTAGCCTCTATTGAAATATCAGAATTATCGCCTTTGTTGTAAACATTATTTTTAAGTGGCTCATACACTTTCAATACAATGGTAAAACATATGGTCACTACATGCAAGTGACAACTTTATTGACGTTTGTGTTAAATTTATCAATCGAAGATTGATGCAATATATTGAAAAAAAATCAGAAATCGCAGATATTTACTGAAAGTCTGCCAATAGTATGGCTATTAAGGTAGTCATTCTTATCAATAATATGGTTCAGAATTATTTTCTTCGATAAAAACCCTTCTAATGGGGCTATAAACTGATGCTCTGACGTACTTTCTTTCGCATTTAATATGTTGGAATCTGCTGTCGTTCTACTGAGGCCAAATAAAAAAATTATGTGTTTCGGGCAACCAGACCCTACCTAGCAAAAGCCCCCCGACCCTAAAGTTTTTATCGACGATTGCTTTCCGTGAAATCCGTGTTTGTCAACATTTAGATAATTTTCAATGCTTTTTGACCGAGATGTGTTTTTTTAAGTAAAAAAAAATTCTCAATCCCGACCCTACCTATCTGTTTGAGACCGTTGTCCGAAACATACAATTTACTTTTTTGGGCCTGAACTACCCATTAAAATGCTTCATTAGAACATTTGTTAAAGGCACTTAAGTGTTTAATACAATGTATAGAACGTATAGTATGTCAAAGTATTTCCATATTACAGCTATCAATTCTTTACCCAGTAGTTTTATTTTGCTGTTTATGCATTTTAATGCCAAGCGCAGAAACATAAAACTATCAAATATGATCACTCATTTCCAGACCAGCGTTTAAAGCACAAATGAAACAAAATATTGAGGAAAATTATTTTACAGTTAGTGGCACACTATTAATGTCAATTTAACTGACTCAAAAATGACCATGAAAAATGTAAATTTTACTGAATCAAAACAAATGACCATAAAATTGCAGTAAGTTTATATGCCACTGTTTGCATTTGTATCCTTGTTCCAAAAAGCACAATATTGCATTTTAATATTTAAACCCGTTAAGATTGTTGCACCTGACTTTCGTATCTGTTTCAGGAACAATGGGCACGCGGGATGCCACTCTTTGTAGTGTTGTCTGCTACAGTTTAGCATTCTTCATATCGTCTGTGATCGCAGAGAAGTGAGTTGTTGCTTTTCTATTTATTTATGGTAATTTGTAGCTTTCTTTAGAGGGTGATAATGTCTATCTAGGAATAATTTAAACATACAGGTATGTGGTTGTTGTAACAAGAGAAAATGTCATAGCTCATAATTTCCAATGAAGTTGTATATGACACGATGACAACTTGAGTTACGTAATTGTACGCCAATGTTCAATAGTCCAATTTAACTAATTGCGTCAATTAAATGCGTATGAAATGAGCTTTTACATGTTCTCGTTTCATATCAACGTTGTCTGTTGGAAACACCCTCGACTTTTTATAACTGCTTGCATAACATTTTCGAGAAATGTGACAGTTGTTTATTAATTTCCAGAATTTACACTTACGAGGCAGTGTACGTATACAGTATCAAATAAAAAGCAAAAACTACAACTTCGGCGATGACCTTGCCATGCCCAATTATATCACTTACTATTGCTCATACGTTAGCTTTTAAACAGAACTTCATGCCATAAATACGTTGGACCATACTTTGTATAAAGTGGCGAGAAGGCAGAGACATAAATCATGCACTGACATGCCGCATACCGTGAGATAAAGTAGCAGCACTATCACCCCCTGTACGTCGGTAAACCAATTTGCAGATGATACATCAGATTTCAGAGAAAACATGTGGGACAAATTACTTATTACAGTAATTTATTTACAAATACTCATATCTTTAAGGAAAGTATCTACATTTAAAATATCACACAAGATACAATGATATTTTGTACGTATAATGCGCTGTTACTAACGATTCCTTATGGCAATTATTTGGCCAAATTAGTATGAATTTGGTTGAGAATGTAGAAAAATCAGTAAAGTTGGCAATATTTTATGTAAAAAAGTACTGATATATTTGTATATCTGCTTCATGCGTTTTTTAAAATGCACCAGATACGCGTTATATTGCTATTTTCGTGGGACATAAAAATTGATAAAACCCTAACTTTTAGGTGATAAAGTCCAAACTATTTTTTTAAAGTGAATGGATAATAACCAAACTTTTACAAGAGTGCTTTATGTAAATGCTATAAATGTATGCATTTAAACCATTTTGAGCGAGATTTTAACATTGTTCACCACAAACGTTCACTAAAGCATTGTGCAACAATTTTATGAAAGTAACCATTCAGTGTTTTTTAGGGCCAATTTTGGGCCGAAATTCGGCCCCATTCCCATGCTAAAAAAGTATATTTTTGTTTCCTATAAAATTCCCCTCAGAATGTAAGCTTTATTTTGAAAAAAACAATTGACCAAAATCGGACAAAAATTGACTAAGATAGAGGCATTTTCGTAAAAAATCACAGCAATCTTTCATCAAACCAATTTAGTGCATATTCTAAGTTATCATTTCCAGCAAAACAGTTGATTAATTTTGTATAACAAAGTAGAAATTAAACATGTAATAATGCTTTTCTAAAACAAAAATTCCCCTTTTGCCGTAAAATTCCCCCATCTGAAGGGCCCCGCCACCATTCCCCCAACGGTGAAAAAAGCACTGAGTCATTGTTAAGGTTCTTATCACAGTAATTTTTTACTGCTGGATAATTATTCAAAGGGAATGCTAATATAAAAACTGGAAAAAGTGCGGGACCAGATCTAATCTTAAATGAATTTATAATAAATTATTAGCGGCAGAGATGAACTTCCTCCGTATTTGCTTAAATTTTTTAACAAAATATTATGTCTTGGATATTTTCCAGATAAATGGACCGAATGTTTTATTGTACCTATACATAAAAAAGAGATTTAAATGACACAAATAATTTTAGAGTGATAACTATGTTAAGTGTCTTAGGTAAAGTGTGCACAAATTTTATTAAAAGTAGGCAAACTGGGCTGAACGTACCATATATTGCTGGAAGCACAAGCTGAATGTCGGGCGAAAATGGGAACAGCAGATCACGTATCTGCCCTTCACCGTCCGCATACATTAGTAGGAAGCATTTTAACATGCCTATATCAATACCATTAATACCTTTTGAGTACAATATATCCTCCATGTCATTGATATACAAAGAATCGGGAACAAAACACTCACCTTGTTTTAGGCCTAAATGACTCTCAAATGCAGTTCCGATATCATTATGATGTCTTACTTTTGTGTACACATGAGTATACATTGCTTTTTTAGCTGTAAAACGGGGTCCTCCAATACCGAGTCTATATATTCTGTACCAAGGATATCCCTAACAATGTAATTAAATGCGTTTGTAATGTCAATAAATAAAAAAAACAATTCTACCACGGCACGCGGCTAGTGGTGCATAGATATAGAAGGAAAATAACTGTGGGTTATTCTGCAACAAATAATGGGCGGAGCCTAATGTTATGAAAATAGTTCCGGAAATTCGAAGAATTTGTTCCGTAAAATGCACGTGCTTAAACGCGCGATAGCAAATTGTGACAAACAAATCATTTTCCTGCAGTATGTAGCACAATAAAACCACACTTGTACTACATATTTTATACTTAAGTTCACAAGAACGTTTACGTTTTGTAAATATGCTTTTAATTTGCGCTTTTTAGCATTATATTTTCACTGTATTATATCGATAAGTATGACGTCATTCGCTCAGTGTTTATCAATAAAACTGACGTCATTTTGAATTGTTGATTTATTGACGTCACTGAAACGCACGTGTGAATGCTATTTTCGGAAAATGGGCGGAGTATAGATAAATATAGTTCTCATTCATAATCTTTAACAATATGAATTTTATATAAGATCGTGTTAGAATCGAAATAATTAACGGGTAACAGTTGGTTATTGCGGTAGGTACCAACGGTTTGTCGTTCCGATGCTTGTTATCAAACCACTCGGGCTAACGCCCTCGTGGTTTAATTCCTACGCATCGGAACTCCAAACAGGTGGTTATTACCGCAATAACCAACAGTTACCCGTCAATTATTTCTTAATTAAATTGCTTATTTTAATTTGAAATATGTTATTAAATGGTGAAGGACAAATAGGTGTCAAAATCAGCACACATAATGCCTTTACATTATCGGAGACAGGGATACTTGACTTTTTAACTATGAGTAAAATGAATATAATACTGTACTGGTTTAAGGTGATCTGTGCTCCTGAACAAAAATTCCTTTCAATGATATATAAAATTATGCTAGACGATATTGAAAGTAATCCCCTAAAAACCAACCGGGCAAGTCAAGTGAAATGTATTCTAAGTTCATTGGGATTCTATCATGTCTGATTGGCACAAGGTGTTGGTGATGTCAATGGTTATTTTTCTGTGTTTAAGCAAAGAATTACTGACACTTTTATCCAAGGTGTAGAAGGACGCATAAATGGCTATTCAAGGGCATTATTTTGTAGAAATATCTTCTGTTTTGAACTTCAATTTTACCTTAAATGGGCTAACATCGAGAAGGTAAGGTGGAATAATACCGATATTAGTAATATAGTGTTTGCCCAGTTTGCCCTGTTCTCGAAGATGAATATCATCTTATTTTTTAATGTAACATCTACTAACAAACAAGACAAAAATACAATACATATATCAGTATATTATATACGTCACCCAAGCTTGTTAAAAGCCACAGAGTTGTTTTTCCTCATATAATCCAAATACTATCAAGTTACTAGCTGTTTATGCATGTAGAGCTTTTGAAATTCAAAATACTGTCAGTACATGATTATTAATGCTACTGTATTAAGTTACATGCAGTACATATCACTTTTAGGAGTACAGTGCATATAACTTTAATGGTTAACTTAGATATACATTATTTTTGCAAAGCATGATAATACAGTACCGATAACGTTCACGTATTACTTAAATATAAATTATTTTTGTAAAGCATGAGAATACACAACAGATCACTGTTATGCATTACTAAGATAACAATTACTTGTGTAAAGCATGAGAATACATTAGAGATCACTTGTATATATTACTAAGATATAAATTATGTTTGTAAAGCATGATAATACGGTACAGATTACTTTTCTGTATTACTTAGATACAAATAATTTTTGTAAAGCACGAGAATAAGTACAGAATACGTTTAATATAAATAAATGTATTTCTCTTTCTTAAAGCATGATCATATTATTTGTTTCTATTTGTATAATTGTTATTCATGACGATCATGGGCCATGTTGGCCGTATTCGTTTTTTACATGCTACATTGTTCAATTTTTCAATAAACTTTATTTTTCTTCTATTACATATTATAAAAACATGTATATGTAATGAAAGTGTGTAATGAAAACTAGCACAAAACAAACCTTCCTTTGCAAAAAATAATCATTTTAACGCTCAGTTTGAGCTTTATCCAGTTTAAGTTTGGACTTTATTTACCCATTTTCTTCAAACAGTTCGGCTTTATCCATAAAAGAGCATACCATTCCAAAATATAATTGATTTTAACCCAGAAACCACTACAGTATCAACTAACAAACGTTTGAATGCCCTTCTAGATAGATCATATCACTACTCTGTAACGGTTTAGTTCACTAATTTGTCGATTTAGATGCCAACAATTAAATAAATACGTACATTTTTTGAATATTTTGTATTTCCCCCAGACAATTTTTATATTTCTTTTTAGAAAAACGTAGATTTCTGGCAACACACTTAATACATAATGGCATTGGACCTTACTTTGTATATGTGTACAATAATGTTGTATATATTCTGACTTAAATCGTCAAAAAAATCAAAATAAGTACCTACCTGTTAATTGCGGACAATATGTTTTCTCTGATATTTGATTTATCATCTGCAAATAGGTTTACCGACGTACAGGGGGTGACTATGGTTACAGCATAGTTAATAATCCTCCAAATGATTTAAGAAGTCACTTAGCTAGTAAATATTCCTCCAAATGATTTACTTTTTCACTTAGCTTTCATAGGCGGATTAAGAATGAGGGGGAGAGGAGCGGCGTACGCCCCCACTAAAACTTTCCAACGTTAGATTTTTAACACTCTTAATATATTAAAACATATGAGGCGTGTCGTGGGAAAACCTGGCTTAATGCAGCGTAATGTGCGTAAAGTGTCATCCCGGAAAAGCCTGTGCAGTCCGCACATGCTAATCCAGGACGGCACTTCCGCTTTTATGGGTTTTTTTTCTGTTTCGAGGAAGTCTTACAAACATAAATCCACTGTAGGCGGAATCTGCCGTCCTGGATAAACCTGTGCGGACTGCAAAGGCTAATCCGGGACGACACGTTACGCAAATGCATTAAGCGCGGTTTTCCCACGACACGCCTCATATGCATTTCGTTGCCTTTAATGCGTTTTTCAATCAATGTTTTTTCATAAGGCGTAAAAAAATGTTTGTTTCAGGTTACCCGACCTACCCTAAAAAAATGCCCCGACCCTAAAGCATTTTATTGGGGTTGTCAGATTTTGTTTTGTTTTATTTATGTTATTCAATAATTAAATGGATTTTTGTTAAATAGTTTAGTTTTGAAAGAATCCACTTAAAAAATGTTTAAGGATATTACAGATATTTTTTGGGAATATTAATTCAGTTTTAGAATCTTAAAATTGACGATTGACTAAATAAAAAAAGTAAAAAAATAATAATTCCCTACCTACCTTCCCTAATTGTTGTGGTCATGTAACCTGAAACAAACATATTTTGTTACGCCTGATCAAATCCATGTCTCGGTATTTTCGTTCCTTCTGTCGATATTGCACCTTTCCGATATTTATCATGGCCAACATGTAAGAGGGACCAAATCAGTTTTTGTCAGCTTTTTTCAGCTACTGAATATTCCCGCCCCTGCTTTAACTGTATAGGCTGTTTACAATTCTCCCTGAATTGTGTATGAGGGTTGAATAAAAGTTCGTTGACCTTATTAATGTTTCAAGAACAAAAGGGCATTGTAGTGATATAATTAACTGCGTTCAGAAAAAAATATCGCCTATTGTTTGGAGACCGAACATGTAAAGCAGTAAGAATGTTAGAAAACTGTTCGAAAAAATGCAACATCAGTTTCAATAAATGTGTTTGAATATGAGCACATGTGCGTTTGCGTCATTTTATGTCATCTGGAACAAAGATACTACATGGTAATAATCTGAAATTTATCATGTATACACTTAAAACCAGTTTTGTTGCTTCATTGTTTTATCTTCTACAATTATGTCACTTTCAGTTCCTATCTGTTTATCGCCCCAAAAACTATTCGACCCGGAAATGACCTTACAATTCAAGGGAAGTTACTCGCCGACACCGCAACTCCAGTAACGGTAACTGCATATCTCGAGAAAACCACGGAGAAGGAATGGGGGTTCTGGGCACCGCCGGACGAAACAACAACAACAACCACGGCCCCGCCCCCACCGGAACCAATCAGCATGGTGCAAGCCGTCATATCCGGGACAGAACCACAAACAATCATGCTAACGGTACGCTGGCTTCACTTTCTTTTTTCGTGTTGAGTTGAATACCACATACTGTTGTTGTTGATTATGTTGTTGTTTTGTTTTGCTGTTGTCAGTATATAATTCGCCTGTATTTATTTTCGTAATTCGTCAAACCTCGAAACCTAAATATGCCACGATTTTTACAAAAACTATACTATTATAATACACTTTAAAATAATTTACCAGATTTGCTTGAAAACTATTTGACCAACAGCTTTCAAACTTGGTATATTTATTCAGCTTGATGAGATAAGTGTGTAGGACGAGAACCATAACTCTGTCATGGATTTTGATTGAATATGGGCTCTTTTTCGACTGAGATGTTTTTGTTAAGTTATTAGGCCCCCACTTTAGATGGGGGGGGAGCATATAGATTTGCCCTTGTCCGTTCTCCCGTCTGTCCGTCCGTCGGATGTTTGTGTCGCGCATAACTCAAAAGGTATAACTGCTAGAGTGATTAAACTTTATAAGCATATTCATCGGCATCGGGGCTTGTGCAACTGGGTATTTTGGTGCAGTCTGGGTAGTTTTTTCCTACATCATCAGAGTTATGGACTATTTTTTGCTAAAAAATAACATTTTTGGACTTGTATCGCGAGTTACTCAAAACGTATTGCTGCTAGATAGATGAAACTTTACAAATATATTAAATAGCATGTAAACTTGTGCACCTGGCTATTTTGGTGCAGTTTGTTGCGACAGCGAAGTTATGGCCCTTTTTTAGCAAAAAATGACATTTTTGGACTTGTGTTGCGTGTTACTCAAAAAGCATTATTGCTAGAGAGCTGAAACTTTATAAAGATATTAATCAGCATGTGAACTTGTGCACCTTGGTATGTTGGTTCAGATTTGTTAAGACATCAGCGGAGTTATGGCCCTTTTTAGCAAAAACATGACATTTTTGGACTTGCGTAACACGT
Source organism: Congeria kusceri (assembly GCA_027627225.1). Taxonomy (NCBI): domain Eukaryota; kingdom Metazoa; phylum Mollusca; class Bivalvia; order Myida; family Dreissenidae; genus Congeria; species Congeria kusceri. The sequence goes on along the minus strand of CM051025.1, from coordinate 18,333,706 downwards.
TACTCAAAAATACTTTACTGCTAGAGTGATGACACTTTATATACGGTTTAATCAACATGTGAACTTGTGAACCTGGGTATTTTGATGCAGTTTTTTTCCGCCATCAGTGGAGTTATGGCACTTTTTTAGCAAAATATAACATTTTTGGATTTGTGTCGCGTGTAACTAAAGAGTATAAGTGCTAGACTGACGAAACTTTAGAAACATATTCATCAGTGTGTAAACTTGTGCACCTGGGTAGTTTTGTGCATTTTCCCGACATCAGCAGAGTTTTGTGACAACCAGCGGAATGTGGGGGCATCCGTGTCCTACAGACACATGTATATTTCTTTTAGGTCCACTTGCCTTGGACATTATTTTACCTACAGCTTTCAAATTGTGTACCCTTATTCAGCATGATGGGATAAGTGTATAGGACAAGAAACATAACTGAATCATGGATTGTGATTGATTATGGTCCTTTTTTAAATTTAAGTTTAGTTTTTCAATTTAGGCGCATGTGTCTTAGAATGTAAAGGAACCACAGCCTTCAGACCTTAGGCGTAAAAAAAAAATTATGTTTGTTTCGGGTTATCCGACCTACCCTAAAAATGCCCTGAACCTAGAACATTTTATTGGGGTCGTCAGTTATTTTTTGTTTTATTTATATTTTTAATAATGTAATGTTTTTTGGTTAAATAAGTGTTTAGTTTTGATAGGATCCTTTTTAAAACAATGTTTAAGGATAGTACAGATATGTTGTGAATATTAATTCAGTTTCAGAATCTTCAAGTTGACCATTTGCTAAATAGAGAATAATTAAAAATAAATCCCTACCTACCGTCCCTAATTCTTTTCCTCATATTACCTGAAACAAACATAATTTTGTTTACGCCTTATATACTTGTTACCTTTTTTAAAGAGCTCTTGTCACGATCTTAGCAGTAGCATCCGCCAGCGGTGCTCTTGTTACATCTCGCTAACAAATTCGTTTTACTCCAAAACTCCATTCGACTCCATTGATCGAGTTAAAATTTAAGAGAACGATTAACCTTGATCTAGATTCTACTATTTTAAGTCCTTCAACAAAAACATACCAATATTGGATATGTCATGTTTTATATACCCGCATTTCAGATCCCCGACACCCTGCCCGACGACCGGTACCATCTCCGCATCAAGGGTACGGGCGGGCTGCAGTTCACCAACACCACCGAGCTGTCCTACCACGGCAAGAGTCAGTCGATATTCGTACAGACGGACAAAGCCATATACAAGCCCGGGCAGACAAGTAATGTGTCCATACCGATGATTAAGCTTTGATGGATCATATTTTTCACAAATTATATTATATTTTTCACAAACCAGTGAAGAATGGGGTCTGATTTGTCACATTTGTAAATGAGAAGAATGTGATCGGCCAAAAAACGGGGTATTCGTGAGGATCAGATATGAATATGATTTCAATGCTTATCCGAAACTGGATGCGATCACAAACTTCACAGAAAATGTGAACTATAAGACTGCGATGTGTGAAGAATAATATCTTAATTGTCACACCGGTGAAGAATGCGATCCTATTTTTCACAGATGTGAAAACTATGATTTTTGAAAAATTTGGTCCTACATAGCTATGTTGCGATATGCCGATTGTGCGCTTGTGAACTGTTTAGTTTATACCATTATGTAGTTTGTTTACAAAATAATGTGCGAGCCTATTAGAACCAAAAATGATCTCTCAGCTCATTGAAAGTTTTAAAGAAACTTATTTGATTAAGACTTTGATACAAAACTTTAACAATTATGACTGGCCATGTGATTGTTTTTGTTCGTTTATCTTTATTTACTGTTATATTTATCATTTCCATTTACTACTGAGTATTTGTTGTGAAGCAATGAGTAAATGAGCAATAAAAAACGTTTTTTCTGTGTGATTTCAGTTCATTTCAGGATTTTCGGTATGACATCAGACCTAAAAGTGACGTTGGACCCAATGTCTGTGGATTTGTATGTAAGTATACAAACAATTTAACACAGGACGACGAGTGGAATATTGTTTGCAAACCTTTAACAAAAATATTTCAAAACATATATCATTGAGTCATGCATATTTAGATGAAGTGACAAGTTATCAAATGGCTGAAGAAATACAAATATTATATTGAAGTTTAAAATGTGTAAATACGTACTGACAAATACAGACATAGCGTAACCACATAAAGTTAATAACCATTCATTTTAATTTAAAATGGAAGAACCGTAGTTGTAAAACTCAGAATTTAAAATGGAGAAACCCTAGTTGTAAAACTCAGAATTTAAAATGGAAGAACCGTAGTTCAGAATTTAAAATGGAAGAACCGTAGTTATAAACCTCAGAATTTAAAATGGAAGAACCCTTGTTGTAAAACTCAGAATTTAAAATGGAAGAACCCTTGTTGTAAAACTTGGAATTTAAAATGGAAGAACCGTAGTTGTAAAACTCAGAATTTAAAATGGAAGAACCGTAGTTCAGAATTTAAAATGGAAGAACCGTAGTTATAAACCTCAGAATTTAAAATGGAAGAACCCTTGTTGTAAAACTCAGAATTTAAAATGGAAGAACCCTTGTTGTAAAACTTGGAATTTAAAATGGAAGAACCGTAGTTGTAAAACTCAGCATTTAAAATGGAAGAACCGTAGTTGTAAAACTCAGAATTTAAAATGAAGGACCCCTTGTTGTAAAACTCAGAATTTAAAATGGAAGAACCGTAGTTGTAAAACTCAGAATTTAAAATGGAAGAACGGTAGTTGTAAAACTCAGAATTTAAAATGGAGGAACCCAAAATGGAAGAACCCTTGTTGCAAAACTCAGACTTTAAGATGAAAGAACCGTAGTTGTAAAACTCAGAATTTAAAATGGAAGGACAGTAGTTGTAAAACTCAGAATTTAAAATGGAAGAACTCTGTGTTGTAAAAATCATTTGATAATTACACAATTGAATTATTACCTACATTGGTACCCAGTTTTGTTCGTGCACGTGTTTCATGTGTTTCTTGATACCATAAGTGTATTTTCAGTTGGATACTCTTGCATCGATTTAACTCGGTTCTTGTGCGATAATTAATATATTCATCGTAACGGAGTTCTAATATGTTCATGCATAAAGGTCAGTGTCAGGGTAATGTGTCCGAGCTATACCTTTGTTCTTGTGACAGGACCCAGCAGGGAATAAGATCAACCAGTGGTCGGTCACAGAGGCGGACCTGCGGGCGGCTGGTGGCGTGTTCGAGTCGCAAATGGTCATGTCGGACGCGCCGGTCCTGGGGGACTGGATGATCAAGGTCAAACAAGGGGTACGGTACTTCTTTCTATTGAGAAAATAATGTTCGAGATGCAGTGCAATTCCAACCAGCTTACACTTATTTGCATTGTTGGCGTGATTTTATGTGTTGAACATTATGGAGGGGATGTCTTTGTAACTTCATAACGGTTGCAAGACCGACATACAGGACTGCGTTGTCAATTTTGCATTGACGAATGTAAATTAAACACGATTGGAAAATTGACGGTCATCCCCCACCCCCCATATAACATTGTGTGATTTTTTTTCTGTTTTACCGTATACGGTTTGTTAATACGATGTATTCTCGCAATCATCAACTCATGATTCAGTTTTGGTTTATTGCGTGTCAATTCATAAATTTATTTTCCCGGTAATTAATTGATATTTACGATATTACAATATGCCACAGTATGTTCTTTTTGGCAAGCGTATCTTATTTCATAAACATGATTAATACAAAAACTTGTAGCCGAAATGCATATTTTGGATTTAATTTTCTGTCATCATGCAATAAAACAAAATTTACAAAACTAACTGAAAAAACCCCCCACTAAATTTATGAAAACTATCGTAAATGTTTATATTGTTTGAATATGAAAGAAAAGCGCGTTACGCAACAATATAAAATTGTGGCGTCTGCATTATTTTGTTAACATCCGGATTATAAACCTGAAGAAAAACACCTTTGTTGAGATGCAAATATGTAGATTTTTTATGGTTTCAGCGCGAACAGACAGAGAAATCATTCACAGTTGATGAATATGGTGAGTATTTGCCTTTCATGGTCGCAACTTAATGGTTTTAAGATGTTATATCGTGACCGCGAATGCAGGCATAATTACATAATCCAATGTTTCTTACAGCCAACATGAAATGATTATTGCTTGACATGCTAGCAAAGATCGGTTCTAGATGTATCTAAAAGACGTCCACTGTTCAGGAATATTTTTCTGAGCCGCATATGGTATACTGTTAATCTCAGTTTCAATCTAAATCTCACAAGAAAGTATTCAGTATTCCTTTTTGCGCGAAAGATACTACAACAACCGCATACACTGTGTTTTATTTGTTCCATTGTACTGTTGTGGTCTGTCGGGCCCGGCTAGCTCAGTTGGTAGAGCGCCGGACTGTCAATCCGGGTTCGTAGTTCACTCCCCAGCCCGGCCACATATCTTGTCTGGGGATTTGTCATGAAATACGTTCTACGGCCATTCCCCCCCCCCCTATATCTTTTTCAATTAGGGCAGTTGTCAGTTACTGGCATAAGGCTGTGCACTTAGTACTGGTGAATGGCTTAGATCGGCTAATCCTTTGCCCAGGTAAAGTGTGAGTAGGTTAACTGACCGCCGTGATATAACTGAAATACTGTTAAAAACGGCGAAAAATCCAAATAAACCAAAAACAAACAAACAAAAGAAAACTGTTGTGATCCATCTTACATAGGATGGGTTGTTGCAATACTTGATCTTGATAAATGTGTTGAATGCGTGAGTAGTTTGGGAACATGGACGATGAAAGCATTCAACATTCAATCAACATTAATCACACGCAAAGGTGCATGCACTCTTCAATGATTTTTGTGCACTCTTATGATCTAAAAACTGAGTTTCAGATAACAAGAAAAAATCCATTTTCGGGACATGTCAACGGTAAACAGTGTGAATAAATGTCTCCCATTCCTAATATAGTCATTGTATAATGTTTAAAAAAAACTCATTTATATTAAGCAATGTTTTCATTTGTCGTATACAGTTTTATAATATAAAATGTGAAATTGTTCACTGAAAGTACAAGCAACTATTTCAGTTCTCCCGAAGTTTGAGGTCGCTCTTGTGCTGCCACCGTTCGGTCGTCTTACCGACAAAGAGTTTCAGGGAAAGATCACCGCACAGTAAGATCTAAATAATATTATTTTGACGCGTTTACGGAATTTAAAAAAGCTACATAACATTTTGTACATTGACAAGGAGGGAAGAAAGAGAAAAAAAGAAATACACTATATATGATGTTGAACATTGCGTATGATATGCCTATAACTCAGGAGGTTCTTCCGCTCTGAAGCTTCATCACTTAGACTAATCAGGTATTTTACTAGTCAATATTACTTCTGGCATTCCCAACTTGTTATATGGTTTCTAACTTGTTTATTTTGTTGAAAATACAGATTCAGTATTTGGAGGTGTGATGTATGTCAACTATAGATGGGAACTTGCCTATCGGGGTTACTTCACATAACTAGTGTGGGGATGGGTCATGAAATTATTTATACGGCCATTACCCCCATCCCTCTGAGTCACGTTGGGCAGTTGTCAGTTACTGGCATACGTATGTGCACCTAGTACTGGTAAACCGCTTAGATCGGCTAACCTTGACCAGGAAAAGTGTGAGTAGTGTAACTAACCGCCGTTATATGACTGAAACATTGTGAAATACGGCGAAAAATCCAAACAAACAAACACACAAACTTCTAACTAACAGCAGATTGTCTGAAACGGAAACTCACGCCCGCGTCTTTTCTATTTTAAATTATCCAGTATCGTAAACCTTTAAACAACCACACCTGATCTGTAAGTAACTGACACTCATATCCTTGTCGTGTTTGCATTTCTAATAAGGCTTGAAAACATGTTTGTTTCAGGCTACCCGACCTACCGTAAAAAAAATGCTCTGACCCTCTGACCTCAATAATAAAATGTGTTTTGGTTAAATAAGTGTTTATTTTCTATAGAATCCACTTTAAAAAATGTTTAAGGACATTACAGATATGTTTTGAATATTAAGTCAGTTTTAGAAACTTCAAGTTGACCATTTACTAAATAAAAAAATTAAAAAATCCCTACCTACCTACCCTAATTGTTTTGGTCATGTAACCTGAAACAAACATAATTTTTACACCTAACATGAACATGTACATCCTCTTGCAGGTATACCTATGGGAAGCCCGTGAAGGGCGTGGCAGAGGTGCGTATCCGCCCACAATATCCCCAGTATGACTGGGTCAACGACACCAGGGTACTCAGGAGCAAGAATATAGAGCTGCAGTTTCCGGTAAGAATTGTATCAGAATATGAAATAAAGACTGACACGGTAAATGAGTAAATATTATTGAGCGTAATAACAGATTATATATTAATAAATATAGAATATGATGATCAGTTTTAGGACACCACCTAGAGCTTTGTTTCACAGTAGAAGGCGCATGTCTTGTTTTAGCGATAATGATCCATTAAGGGCGGTATCCGGACACATGCCCTCCCGGACATATACCACTTATAATATTTAGACAGGCGGGACATATGCCCATCCGGACATTTGCCATCCCGGACATATGCTCTCCTGTTAATATGCCACCCGGACACTGGCTCACCTGATGTCTTTGAAATTTGTTATAAATCCTTTAAATCCGTGCCTTAGTTATCATTTTAAACTCGGTAATTTCCGGTTGCATTCAGATTGACGGCGAGGCCACGTTCCGCGTCCCAGTGAGTCAGCTAGAGGAAGCAAACAGGTGGCTGGACTACTCCTACTTGGTATTCGAGGCCAACGTCACCGAGACGCTAACCGGAAGTAAGCTCCGAGCGCCGGATGTGGAGCTCCAGTTTTTCAAACAAATCACAAAACTGGAATTTCCCAGCTCGCTTCCAAACAATTTTAAGCCGGGACTTCCATACACATCTGTTGTGAGTACACTTTGAACTAAGAAAAACTGGACAATATACATGTATGTACATCATGCACGATTAATGACAGACTATATTGTTAGTTAATTTAAAAGGAAAGTTTAGGAGTTTATTATCTAGTATACTATCGAGATTTCTTATGCTCAGGAACTTTCGATCGTAAGACGGGGAAGCATTTTATGCACTATATGTATTTATAACTATATTAACATTTGAAGTGAATTAGTGATACCACTAAAAGATAGCACCAAGCTGAATATACGTTTCGGGCGCAAATACATGAATTGGAGTAAGCTTGTCGGAAAGGTTTATCACCTACCAACCCATACATGTATAAAGTAGAAAGTATATAGTGTGCAAATCAATGACTAACACTAGTATTGTTTAAAGTTTCTGTTGAGATTCTAGACGTGTACATGGCTTGCATGGCTTCAATGCAACATAACATAATAAGACAGCTTTCTTTCGCTTAAAGACAATGCATTCGTAATTCTAAGCTATTGTGAGGTTTAATCGAATCTTAGACAATTAATTTTACGGGGGACGCATGACGCTTCCGATCCTTCTAATCCCTCTTATGCGTTTAGTTGTTGGAGATATCTTTGACCTTAGTTTCTGACCTCGTGACTGCAGGTCAAGGTGTCCGAGCAAGATGGTTCCCCGCCGTCCATGATCAAAGGACCTTTGAACGTGCAAGTCACCTACTATCGACCAATGAGGACAACAACAACCACCACCACTACCACAACTACTACCATGTCGCCTGAAAACGGTACGGATAAAATAAAAGATGTGTATATGAAAGTCCAGCTATATCAGCAGTCACTGTAAAGCATGGTTAACATCCGACGACACTTTATACCATTCAAATGATGTCATGCATATAAAACTGAAAAACTGTGTTGGCATTTTATACTAGTATCAGAATATCTTATTTCATTAGTTCATTGAACTTTTGAATAAGATTCTTAAATGAGACAGTGGTTGTATTTTTTTGTTATTTTTTATTACAGTGACAGGCGAAGTACCCATAATAGAGCCAGAGATCATACCACACCGGATGGGCTGGTGGTGGCCCCGGGAAGACGAAGAACGACTTCCGGAAATGAACTTTACCATACCCGCAGACGGCATTGTGGAGATTCCATTGAAGATTCCCAGTGACGTCACGCGCGTGAGCCTCAACGTGAGTTATGCTATTATTAGTAAAATGTAACATGGAGTGTTACACTGAATATACGTTATCTATGTCGTTGATGATACGGGTCACGGCGATGGTTTATGATATTAAAGGAATGATACGAAAACGTAGATGATATAGATGGCGGCGTTGATAAAAAAAATTCATGAGAATGAGGATGACGATGATGATGATGATGATCACGATGATAACGATGATGATGACGACGATGTTGATGAGGATGACTATAACGACGATGAGAATGATGATGAGGATGAGGATGATGATGACGATAATGATGATAATGATGATGACGACGGCGATGATGATGATGTAAATATGGTGGTCTCCTTTCTCTTCAGGCGCGCTACGACTCTGCGGACGCGTACACGTCGATTACGAAGTCCAACTCTCCGAGCGACAGTTACATGCAGCTTAGCCTCCTCTCGGACTCGCCCAAGGTACGTGGAAACAAATATGTGCTGGCGTCCGTGACATGCCTAATGCTGAATGTCAAACCCTGAATAATGTTTCTTCGTCTTTATTTGTTATAACAATATATATGTGTGTATGTGGCCTGTTTCTTCCAGGCTTTTTAATAGTTTTGTTAGTCAGATTACTTGTAATTTTGCCTATTTTCTTGTATGGCACTAAATACACACTTACAGTGCGCAATAACATAATTGTAAGCAGACGTACATTCAGGCCGAAAATAAAATATTGTCTGTTTCCCCTCCCGCGACCCGTGCTAATGAAGGGTGGGTCGGTAGGTCGGATTTTTTTTTTATTTGTATACACAATAAGTCATTTTCATGGTCGAAATGTTACGTTATAGTATTAATTTTTAATATTTTCGTTGTAGCAGATTCGTTACGTTCTGCTTATTTACGTAATACTATGTTCTAATTACCTTACAAAAATTTCTCAAAATGTAACAAACAATGACATGCGTTAAAAACAAGAGCGTTAGTAATAAAAACCTGTTAAAACTAAGGAGTAATAGCGTGACGTTGCAATTTGCCGGGCATCCAAAACAGAACCCTGTTAGAAACAGCCACAGCAACGGTGACTGTCAAACTGCGGCTAGCAGTTCGTAGATGAAAAGCGTGTTACATGCTTAGCCCGTGGATAATGTTTAAAAGCATCAGTCTGGAGCACTGTATCTTAACAACGCATTAGCATTCTATGGAAATAAAAACAAATAGGACTGTGTTCATTAATAAAAAGGAAGCAACACAACATTTTTGAAAAATTAAAATAAAAAGAAAAGGCGCTGAAGTTTATTTTCTTTCATTTTTGACAAGGACTTTAATTCCGTTAACTTTCATTCAAATGGTGCCTAAGCCAAATTTTTGCATAATTCTAATCCGTGTGCAGTGATGAGTTTGAATAACACTTTCGATAATTATTACTAGATCTAGTAGTTTTATTTTTTTAACAAAATAAGACGTTTGACGCGATCGAAATTCATATTTTTAGTAAAGGTTCCTTTCACCAAAATTGTAATATTTATTTATAGTTATTTCTTTATTTACTATATTAATTTGTAGTAATTTATTACAAACGTGGCTGTTAAAAACATGCATATCTATAACAAAACACATACCTAACGCAAATGTGTTACAAATAACTTGCACCTTTACCAATTAAAATTAGAATGAAGGCGTGATAAACTTTCTAACGACGACGCTCATTTGCATATAGGACATTTTATGCGTTCTCATTTGCTGACTGTTTGGCTTTTGTTAGGCTGACTCCTCCTGTGTCAAGATTTATCGATGATGGGCACTTTGTGCATAAATGCGAGTTTGTTCAGGCGAGCTTGTTCAATTCCGGTGGGCGTTCTTCGTCTTAAAAAAACATGCATATGCGAGCGGAAATGGTTGCGCTCTAGAATCTGACACTGAATGTTATGGCGTCCTTTTCGTAAAAGCATGTGTCAAAATAAGCCGAATCACGCTTTCCCGAGAACTGTCCATTTAAAGTCATTTTATAAGCGTCTTTTGAAAGTACGATTTGTACACGCTATTGGATTCTTTTTAAGGATTCGCACCCCGCATTTTCACACACAAATAAAATAAAATATGGTTTTCTTAGGTCTATAAAATTTTTGGGGTCGCGGCGATTTTGCTGGGTCGGTTGCGGAGGGGAAACACACTATATTTTATTTTATCCCTCATACAAAACATTTTGTCTACTTATCGATTTGCCAAACATGAATCTTCCTTTTTTTGCGTATATCGTGTGGATGTTTCAGTTGTCACACTCGGCCCTTTGCTAATTCACGTGTGTTCTTCTTCAGTCTGGCGGCTCGGTCCAGATTCAGATCCGGTCCACAGACCCCGCCCAGCAGGACGTCTTCTACCAGGTACCAGACAACACGTTATCAGTTACCTAAACGACTAGTTTTCCTTATTCAGAATGTCGACAAACATGGTTCTGTAGGATTTTCAAATTTTCATATGATTTCCAAATTTGCTTTCAAATGCGTTCGGGTTTTGTCCGTTTTGTGTACTAACTTTCATCGGATTGCTATCGCTCCGCGAGAACACCGAAAACAATACGCACTGTTGTAAATAATTTTTGATTAAGCGTTGTTTATCGACTAAAAAACAACGGTTTAAAGTTCTGCTGCAAGTGGTTTAATAACCGCGCAACAGAATGCCAAGTTTTGTCTATCGAAAAATGTGCGGCTGTCATGTAAGCATTATAATATGCAGTTATATAATTATTATATAACCGCATATCAGAATGAATATTTTTGTCTATAAAAATCTGCGCATGTCATGTTGGCATTTATATATGATATCGTTTTTAAGGTCATGTCCAAGGGCAACATCGTGGCCATGGGTACAGTGGCCCTGACCAATGACCCGTGGGTTCTACCGATCACGGCGGAAATGGCCCCTAAAGCCAAGGTCATGGTGTTCTACGTTAGACCGAATGGAGAGGTGGTGGCGGACGGACTGACATTCAACGTGGACGGCATCTTTGAAAACGAGGTCGGTTATGGTTCTTTCTTCTTCATTTAAAATTACGTGTAATAACATATATACTGGGCCTAAAATAAAATATTGTTTGTTTCCCCTCCCGCGACCGACCCAGCAAAATCGCCGCGACCCAAACAATTTTATAGACCAGGCCGAAAATAAAATATTGTTTGTTTCCCCTCCCGCGACCCCTGCTAATGAAGGTTGGGTCGGTAGGTCGGAAAAATATTTTATTTGTATACACAATAAGTCATTTTTATTCATGTTTTCCTTATGTACGAAATGTTACGTTATAGTATTAATTCTTAATATTTTCGTTGTAGTAGATTCATTACGTTCTGCTTATTTACGTTATACTATTGTTTTCTTTGGTCTATACATTTTTTGGTCGCGGGAGGGGAAACAAACAATATTTTATTTTAGGCTCCAAAGAAAACAATATTTTATCGTATTTGTGTGTGAAAATGCGGGGTGCAGCCAATGAGAACGCATACAATTTCCAATATGCAAATGAGCGTCGTCGTTAGAAAGCTTATCACGCCTTCATTCTAATTTTAATTGGTAAAGGTGCAAGTCATTCGTACCACATTTGCGTTAGGTATGTGTTTTGTTATAGATATGCATGTTTTTAACGGCCGCGTTTGTAATAAATTACTACAAATTCAAATAGTAAATAAAGAAATAATTGTAAATAAATATCATAATTTGGGTGAATTTTGGTGAAAGGAACCTTTACTAAGAATATGAATTACGATCGCGCCAAACGTCTTATTTTGTTAAAAAAAATAAAATTACTAGATCTAGTAATAATTAACGAAAGTGTTATTCAAACTCATCACTGCACACGGATTAGAATTATGCAAAAACTTTGGCTGAGGCAACATTTGAATGAAAGTTAACGGAACTAAAGTCCTTGTCAAAAATGAAAGAAAATAAACTTCAGCGCCTTTTCTTTTTATTTTATCAAAAGTGTTGTGTTGCTTTCTTTTTATTAATGAACACAGTCCTTTTTGTTTTTATTTCCAAAGAATGCTAATTCATTTATGCTCTAGCATTTGCGTTATTAAGATACAGTGTTTCAGACTGATGCTTTTAAACACTATCCACGTGCTAAGCGTATAACAAGCTTTTCATCTACGAACTGCTAGCCGCAGTTTGACAGTCACCGTTGCTGTGGCTGTTTCTAACAGGGTTCTGTTTGGGATGCCCGGCAAATTGCAACGTCACGCTATTACTCCTTAGTTTTAACAGGTTTTTATTACTAACGATCTTGTTTTTAACGCATGTCATTGTTTGTTACATTTTGAGAAATTTTTGTAAGGTACTTAGAACATAGTATTACGTAAATAAGCAGAACGTAATGAATCTGCTACAACGAAAATATTAAGAATTAATACTGTAACGTAACATTTCGACCATAAGGAAAACATGAATGAAAATGGCTTATTGTGTATACAATTAAAATATTTTTCCGACCTACCGACCCACCCTTCATAAGCATGGGTCGCGGGAGGGGAAACAAACAATATTGTATTTTCGGCCCTGTACAATTACATTTACATTAATTTTATAGCTAGCTATTCGCTTCTTTTTCATACGTAATGAATTTCAGCTAAAAACAAAACAAAAATAAGATATGTAATATACGTGCAAATTATAAACACTTCTTGGTAACAAAAAGCACAGTATTATTTCTTCCTAGACACATTTATTTAGCGCAACACATAATTAGAAATATAGAAACCGAATTCGTGATTTTAAGGTTTGCCCGTTAATTGAACACTAAATAACGGCAAAAATGTATTAAGCTGTTTCGTAGCACACAAAGTACATTCAAAAACGTTTTCTGAGATTGTTTTACGCAACACATTTATTTCTCTCACTTGCAGGTCACCATTTCCTTCGACCAACAAAAGGTGGCCCCAGGGGATCCTATCCAGCTGACCGTGACCGCTGACCCGGGGTCAAAGGTCAATGTCCTGGCGGTGGACAAGAGCGTGCTGCTGCTCAAGTCAGGCAACGACATCTCGCACGATCAGGTAAACGGACACACTCTGTAGTCAGTACAAGTAATAGCTTCTCCGACATCGTTCCGATGGGGCTTGAATATCTAACGTTTTGTTAGTTATGTCAGTATTAAATGACTTTAAAAATGCACAAGACAAGGATTGGTGTAGAACCCATAGATTTAAAGGACGCACACTGAAATAGTAGGACAATGGACATGCATACATTCATTTTCCTGTATACTTTAAATGCGTCGTCCATTCGCAAGTTTACCTATTGACATATATGAATAATTCTTACATGATACTCGCTGATTTTTTTCATTCACAATGAACAAATTACCGTTGTTAAATTACCAAGTAAACAACGCAAAAAGTAGTCTTGATTCTAAGCGGAGCATAGTACAATGTAGTTCTCATTAAAATTGCAAAACAATTCGTCCGATCATCATTAGAATCGAAATAAGTTTCGCATTCTCGTTTTTTATCGGCCAATAAACAACTATTTGTCGTTCTGATGCGTGGCTATTAAACCACTAGGGGGTTAGCTTCAGAACTCCAAATCGTTGTTTACTGGCCGATAAACAACGATAAATCGAAAACATTTTCTTAGATGTCTAACTGGATTATTGCCGTTGTGTCGCAGGTGAGGTCCGAGCTCCAGTCCTACGACACTAGTGACCGGTACGGCGGCTGTGACTGGCTCTGCTGGCGATGGCCGACGCCGGCGAGCGGCGATGACGCCAAGGACGTCTTTAACGTAAGTCCAGTCTTTCCAACGGATATAGTTTACCGTTGAATTTAATGTTTATTACGGTTTTGTAAGCGTTAAAGTCAACTGCGCGTTTGAGCATGGATTCAACATTGTTTGTTTCAACCAGCTGTGAATCATGCGTTTAGGTGTCGGTACTATTTTAAATAGTATCAATTAAATGTTCAGACAGTATGCATATAGACACGTTCCTCGTCCTTTTTCGAACAGAATAAAAATCTGCTTATACGTATGAACGTTACATAAAATTGAACATAAATTCAAAAACAAACATTGAACAAAATTATGTTCTTTACATTTTCATTGTTGACTGTATAACAAATGTACCCATGTATATTGATGTTGATTGTTTTTCTAAGATCTTTTCGTATATTATTAATCGTCCATTATTATTACACATAAACTGAAGAACAATGTTACATAATCGTGCTCTATAAGTTTATTATTTCCATGGAATGCACTGTTTAATCAAAATGTATAAACGACGCAAATTCATTTTTCATTTCAGAACGCTGGTTTGGTCTACATTACTGACGCGTTAATATACGACCACGTGGAGCGTAAGTAACGGATTTTTTCTCTACTCTACTTTCGACAGTTGATGTCATTACTTTTGTCTTAACTGTTAGTGTTGTCTTTGGTTAAATGTTTCCGCTTCCTCTATATTTGAGGCGTGTCGTGGGAAAAGTGTCGCCCGGATTAGCCTGTGCATTCCGAACAGAATAATCTGGGACGACACTTTTCGCCTACAGTGGATTTTAGGTTGAGAACAGACTACATCGAAACAGATTTAATACAATAAAAGCGGAAAGTGGCTTAGGCTAATCCGGACGACACTTTACGCACATGCAGTAAGCCCTGGTTTCCCACGACACGCCTTATTTATATTAATTGTTGGATTATTTGTATTTCTTCTTTATATTTCGTGTTCGTTTCTCGATGTTAATGCGGATTATAATGCCGATGTATATTTAATGATGTCATAAGTGTACAGTCCTTCATTTAAATGGATAGTGATGTTAGTGCGAATATATAGTGAATATACACTAGGCAAAAGTTATAACGCACCGCGGACTAAAAGGTGCTTTAACTTTTCAATTACGTATTTCAGCTGCGCAATGGTAAACACGAAATTCATTCTTATTTTTTCCAATATTTTGATATGGACACATGCATGTATGACTCAAATAATCGTAGCTGAAATATTAAGCTGAAATTTTTATAAATAAAGAAAATACAACGATTTCCATTTGGTGCGTTATAACTTTTGTTGAGTGTGCCGGTATATCTAGATTATGCATTAGTATTACATGAGATAAATTTACAAAAGTATATGACTATATCGTAGCTTGAACTTTTGCTACGTTTGTTCATACTGTAATTTGATTTGCAGCTATGATACTTTTTGTATTCGAAGTACTATAATGTATAAATAATTAAATATAAATGAAAAGCCTAAAACCTGGCAAAACCTTATTTTTGACGGCAAGTACCTTTGTAAATATAAAACACTCCTCTTAACAGCAACTCATCGAGTGTTATTTCGAACGTCTACAAGAAGTATAGCGAACGATTTTTCTGCAAATAAGGAATACACTAAGGAGTTGAAAGCGCCTGAGCGAATCAGAAGACATTTCCCTGAAACGTGGCTCTGGATCAGTAAAACGATGTATATAGCCGCTTACTTCTGTGCTCGAATAATTGTTCCAAAGTTATTACGACCTTTCCCATTTTTATTGTTGTATATCGCTTATTTTCCAAATGTAACCTCAGGTTTTTTTTTCATAAAATAATGAAACACATGAGATCCAAATAATTTCTTGTTAAGAAAAATAAAGTGACAATATAATTTGGAAGCAGACGGATAAACATTAACATGACGAAGGAAACATTAAAATATGGAATATATCAACAAATACGAGTGTCGACTTTTGCATCGTGAATTAGTGTTGTGTAACCAAAAGCAACTGCCGAGTCAACGTATATACATGTATAGGAATTTCCGTCTGTACAGACGAAAACTTGTTTCTGAGAACAAAGTATGCATGTTTCATTTTCAACAATGGTTCTTATTAACTTTTCTTCCATTTTAAAGTATACTAGTATGGTAAAGAACTTTATCATGATGTTTTAATTTATGCCAATATATGTCGTAAGATCGTACGTACACACTTTAATTAATATTCGTTCAGAGTGATGAATTCTGGTGCGTATATTTCGAACACCATGTGTATGAATGTTTCCCTGTAAAATAACCACATGTCTGTTTCGACTTTGTACAGCCGCTCGACTTATCTGAACGTCCAAACAATTCGTTTTGTAATAACAAGTGAACGAAGTCTGCAGAATTTGAAAGATTGTATAATTATTTATCTTGTCCGTGATATTCAAAGAGAGTTAAGGAAACGTTCAGAATTTAAAGACAACAATAAAGAATGGAGATAGATCGTTATGAACTGAAACATTTGTTCAGAATCATATATTTCTGCTCACCAGTATGTATTCGTGTATTATGCATATATAGCTGGCCACACTGATCGTGCACGTGTACTTGACTGTGGAAGGGTATCTTCGTTTGTCTTAATTTAGTTTAATTAGATTTAATGCACAGTTTTGCGATGTTTAAAATTATTTACTATATTGGTAAAAGTTATGTTAAATGTTCAAAATAAACTAAACGACACCGACAAGATATACATGTGGATCCCAAAGTAAAACAAAAAGTTTGTGAACAAACATGTAACTATCACACCCAGCAATTTCGTACGCGTGCTAGTAGTTTCATAATATACAGCAAGCTATTTGTAAAACCTGCATACTCTTTCTGTATGCTCAGCCATGGACAGGCCGTTTGCCATGCCAATGGCTAGGGGAGGTGGTCCTATGATGGCGTTCGCTGCTATGGAAGCAGCACCGCAAAAGATGATGGCGGCGCCTGCAGCACCCAAGATGGCGGAGTTAGCGGAACCGAAACGCGTCCGAAAATTGTTTCCTGAAACCTGGTTGTGGGAAAATAGCCAGACCACGTAAGGCTTCGTTAATACGTATGCTTGCATTTTAGTGCAGTTATTGTGGTGATGGGCCAATTGCTGTGTCGAATTTAATTATATATTCTTCAATGGGTTGCTTTGGTGGATATAATTTATATTCTTCAATCAGCAGGCGTACATGCAATATTCTTGTTGCAACCATTGTTGAGAATAGTTTGTAATCGCCATTCCTGGACGGGAAATAGGGCAACACATTTCTTGAACGCAAGTCCATCGAGGTAATGGGAAATCATTTGAAGCACGGCGCAGGCTACGAGGCAGCCGACGCAGCTCCAAGATACGAACTACAATGGCAGTTGCTCAACGTACCTTTAACACCATTGTGCGTTCTACATAACACAGTGCGATTTTAAATCTTTCCATTGCTCTGCGACGCATTTAGTTTGCATGCTTTACTTATCTTATATCAAGTATATCAAGACGTTCAAATCCACGTTTCGGAGAGTGTTTCTCTGACTGAAAGATAATCGTACGAGACAGGTACTATGCCTTACGGATCCTATTAAAAAAACTGCAGAATACATATGAGGCGTGTCGTGGGAAAACCGGGCTTAATGCACGTGCGTGAAGTGTCGTCCCGGATCAGCCTGTGCAATCCGCACAGGCTGATACGGGACGACACTTTCCGCTTTTATGGTATCTTCTGTTTCAATGAAGCTTCTTCTAAACATAAATCCACTGTAGGCGGAAAGTGCCGTCCAGTATTAGCTTGTGCAGTCCGCACTTTTTACGCGAGTGCATTAAGCCCGGGTTTCCCACGACACGCCTCAAATTTACAGAGGGTTAATCAATTACTGTCCTATAAGTTTGGTCAATAGCCAATCAGCGTGAACCAGTCGATTTGGAGATGATGGACGATATGGTTGTCATGGACTCAGAGCGGTCGGCAACAACGACCCGGGTGCCAATTGACTTCATGCAAGAGGCCAAAACGGTCCGAAAACATTTCCCAGAAACGTGGCTGTGGACGTCTCGAACTGTTACGTACGTGAACTAACAGCGATGACAATACCTGATTACTACAAATCATTTGTTAAAGGGACTCTGTCATTGAAAATGGCCTCAGAAGAGTGATTTCTTTTTTTTTTAAAGGAATTAAAATATTAATACTGGCATATAATAACGTTTAAAACAAAGTATATGAAATGGGAAAATAGTGTACTCGTTGTAAGATAAAAATCAATTTATTCTATTGTATTATTGGCCCTTTTCATGTTTACATGTTGACGTCAGAAATGTGAGTTTTTGTATGACCATAGTTTACACACAATTCCTTACCAAGCAGAAAAGCGCTGGGGGTAAAAACGCTGTCTGCTGTCATTTCTTCGTATGGCTCCTACGTCATAAGTTCGATAACCGCTGGGGTTTTAATTTTTTTGAACGTTTTTGCTCATTTGCTTTTATCAAATATCTCATTGTGTATTATAATATGTATTATTTATTGTATGCACATGGCTTAGTATAGCGCATTTTCTATCATATAATTTCGTGCGATAGGAAGCCAATTTTTCGTTGACATACATGCTAAGTGGATCCTCCCGTTTCATCGATACACGAAGACTCGGTTTGGCGACCATCTTGTTTTTTGCAAGAAATGAAAGACTTTCAAGTGGTAGCTGTCATTAAGTTTCTTTGCCTTTTAATGAAACAGGATATATTTGAGGCCTGTCGTTTAACCCGGGCTTAATGCATGTGCGTAAAGTCTCGTTCCGGATCAGCCTGTGCAGTCCGCATAGACTAATCCCTGACGGCACTTTCCGCCTACATTGGATTTATGTTTAGAAGAGACTTCCTTGAAATAGAAAATACCATTAAAAGCGAAAAGTGCCGCCCTGGATCAGCCTGTGCGGACTACACAGGCTAATCCAGGACGACACTTGACGCACTTGTATTAAGCCCGGATTTCCCACGACACGCCTCATTTGTATTATTTAAATTGCGTGCATTCAACAAATCGCATTCATGTATGGCTGATCATAGAAGCATGACAGCTATGTTGTTTGTTTACTCGCCAAACGAAGTATTGCGTATATTCGGAATGCTTGGTTTTATCTCTGTTGTTTTTTTTTCGAAACCGTGTTTTCGTGTATTTAACATTTATTTCAGGCCACAGCAAATTGAATACTTGGTCATCGGATTTTTTTTTTTTCAAAAAAATTTGGATCGAGCGCAAAACATATTCAAAAACATCATGCGTGATGTAAATAACCAACATTTTTTATATTATTGTAAAGCTTACCCCTTTCAATTGGACGGCATTAATATTTATAATTTTATAGCATTTACTAACATTCAAACACATTAAGATTATCAAATCGATGTTATGTTCATATAGACTCTAAATTAATATAAACACGTTTATTTAATGTTTCCTTAGATTTTTATTCCGTGTACAATTGTACGCAGATGCTGGAGGATGCCACTTTTGATGTTCGCATGTGTAATGTGCTCATCTAAGTCAACAACTAAATAAATACATATATATATCAAACAATAAACTCAAATGTTGACTGTTATTCCGTTGTTTAAATGACTGGCTCCACAAAAATATTTTGCTTTTTTTTCATGGAGCGAGTGCAGACATTTTGCCCCCAATTTTTTTTTTTAAATTTCAAAAAATCGGTGCGTTAATCCCGATGACCTCGACTTGTGGCCTCTGTTATATAAACGGTTTGTTTACCGTGCGTACTAAAGTAAAATGTTTACATAAACAATACTTGTTATGGACTTTGTTAGGTGTTGATTTCAAACAAATGCAGTTCACTGAGCTTGTAATTTTAGTGTATCATTTGTTGTTTGTTAAATTGCTCGAACGATGGTCTTGCTTAAATTTATACGTATTGTGAGTACTTTCACACCTAACAAATATCACACTTGCATCAATGTTACCAAACATTTTTGCAATACTGGTTTTCTGCGATACATTTTAATTTACATTTATTTGTACTTATTAAAAAATATCACGTTAACGTTTACAGCGCAAACGGCAGCGTTACGTTTGAGAGCACGGTGCCCGACACGATCACGTCATGGGTGGCAACGGCATTTGCTGTCAATCCAGAAACTGGTCTTGGACTCTCAAAGTCTGCGGCGAACGTAAGTTATGAAACTGCATATATTTCGCTACTGATAATTACCGAGGTGAATGTGTAATGTCCAAAACTCGTATACTTAGAGAATGTATGAAACTTCAGCGGCATCCGCGGTAGATAAACCGTTATTAACATTATACGTTTGAGGCGTGTCGTGGGAAACCCGGGTTTAATGCATCTGCATAAAATGTCGTCCCGGATCAGCCAGTTCAGTCCGCACGGCTAATCCGGGATGACACTTAACGCTTTTATGATATTTTCTGTTTCAAGGAAGTCTCTTCTAAACATAAATTCACTGTAGGCGGAAAGTGCCGTCCTGGATTAGTCTGTGCGGACTGTACCGGCTAATCTGGGACGACACTTTACCCACATGCATTCAGTCTGTTTTTCCCACGACACGCCTCATTTATGTATATTGTATATGTAAACGTAAATTCCAGTTGCAAACGTTCCTGCCATTCTTCGTCAGTCTCCATCTTCCGTACTCGGTCGTTCGCGGAGAGAAAGTCATTTTACAGGCGAACGTCTTCAACTACAACACCTACCCCGTGTTTGTGAGTACAAAAATGTGTATACACTGACAACATGCGAGTGCGTCATGGGAATTGACGGATCGATGTTGGTTTTAAGTCCGCTTGTTTGATTATAAAGGGTATTTTGTTAAATAAGATTGTTTTTATATTACGAATTAGACGTTTGTATTACTAAAATAATTTATATAGCGAATTATTTTGTACAAATATAATGCTTTTGTGATTTAAAAACAAAACCAAGATTTTACTGCTACATTACCTACACTAAAAGCCTTTAATAACCGCACGTACTTTGTTTTCTCTACGTTCAACAAGTACTAGTACAATGTACATGTATAAGTAAACGCCTACCATGAACAATTACCTCTAGACTTTCTTAAAGACGTTCGCAACCATTTCCTTCAAAATTTTTCCAACGACAGATTTTCTTTAACCTTGGCACAAATATGCATCAATGTATCCTAAAACTAAAACAGTCTTAAAAATAGCGGTCACAGGCCTTTTTCCGGAAATATTGAATTTTGAATACGGTACCTGTAGAAGCCTTTTTTCAGTTTGTGATACTTAGAATGTTGAATAATATAAAGCGTTTATATTCAAACACAGATGGAGATTTTAAAATGCATCTCTTTTAAATGTTTCGCTTGGTAATATACAAGTGCAGTTTAATGATAACACGCGCTTTATCTACAGTTATCATTTACCAAATGACTTGTAATGGACGCTTAACAAGGTGAATTTTGCATTAAATTTGCCTGTGAAAACATCAATAATTTATCAAATATACGAATATCTTTTGTTCAAAACGACTGATTTTGTTAAAATATCCCACATACGTGCGTTATTGTATACAGAAACTAAAACAGTCTTAAAATAACATTGGGTTTTGAATACGGTACCTGTCGAAGCCCCGTTTTCAGTTTGGATTTTTATCAAAGGTTTAAGTACACAGGATAGTTATTTTTCAAACAAGGTTATGGTTCATTCAACTGATATGTCTGTACATGCTTTTTTTGGCAATATGCATGTGTATGTTGATAATAAAAACGTTTTACATACATTTACTGCTTAAATAATGAATTGGACTGGACATTTAAGTGTGTCAAATTGGAACTAATAATGCTTTCTTAAACTTCAATTTTATCAATTGCATATTTTGTCCCAAACGACAGATTTTCTTAAAATTTCGCACAGACATACACCAATGTATATTAACACCAAAACATTAATAAAAATAATGGCTAACAGATATTGTTCGGGGAATATTGGATTTCATATAGGGTACCTGTGTAGCCCGTTTCCTGTTTCGTTTAAACATACATAAACAACGTATCAATATAATGAAGATATTTAATGGATCATTTCTGAACTAAACTTGTTTGGAAATACATTGCATAGTGTGTTTTTGATTATTATATATGTTTTATGAACTTTTACTATTAAAAATATTTATTTTGAATGGACATTAGAGATGAAATTAGTATATTGTAACCTATAAACAATAAAAAAAAATGAAGCAAAAGGAGAAATTCAACTAATTATTTTCTTTTTGTTGCGAACGTTTTTAAGTTCCTAAAGGCATTTTCAATCTCGCCCATACGACAATTTAAGACATGTGAAATAAAAATAATAATATTCAAAATATTCATATTAAGGTCTCCACGTTCTTGTTATTTTTATTCTAAACACAAATGCTAATTTGAAATAAAAGACATTGATGCTCGTGGCGATGTTCCATTTAGAAACATTGTTATTTATTGCGAAGTGCACATAGTTCAGACGTGTTGATTGATTGTGGTTGATTACCATAATA
Source organism: Congeria kusceri (assembly GCA_027627225.1). Classification (NCBI taxonomy): domain Eukaryota; kingdom Metazoa; phylum Mollusca; class Bivalvia; order Myida; family Dreissenidae; genus Congeria; species Congeria kusceri. The sequence continues at coordinate 18,311,288 of CM051025.1, read as the reverse complement.
ACGTCTTGTTCATTATAAACCTACAATAGATTTTTGTTTAATTGCAATGTGCACATACACGTAGTGCATGCTTGTTGATTGGTTGTATTGCGATTGATTACCATAATAAAATCTTATTTACAATACACCTACCTGTGATTTTTGTCAAACTAATTAAAGGGAGACAAATCTAAGAAGCAGTCTGTTTAATTATATATGAGTGATTAAAATAAGTAAATTAATTCTTATACAGTAATGTGGTCTAGACATCTAAGCATCCGTACAGTGTGTATATCTACATTTATTCATATGATGCACATGCATAATGTATACATGGATATTGTTCATTTAACAAATATCGCAGAGGTAATGTTAAATCTCGGGCCATAACTGTAATAATTGTTGACATTTGAACATTATTTGATGTGTTTAGCTATAGTATTCAACAGTCAGTTTAAATGAAAGTGAGATCAGTTATAACGTGAACAAATCGGTTCAGGTAAATTAGGGGAAATAAAACGGTAACATGAAAGTTTAACGACGTTAAGATTTCCCAAATATTATATTAATGTATTATTTTCCTCATTATCAAAGGCATTTAAATCGACTATAACATATTGAATAGCTAACATTTACGCATTTTCTTTGCAGGCGTACGTTCTTCTTCGCAAGAACCCCCAGTATGACAACATTCACATATCCTCCTGGTGGACGGGACAATATTCCGCAGATGTGGCCAGATTTGTCATGGTAACATAATCCTTCTTACAGCATTATCCTCTCCCAACACTTCCTCATGAGTGTATAATTGGTGTTCGACACACCAGACGCATACTTGTAACCAATCATAGACGACATTCCTGTTCATTTTAAACTAATACCATTAACCCACAGGGTGTAATAAGCATAAAATTAGTCTGACGTGACCAGCGATAATCTGATTGGTCGAATTGGACCGTGTTCAAAGCGTATAGAACGTGAGGAAACACACATTGAATGTTTCGCCGCACCTTGTAAATACCTTTGCTAATGACGTGTACACAATACATATATGTATAACTTCGTCGAATAATCAGGATGTTTTTCTTAAAGTAATAACACATTTTTATATGGAGGATATTTGTTGGTTTCGGTAGAATATCGATTTTAATTCACGAGTGGTCATATAAATGTATATGTTTACAAATAGCGCAGCCATGAATGTAAATACACATTTTAAATAAAAACGATTGAGTCAGACTCAATATGCTACCGAATCCTATAAATTTTCTTTTTATTGTATGCTTTTTACGCCGTCATGTTACATTAGATGCGTTTGATTTGAAAAAATCGCGGTTATTACTTCACAATTTTTAGCCCGGCATCATTGACGGTCAGTTTCATTCACTGTCTTAAATCGGGAAGCAGTGTGAAACAGTGAAGATAACCGGAGTGATAATTTTCACTGTTTGAAAAAGTGAATTACCAATTGTTTTTCAATTATATTGCCCAATAAATCACTGGAAAGCATAACATAAATTGCAGCATTTGCAGTTTCTTAAAAAGAGGACCACAAAAACCAGCTATTTATATATTGCTATTGTGTAATATCGTACAAATATGACATATATTGACATAATGACAGTAAATAGACCGCCTGTCAAACTTGCTTTAAAGGGTATCAAATGCACTTACGAATTTTAAAACAATGTACAACAGCACAGGTACAGTACACGATTAGAGATATTATAATTTCAATTACAATTGACAGTTGTTTTCTATTTGTTTTATTTCCATTGTGACCATATATCTGCATTATATTTCCTTCTTAATGCAAGCTCAATGAATGCTAGACATATGCAAGCCTTGTTCTTGTTTCTTTTGCATGCGAGTAAATGATTAGCGTCCCGTAAATCCTCGTCCCGCATCCGTTTACTTCTAATGCATTTGTGTATATCATCATGACGTATACATGAAGTTCTATTACATTTTTTTTAAATCATCATATAACGTAAACATGAGCCACTATTGCATTTGTGTAAATGCTCGTCCCTTAGTCTTGGACTTATATTGCATTTGTGTAAATCATCATTACGTATGCATGAAATTATACTACATTTGTGTAAATCATCATGACGTGGACGTGAACTTCTAAATTGCATTTCTGTAAATTCTCGTCCCGTAGTCTTGGACTTCTATTGCATTTGTGTAAATCATCCTCGCGTACTCTTGGACACTTCGCTAATTTTATTGTTATTGAAAATCATCGCCACTTACACACGTCCTTCTGTTGCATTTGTGTTAACAACGGTCACGAATTCCTGTCCTATTTTCTGCAAACCTTCCTGCCCCTTCAGATTCAGCCGAACAGCGCGTCCGCCGTGTATTTCCCGATAATTCCCCGGGAACTGGGTCAGATCACGCTGAAGGTCGAGGCCAGGTCTATCTACTCGGCAGACGCCATTGAGAAGCTGCTACTCGTCGAGGTAGGAACAGTGTTAACAAGTGTCCAACAACACACGTTTTAAATGGACACATACAGAACCTAGTCATATAAAAGATCAATTAAATTAACTTTGGATGCACACAGCCATGTACACGTGTTTAAACTAGAATATATTCTGAGACTAATAAGCTGAATAAAAGAGATTTGATAAAATTGTGCAAGACACACTCTCAGTATTTGAGGGCATCGTAAAACATTGCTGCCTTCTAAGATTTCCATTGATTAGAATGACCGACATTAGCTTGAAGACAACCACAACAATATGTACTCGTAGGTCCTATAAGTTCGGTTGTATATATTTTCTAAAATGCAGCAATTACCGGTACTGGTTCTACCCAGAATATGCGTCTTAGTAGGCCACAAGCTTTCAACACAATCCAGTTGAAATAACTATGTTTAACTCAAGACACGCCTATGTACTCACTCACTATTTCTTGCAGCCGGAAGGCACTGCGGATGAATACAACATTCCGGTGCTGATAGATCTGCAGCAGAACCCCGGCTTCACGACTACCGTGCCCATCACATTCCCGCCTAACACCGTGCCGGGCTCAGAGAGGATCCGAGTCACGGCCATTGGTATAGCTAGATTTGTATTTTTCAAATACGTTTCTCTAAAATTGACAGTTCTGAGTTCTCCATATACATATACAAGTACAAACGGAAATGATTTACCTAGAGAATAATCTAACCAGCTGCAGATCTATTAGCATCATAGTAAATAAATATCTGACATACTAAAGACAATTATGCATATTTTGTCATAGCAGTGTAACACAGTTTTTTTTTTAATTAATAATCACATAAAAACAATTATGTAATTGAACTAAAATGATATACTACACATAAACATAAGCAAGACCGATTTTTGGGTGAAGCGCTATTTACCACAAATATCGTAAACTGTTAATAAAAGGAATTATGACAACATCGTACTACCTTCGACGAATATCTTTTTGAGAGATATGTCTTATGACAATTACTAACCTTCCTTGCAGGCGACCTCATGGGCCCCAGTATTAACGGCTTGGACTCGCTCATCAAGATGCCTTACGGATGCGGGGAACAAAACATGCTCAATTTCGCCCCCAACATTTTCGTAACCAAGTACCTTGCCGCCACTAACAACGTGGATCAAGCTCTGATGGAGAAGACGAAAAATTACATGACGAAAGGTTTTATTTTTACATCATGCTAACAGCAAGACGTTTGTAGACTCGTTGCAATTTTTAATACTGCATTAATTTAATTAACTCATGTTTTGTATTTATGGATGTGCTCTAAATACATACTTTCGACAAACTGAGCAATTATTGTTTCTAAGGCGTAAAAAAATATAGTTGTTTCAGGTTACCCGACTTACCCTAAAAATGCCCCCGATCCTAGAACATTTAAACGAGTTTTTCTTTTCTTTTTTTTTCTTTTTTTCCAATAATTATATGTTTTTTTATTGACATGTGTTTTGTTTTGATAGTATCTACTTATAAACAATGTTTAAGGCTATTACTGATATGTTTATTCATTTTTAACATCTTCAAGTTAACGTTTTCCCAAATAAATAATAAAAAAAAATAATTATAATTATTATTATTATTATTATTATTATTGTTATAATAATTAATAAATAAATAAATCCCTATCTACCTACCCTAATTTTTTTGGGCATGTAACCTGAAACAAACATATTTTTTATGCTTACTATAAGAAAGAGTGAGGTTTTTATTGTTTGGCATTTATGCACAACAACATACACACATATGCTCACTGACAGAGAAGAAAGTCAATACTTTATTTTGAAAACCTGTTGACATATTTATTAGACAAGATACGATCTGCTTTGCTTTTATTTCCATGTGTGTTTGTACACCGGATTTCTATTCTAGCCGAAATAATGCATTTTTTATTTTAATGGCGATCCGTTGTGAGAAAAATTATAACTGGTTAGGTGCATTGAATACTTCAATGCAATGTGTTACAATTTCTGAAATTATTGAAAGTACAAATTAAAGGCGTGTCGTCGGAAAACCGAGCATAATGCATGTGCGTAAAGTGTCGTCCGGGATCACCCTGTACAGTCAGCACAGGCTGATCCGGAACGGCACATTTCCCCTATAGTGGCGTTATTTTTAGAAGAGACTTCATCGAAACAGTAAGTACCATAAAAGCAGAAAGTGCCGGACTTCACAGGCTAATTCGGGACGACACTTTACGCACATGCATTAAGCCCGGTTTTCCCACGACACGCCTTACTAGTATAGTTTGTTTTTAATTTTACTTAAACCTTCTGTTGAAATGCATTTAATACAACACAAGATTTCCCGACACATATAATGCAACTTAAGGTCAAATCATTAAGGTTATGGCAAAAAACAATTAATATGCATATATTGTTTATGTTATATTGTATACGAGTAATAGAAAACTTCAAAGGGTTTATACTATTTCAGGTTACCAGCGTGAGCTCACCTACCAACATAAAGACGGGTCGTTCAGTGCTTTTGGCGACAGTGATCCCTCGGGAAGCCAGTGGTATGTGTACATTGAAGCTTTGCCTGATATAATAATGATATAAACTCGGTTTTTGTTAAAAAAAAATGTTGCATATACTTTATTTATACTTCTAATGGGAGTTGGCATCAACACAATTGTTTCCAGTATTAATGGGTCAAAGAACATTAATTTGACGTATAAAATTGGCATTAACACAATTGTTTCCAGTATTAACGGTTGAAGTACATTAATTTGACGTATAAAATTGGCATTAACAATTGTTTCCAGTATTAACCGTTAAATCACATTCATTGGACGTATACAATTGGCATTAACACGATTGTTTCCAGCATTAACCATTGAAGTACATTAATTTGACGTATAAAATACTAGAGTGAAAAATACTAGAGTGAAAGCATAAAGTTACTTTCACTCTCATTAATCAGTATACTGTATAATGTAAACTGATATTGTAGAATATACTTTGCTGTGTATTATTTTATTATCTATTTTCTCACTGTGCTCTCAGGTTGTCAGCGTTCGTGCTAAAGTCGTTTGTGCAGGCGAGGCCGTACATCTTTGTGGACGATGACGTCATCAAGCGGACGGTTGCCTGGATACTGAGCCACCAGGCCAAGAATGGAACATTCGTAGAACCCGGGCGGGTGCTGCATAAAGAAATGCAGGTAACTGTGAACTTTCATTTGAAAAATAAGTTCCAGTCTCCGCGAAAGTCTGTCAGACTTCGGTCAAAACCAGTAAAACTGTAGAAGGTCCAGGACAAATAAGCGGAACACTGGCCCTCGTGGCCAATGCAAAAAATCGGTCTCTTCGTACAAACTAAATTTGTTGGAGTGATCAGTAATTTGGAATTCGGACCAGTATTAATTAAATGATTACTATACCTTGTGGCCAGTAATGGATTCGTGACTTTAAAATCCATACCGGTACTTTAACAATATTATTTTTTTATTTCCCGTATTTCTGAATCGTTTCCTTTAACTCGATATGTTAGTTGTGTGTTTTTTGTAATAAAGGAGGTTTTTATTGATGATTACGAATAATAAAACTACTGCTGATGATAATGATGTTTATGAGTCAATGGTTATCATCGCTATTGTTATATCGTTCCCAGGGAGGCTCTATCGCCGGTGAAAGGTCGCTGACGGCGTTTGTGTTGGCGGCACTGCTGGAAGCCAGAAAGGTGGCTGGGGTAGGTTAAGAGATGATCGCTGTTGGTTTATATTTCTGCATCCATTTAACTCGTTATCTCATACAGCACCCATCCCATTGAATAACATAAAGCACAATATATAACAATAATTGAGACAGGTCGTAGGAAACCCGGGCTTAATGCGTCCGCGTAAACTGTCGTCCTGGATTAGCCTGTGCAGTCCGTTATTTTCTGTTTCAAGGAAGTCTCTTCTAAACATTTATATAATGAAAGCGGAAAGTGTCGTCCTGCCTTAAATGTATTATGCTTTAGAGCGTTTGGAGTATACTTACAGATGAACAACAAAATAAACATCTCATCATCACTATAACAACGTTAACATTACTACGCAGAAACATCATGCATGCAGAAACCAATTATTTGTTTTGATTTTGTCTTTAATACGTCTTTTACAAGAGTCCAACGCTGAATGGCCACAATACAAATATCTGAACAATGACCAATGGTCAGAACTAATCATAACAATTTGGTGTAAGCCAATGGGATCTTAGACAGTAGAGAAAATCATTCCCCGCCTAATTTATCAATCCAAACGGCGGGAAAACCCTTTCTTAAAAATTGTGCCAATTGTTCATGTGTATTCATTTGGCATTATTTACACTAAAATAGACAAAAACCTGAGTTTGCCCATATATTGCATAAAAAGTACAATGCTTAGATTTGTTTCAAAGACATACTGTGTAATACAAAAGTAAATATAAATATATTATATACTGAACCAAAAATTAAACGTTCGCTAAGTCTGAATGTAGATAAGTTTTTAACGTTTGAATAGATTTGACTGAAATCTTCTGTTTGTTGTATAAGTTTGTCTTATGAATCAACTGGGAATAACTATTCGATTTCGCAAAGGAGAACGATTTACAATGACCACTTGTATTTATGTGTTTACATATCTTACGTAACCGTGACAATTTGGAATGTACCTTAAGTTCTTTTTTTTTGGCTCAGTATATAAACGTCCTTTCTGAACAATTTGTATTTAGTGATGAGATGTTCTCTTACTTATGCACGGAAAATAGAAACACTTCACTAAAGCGTCTTTGGGGCGTTCTACATTACGACATAGTATCTATATATAGTGCCGTTGTCTATTATGTTTTTATAAATTGTATAGATGTTTGTTTGTTTTTTCTATTTAAGCAAATCAATTAAAATTCGCCTAGTGTATTGTTTTCTTGTCGTACAAACGGCAAATCGGTATGTTTGAAACTATAGTATTTACTTTATTTTCTTTTAATTGAATAGGCCTACATGTCTATATTATGATGACATAATGCAGGTTGACAACCAGATCGCCGGTGCCGTTGCCGTGGCAACCGAGTACCTGGATGGCGAGGTGCCCTTCATGACAGACCCGTACGAGTTGGCCATCACCAGCTACGTGCTCACCCTGGCCGGAAGTGCACAGGCCAGGGTCGCCGTCGATAAACTGATGGCCCTTGCTACAACTGAAGGTACTGTGTGTTTTAAAGGGACTTTCTCACAGATATTTGTATTTTTTTTATATATGCCAGTAAACGCATAAACTGGACGAACTAAACCACCTGAACTAAATAAACAAGAAAAAAAAAGAAAAAATGTGCCGCCATAGAAGATCGACCCCTATGACCTCCGGATCAAATATCTGACGCGAAAACCATTTGGTCTTTCTGATTCATATACATGTCCGTATACTTTTTGCTTTATGTAAGTGAGACATGTGTTTTCGACAATGTCAACGTAAACAGCAAAATGTATTTAAAAATATTTAATCTTTTAGCTTTATGATTTTATCAATTAATTATTTCAACTGATGATCATTTATCAACGAAATATTATTTCCATATATATGTCAGTTGTGCTATTTCGCTCCTATATATGCACTTTTCCCTTTTTTGAGCATGTGACAACAATTTTGCAAATTGTCAATTAATCAATCTGTGAACAGGTCTCTTTATTTCTAATAAAACAACAACAATATATTTCCTTATTAATTACAATGATGTTCAGTTAAAGTCAACGGGTTCAATTTATCGATGAGGTACATAGAGAATATTAGGTGAGTGTTGGATAGCGATGAAGTGTATCATGCGACGCTTAGAAACAGATTAGCGCGAGGCTTGCCGAGCGCTCAAATGTTTCGTTCCGAGCATGATAAACTTCATCTTCATCCAACACTGACCAATTATTATATTTATCATATTATGCTATGCTCATAAATCATGTAAACGGCGTGAAAATGTCAGAATTAAAAAAAAAATAACATTGGTTTCCCAGTTGAACACTTGGTTTTGTGTTTACTACAAACGTCCTCAGTTGGTATGACGTCATATTGAAATACATAGCGTGCTAAAAATAACGATCGAATAAACGTGTGCTAATTTTTTAAATAGCGATAGGATAAAGCTTACGTTTATACGATGGGTTGTTATTCGATCGATTTGGCTGAGGTAATAGGATGATCATAAATCATGTAAACGGCGTGAACATATGTAAGAATTAAAAAGAATAACGTTGGTTTCCCAGTTTTAACACTAGGCTTTTTGTTTACTACAAACGTCATCAGTTGGTATGACGTCACATCGAAATACATAGCGTTGTCATAATAACGATCGAATAAACGTGTGCTAATAATGGCGATAGGAAAAAGCCTACGTTTATACGATGGGTTGTTATTCGATCGATTCGGCTGTAGTAAAAGGATAAAATGTAAATAGTTTGGTATAAATCGTGCAATTCTTGTACATGTAGTAATAAGTGCGTTTGTTTTTCTAATTAATGCGATTGAAAACATTGATGGTTGAAAATTACCATAAAAGCTTCCTATAAAATGTTTTCGTGAATTGTCATTAGTCATATGTTCTTACGACTCCGAGTTGTGAGTTTGATACCCACTCTGGGTTTTTGTTTTTCCAAACAATTTTGTTAATTTGTTGTTGTTGTTTTATTTAAAAAGCTCTCAATATAGTAAACTATTCATGCTATGTCCATTGTATACGCCGTTGTATTACGTATTTCTACAACATACTAGTATTTACCTTAAGATTACTGCAGTAAATAACTTGTTCGTATACATAGTCCGTTTAAGGGCAGTGTTTGACCAAGCTGCTTTGGATTTATTTCAATACCCTTGTGATTAGTACTCGTATGTAGGATTACTCTTACAACAATTCCAGGCGGCATGAAGTACTGGAAGAAGGCGGAGGCGCCGGCCGAGCCCGCAATGGACCACTGGAGCAAGCCGAACGGCAAGGCGCTCAACGTGGAGATGACGTCATACGCCCTCATGACCCTGGCGGCCATGGGCAACCGCACGGAGGGATTGCAGGTCCTAAAGTGGCTCACCAGCCAGCGGAACCCCAGCGGGGGCTTCTCCTCCACACAGGTACGTCTGCAAATCAGAATACTGTTAGTGGCGCTGTTTTTGTAACAAAAGGTTCGTTTCTATGACCGGGTCATAGATAACTTCCGTATCAATGTTAGTCTGAGTATCAGATCAAATCGGAGCGATATATGTATAATATTTCGCCTCCCCCCTAAATGCAAGAAGGTGCCATATGACTTTTTTATGTTTTCGATAAAATCAAATTTTAGTGTTTCATTATGCTGAAACAAAAGCTATAATAGTAAAACTTTATATATTAGTTGAAAGAATGCAAGTAAGCTTCTGAAAGAAGTATATACTGAATAACTTCATTAATTAGGTATTATTTAATTTATTTTGTTTTATGGTACTTTTTAGCACTCAAGAAATTATAAAACGATCAGTGAAAAAAGGTACCATTTGACACATGGCACCATTTCACCCTCACCATTTTTCAACAAATTATAATAATTTCAGTTGCAAAAGGTACCATATGACATATAGCATGGTTTTACCCTCACAATTCTGGTACTTCGATCAATGCAAAAGGTACCATGTGTCATTTGGTACCTTTCTGCACAATAAAAACATTTCGTTCCGACAGCAAGAAGGTGCCATTTGTCATTTGGTACCTTTTTACTCAGAAATTTTTTTCTAAACTAGACAGTATACATTGTGTCATTTTACAAAATGGCACATTTTGTCTCATTGTTTTGTATACATAATACTGTTTATACCAGAAACAACACATATGATCATGTACATATTTTTTTATTGAACACGTCAAGGTCATTCCTAGACAACTAACATGACTTGCTAGCACCATGCACAAGAAAATCACTTCTTCAAGTCTGTATACTTGACATTCTCATGACGTTTTATTTAAGTTTTACTTATTTAAACATTTCATGGTTTTCTTGTCAGCTCAAAACTGTTTCAGAAACGGTGTGTCTGTTCACTTAAGATCAGTAACATTGTTTTCTGATTCCATCGGCGCATTATCATTTTGCTTTGCGTGGGCTTTACATTCAGCCAGTTTAATCAGTGACCATTTGTGAAATGTTTTAGTTTAACACAATTACTTTTAATAAAATTCTTTAAGTTTATAATGTGAATGAATTTCATTGGTATAATAAATACAGCTGTTTTTCTGGCCATAGCCATATTGAGATTTCAAAGGACCTTCGTTTGCCCTGAGTTTAATCCCATACATGAAAGAATACGTGCTTGTCTCCTAATGAGTAAATTGTAAAAATGTCGGAGCCCACCTTTCTTGAATAGAACATCAAACCAATGAACACGGATTCATTAGCACTGCTTGTAAGTCTAAAGTGCTGTGAGGGCGGAATTAGATACATTCCCAGTGATTTGCACAGAAATAGTCTCACTAATAGCTATGTCTGTCCCGTCTGCTGTGAGGGCGGAATTAGAAACATTTCCAGTGTTTTGCACAGAAATAGCCTCAGTAATAGCTATGTCTGTCCCGTCTGCTGTGATGTCCTCTTTTTTTCCCATGGTACCTTTTTGTTAAGTTCTTGCGTAGGAGTGTTGATCATGTTTTTGAGACGCTGCCATGTTCTTCATTAATCCCTTTATGCATTGCATCAGCCACAGCATGCGTTGTAGTTTCGCTCTAATTTAATTATGTGGTGGATTTGTTTTAAGTGTTGTCTTAATTGATTGACTCAGCCAGTTAAATCTTTTACAACAGACCATTCTATTTCCTGCAATTAAATAAATAAAGGGGAACATATTAATTATTTGCGTAACTGTAAAATCATTATTTTATAGTCATGTATATAGTTCATATTGCTTAAAATCAGTAATCGTCTAATTATGTATTAAAATTGAAATGATACCTTTATTAAAGGCCAATTTAAGCAAACAACCATACATGTAACTGAATATTTTGTCTGCATTAATATTCACTGAATTTCACAATCAGTGTCACATTTGAATAAATGTTGCATGTCAATTCTCTTGAAAACAATAATTTTAATGATGCCAATAATTATTGTAAATAAGAAGAAACAATACATCCAGCTTATTTTTTCTCCGTGATTTGAAATATTCATAAAATATTAACCAACCATCACCGTGTGTTTATCCTGTTAGTCAATGCTACAATCCAAGTCCTTAGAAAGGAATCAACATCTCTCTGTTTTATCAATACACAAAAACACTGTGTTAATTGGCCCATTATAAACAAGATTACAAACAATATTAGTATGCTAAGCACTGAGAAACTGTACACCTTGTTATCAGTCCTTTAAGCACCAGGGATGTGTATTCACTGCCAATGATTCGTTCAAAGATAGCATATAAACATTATTTTATATTATGATTTATTCAAATAAAGTGTTACTTTAATAAGAGCAAAAGGTGTCATTTGCTTCAAAGTTCTGTATCATCAGTACAAAGAAACACAAAAACCAGTTGATGCAAAGAGGAGCCGTATGTCAAATGGTACCTTTTTCCACTAAGATTATAATGGTTTATCACTTGGTACCTTTTTGTTTTGTTAAATTTTGGTACAAAAAATAAATATTCAATTTTGATTTTTTGGCAGAATAAAGATCTCATATTATTGTATAAAAATAAGTAGAAAAGTCAATTTTCGTAAAAATGTCAGTTGGCACCTTTTGCACTATTTGTCATATTTGATTAATAAATATAACACTGAAGTGTTAGTGGTTTTGAAGACAGTCTTTCTTACTCGTATGTTCTTTATTACTAAGTGGCCACCATACACGTTATGTTAGTAATATGATTACTGTTGCCATCTCAAAAGCAGATTATTTTATTTACGCTCTGTTTTACTTCCAGGACACGATCGTGGCACTGCAGGCGTTGGCCGAAATGGCGTCCCTGGTTTATTCCAAAAACTTCGACGCCACCGTAACCGTTACGTATCCGCCGTCAGGTCGGGAAACGTTCACCATAAACGCCGACAATGCGCTCGTGCTACAGAGTCGAGAAGTAATGGGTGCTTTAAACTCTGCTTTCAATTCGTTCCTTGAAAGCCAGAATGAGTTATCAGCATATTTATGAAGGAGAATGATAGCCCCTTCTGGCTTTTAAGGCTCGTTAGGTTTGTCATTTTCTAATGTTTAAATTCGCCTTGGCGATTAATACAAGCAATCGTGTTATCATATTTCACTATACATAGTCAAATTCTTGACGTCATATTTTGATCGTACTATAATATTTCGGGAATATTCTTTTCAGGTACCAAGCAACGCTGGACAAGTAACTATCTCGGCTGTCGGAACTGGTCTGAGTCTAGTTGAGGTAAAACGTTGTGTGCATTTTTTGGCGTAGCTGTCTTACCCACCCTTTGACCTCCACAAGATCTTTATGAGAAAATCTTCTTCCTTAACGTATACACATGCGATCACGCATCTCATTTTGTGCGCATTTATAATTTCGTTTGTTGACTACATGGATAACCACAGTGTACCTAAAAAAAACAACAGCACGTTTAATGATAGGTCTATATCTAATTGCACATCTTTTTGAAATCACGTTATGCAGCAACGAAAATTATTCCTGTCAACTAAAGCATTCTCGTGCACGTTGATATGAAATGAAATACGCATATGTTTACGCAAATTTTTAATAATACAGATTTACTCTTGTACTTGTGCGAAACTCACTACTCAAAGCATGTACATGTAACCATTGTAGCATACTTTGACCGAAATATGTTAGTTATTTAACGAGCCTGCTGTGCGAGATTAAATAATTAACATATTAAGGAAATATGGTGCTACATGTGTTTTATACCACATTTCTACAAGTGCGATCCCAACGGACAATTCCTAGACGTCACGTGATGTCTGACAAGCTTGTCATCTGTGTTGTTTGCAAATTTAGCGCTGTCGCGAGGTCACGTGATGCGATGCAAATGTGCAAGCTTACCGTGCAATAAGTAGCGTGCGTATAAATTACAACTAAATTCAATATACCGCACGATACTTATTGCACGATAAGCGTGCATATTAGGCTCCGCCCACCAGTTACCGTTCTTATACCACAGTTATTGAATACCTAAAAACACAATAAGGTATAAGGAATGTTATGCTGACGCTGGTGCTTCCCACTGTGTAGGTGGCGGTGTTCTACCATATCAACAAGGACGATGCCCAGCCCAGCTTCAACCTGAAGATCACCCTGCCCGAGGAGTCCATCAACCACTACATCGCGGAGGTGTGCACCAGGTAGGGGCGTGTGTATCTCAATCTGTCGCAATTGCAACGTGATTTACACAATATGTGAACTACTGCAAAACGTGGGTTTACGAATTTTAAAGAGTATTCACATGTTTGCGAACTATAACCGGGCATGTAATTAGAACAAATTACATAAATTGGCATGCTGTGGAGATATTTATTGTGTTAGTAAAAAGCGACAAATTGGTTTAATTACTTTTGCACCAGTTATGTATTTGATCATTTGATATCAAATAATGATATAAAGGTGCAGGTGTATTTGTCAGCAACACTGATTAAATGAATTACACAGAGTCTGTTGAACCGGCCATTTCGATTTTGTTTTTCGCGAAAAAAAACTGTTTTATCGCATTTTACTTGCCTATTTGGTTTTATTTCTTGTAGGCGAATTATTGAGAAATTAATCTTAAAGTTATCTGATGTATTTCCACTCATTTTCTGTGTTGATCTGTGAAACCACACACTTTTTGATGTGTGATCACAATAATTGTGCCCGTATTTCAGCTACCTGAAGGAGGGCGCCAGCGGCATGTCGGTTATAGAGATCGGCTACCCCTCGGGCTTCAATGCGGACCCCAAGAGCGTCTCGCCCCACCCCCTGCTCAAGAGGGTAGAGGAGGGGGACAAGAAAGTGATACTTTATCTGGATGAGGTGTGTGGATTTTCTTTTAAGATTTTTTTATAATTAGTGTTTTTGATTAAATAAGTTTTGGGTATGTTTGAATAGAAGTGAAAATCTAGCTGCATCAATCGTAGTGAACTCTTATGAGCTATTATAATTAAAGTCATACTATAATGTGGCTGAAGTGTGGCTGATTTAGTGTAATCATTGTATAAATAGAAGCTACAGTGTCATGTGCCACAAATGGCGTTGTATAAGAATGTACCAAACCATTTTTAAGATATTACATTTTTCTGTAACTGATGAAGCATGTTTAGAAAGTAGGTTTCTATTTTGTGGTTAAATAATATAGAAATACAGACAATAATTTTGACAGTTATTTTATTCCTGTAGATTTTGAACTAATTCCATGTACATGTATACTTACGTAACAGATTGGCAAGGATGAGTTGTGTTTCCGTGTTACCATGGAGAGGGTCGGCCTGGTGGCCGGCGCACAGCCAGTTCCGGTCAAGGTGTACGACTACTACGAGCCAGGTGGGTGTTCACATTGAATGTTAAAGCATCGACAATGGACGTTTCCACAGAAACTAATTTATAGCTATTCATCCACCATTCTTTACATCCTTACCTCGTTGTCTGATTGTTAATATGCCACTTCTCGCAAACTGTTATTGACGGATTTGCGTGAAAAGGTCTGGGAAGGTTTGAATGGGACAACTAACAGATCATTTGAATTTCACGGTGATTTGCTATTAAGCAACAATTGTCACATTATGATGTATATCTCTTTGCTTGCACAACACATTGGGGAGTGAGTTGCCTGTTGAGGAGGTCTGGTCCGGCATTCATTTATCAATCTTTTGCTCCCACTAGTAAGAGCGAGTGGTTTAGAATTGTCCAGGTTTCACCACTAATACTTTAAGTTCCACCCAGATATTGCTTAAGGAACGTTATTTACATTAAGGGCTTTATACTTGTAAAGAAACACGTTGGTGTGTTGTTTTGTTTCATGATACACTGTTAAAACCAAACACATTTTCTTACTTGATATGTATTGGACGCCAGTGCGGCAAACGACATGCGACATAGTGCAGTTGTTAAGTACAGTCGATTAATCCTGACATTAGTTCCCAAACCGCATTTTATGGCGTTAATCTGCATGTAAAACTAAATATTTATGGTTCAGTGATTTAAAACTAATTGTTTCCTGGACGTTGCACATCGGGAGTGATTTGAACGTGATGATTATTTCCTGAGGGAATGTTGCACGTCTTGCACTGAATATCTATTATGTGGCTTCTACATCAGTATTAAGTATATTGGTTTTATACACGTTAAGTGCTCTACGTGCAGTAATGGTGTGGTCTGTTGAAAAAAAAAATACACACCTACACAGAATATCTTATAGAACTGAAACAGTGTGCTCATACTTTAGGACTTCCTCAAAAAGCTTGTATTTTATGGCAAATCGTGCGAC
Source organism: Congeria kusceri (assembly GCA_027627225.1). Taxonomy (NCBI): domain Eukaryota; kingdom Metazoa; phylum Mollusca; class Bivalvia; order Myida; family Dreissenidae; genus Congeria; species Congeria kusceri. The sequence goes on along the minus strand of CM051025.1, from coordinate 18,295,420 downwards.
ATTTTCGGGGTAATAAATTAGTATTTCAAGTATATAATATTTGAATAAAACACGTAAGTTTAGTTTTTAAAAATCAATGATATAAAATGAATCAGTGAATTATTTAAACAAACTCATGTGTGCATAAATATGGAGGATATGTGTTGGTTTTGGTAAAATATCTATTTTATTCACGAGTGATCATAGAGTGATCATTCTATGATCACGAGTGAATTAAAAGTCGATATTGAACCAAAACAAAACAAAATCTTTTTATTTTATGCTTGTTCCACGGTTTGTTTTCATTTTAATTGCTATCTAAGTTGGTCTTATTGGAAAATAACGCGGGACTCATTTGACAATTTTGAGTCCGGTATCGGTGACGGTCCGTTTCATTTACTGTTTTATTTTATTTCACTGATATTTCCATACAAATTACACATGCCGACATTGGAACACATGTTTGCTCTAAGCACCATCATATAGTCATCAAACACAACTACCATTTCAGCGGACCACGTGACCGCGTTCTACGTACCGGAAGTGTTACGTAACTCTGACGTCTGCGACGTGTGCGGTGAGGAATGCGACTTCTGCGTCAAACAAAGAGTCAACATTGTAAGAGCAATATTAATACTTATTAATACTTTAATGATATATTTTAATTGTCTTTAATAGTCCGGAAAAATGTTCATTATTACGATGATTGTCGACTCTATATCTATATAGGAGGCATGGAGTGGGAAACCCGGGCTTAATGCATGTGCGTAAATAGTCGTTCCGGATTAGCCTGTGCAGTCTGCCAGGGCTAATCCGGGGCGACACTTTCCGTCCACAGTCGATTCACGTTTAGAAGAAACTTGCTTGAAACAGAAAATACCATAAAAGCGGAAAGTGTCGTCCTGGTTTTGCCTGTGCGTACTGCAGAGGCTGATCCAGGACGATACTTTACGCACATGCATTAAGCCCGGTTTCCCACGACGCGCCTCATATGTTGAAAATCTTTTTTTAATTTTGTCACCGAATTGCAGTAGCGCAATACATTAAGGAAAACCCTTACAATTTAATATTGCTTATTGCTATATTGTAAGAAACTAATTTAATGGTTATTACAATTGAGTATAGAGTAGATTACAATTGTTTAAAATGTCATTAAAACCATGAAAATGTAAAATGTAGGGTATTTTTTATTTGAATGTCAATTTTGCTGTGCATTTTTCCATTTTTATTTGCAGGGCGGTGGTCGTATCGGAAGATTCTAAATGGAGGCCCTAAAATGATACGATAATTTTAACTTTAACGTTTTTATATGTTCAAATGTGTTTTAGTTTAATATATCTGTCTTAATTTTTTATAGTAAAATTGTTGCCTACTGATTTTTAAATGTTGTTTATTGGCCATGTGTTTTACATTTAGTGCATAATTTGTTTCCATACACATATGTACAAGTTTGCAGTATCAGTGTCATAATACTATATAAGCTTGGGTCCGTATTCACAAAGCTCCTTAGGGTAACTTTCATAAACTTATAAATTCCTTAAGTCTGTCGCTGTTGCATTTATCTTGCCATTCAAATGTTTTCACTAGAAAATATCGCTTATATATTTAGTATTTCACCCTTGTGTGAACAGATTTATCATTGGACCTCACATCTGAAATGTGCATATAAGTACAACTTAAGATTTCCCTTTATGAATACCAGCTCTGAAGTTGTTTCTATAAGAACATGTTTAAACTGTACATATCTGCAAATGCAGTCGTGGAAATGGAGTATGTGTTATATTCAGTAAACGTAACATTACACAACATTTATTGTGCACTTATATTTTTGTGAGTTTTGTCCATATTGTACATGTATATCAGAGGGTCAGTGTACAAGATTTGTAATAAAACATCTTAAACTATATGTTGTCATTTTTGTTACATGGATTGTCAATATATGATCCTCATACTCAACGCGATGCAAGTAATAGTTGTACCACACTATGGCCGAAATATGTTAGTTATTTAAAGAGCCCGCAGGGCGAGATTAAATAATGAACATATTGAGGTCAAAGGGTGCTACAAGTGTTTAATACCATATTTACCAATCGCATCGCAATTTTCAACGATGCCGATCCCAACGGGCAGTTCCTAGACGTCACGTGATGTCTGACATGATTGGCATGCGGGTCATTTCCAAATTTAGCGCTTTCGCGATGTGTCCACACAGTGCAATCGTTCAGTAACGTGCGTATAAATTACATTCAATGTAGTGCACGCTACCTATTGCACGGTAAGCTTGCATATTAGGCTCCGCCCACCATTAACCGATCTTATATCACAGTTTTTGAATACCGCAAAACAATGAAAACTCTCTAAAAAACGGTAACACTCAATTGTACTTATTTATCTCAATTATGTTTAAATACTAGGCGTTATCTCAAGACTTAAAAATCCTATTTTAAAATAGGATTTGCGTCAGTTTCAAGACAAATCAACATTTTCCGTATTGTTTTCAGGAACCAAATGTTGGAGAAATCTCGATCATTCGTTGATAATTGTTTATGATCCATACAGTTGACTCATTATTCAGAAGTGTGATTGATATTTTCTAATTATCCGACACTCGTAAAAACAACGAGAGTATTGTAATATATTGAAAGCCCATATGTTAAAAAAGTACATGTAACGGTGAAACATCAGTCATTTGAAGTCGCATAAGCACAATCAAAGGCCTCAGTAAGTGAATCTGCCTATGGATTAAACGTTAATTTGCAGACGTGTATAGTCATATAAACCATTATCACCATTAATACTTATAAGAAGAAGTAGAAGAAGGAAACTATGCTTTATACTCTTCATTTAGGCATATCGACATGCAGTATGCTTTTAGCCAAATACTTACATATAATATTCAGATGACCAAATAACAAAACAGTTACATACACAGATAATTACTATTAATTAAATAAGTTAAACATGATCGTTTGCAATTGCGTTAACTGATAGTATAGCTAAATGTAACCAAGCAGCAACTAACCAATTGATTCTGAAAGTCTTAACATAACAAAGTTAATGAATTTGGCAATTTTCCTAGGCACTTTTGTATTGCCAAATGACAAAATTTTAACAAACATGCCTACAGCTCCATGCACTATAATTTTTCATTTTTTGTATATATTTTCATCTTCAGTCATAATACAAAGGACAATAAATCAAGAAGTGGACTTCAATTTCCACAACATTATAGTTAAAGAGTTTGCAAAATCGGTTACTTCTTTCTGTACCTTGATATCTCCAAGTTTCAATGTCTAATCAATGCGATGATAATCTAAATTGTGCAATTCTGTATTTGTTATTTTCAATAATGTCAATTTATTTTTCATATTTAATAATTGATTCAATTTTTCTGAAACCCAAATTTGCTTTGTGAATTTTCAGAGTCGAAATAAAGCTGACTATTGATCACGAATCTATTGTCTTAATAAAAAATGTATAGGAAAACAATCGAGGTTATCATCGAACGTATGCATGCCATAAATAACCATACTGTTGAAGAACCTAAATCCGGACAGTACTTAAATCCGGACACCTGAAAATAAATGTGTTTGTACGATCAAGACCCATAATTATATGGTATCAGTTGATGCACCCACATGACTTATCAACATATGTCAAGTTTCAACAGAATCAATAGAATATTAATTCATTAACTTACTATTGTTTTTTTTTCTTCATTTAAAAAATTAACATTTACATGTGTGTGCGGGGGGGGGGGTAAAATAAAACAGTACATCCGCTAAATAAAGTTGTACAGAAAAAAGTGAATAAAGAAGAAAAACAAGATTACTGACAAACAAGGTAGTTAAATGCTTATTTGTATTCTTTTTGTTTTTAATAATAAAACATCCGGATTTATGTACTTCCTAGCTGTATTTTGATACATGTTGCATCCTTTTTTTTACACATCATTCAGTTATTTTAAGATAGAAATTCCCTTTAAGATTTTTACAAAAGCTTAAGATTTTAAACCCAACTTATTATGTTTAACTTTGTTATTTTTGTTTGATGCAATTATCCAGAGAAATCGCCCATAAATCAGCAAAAGTGTCCGGATTTAGGTTTTTTCACCAGTACCCCAGAATCGAATTTTTTAACTTTTACTCCAGTTGATTATTATTTTATTACTTGAAGTAAAACTTCTGCCCACTACAAGTGCATCAAATGATTTTCTGGTTAATACGTCAGATGTGTTAATTATTTTATTCCAGGCTTTTAAAGATCTTTCTCTGACATTTACTGAGAAAGGTAATTTACTAATTCAACAAAAAACTTCGGACGAAGACTTTTAATTTCGAAGACCTGGAATAAGCTGACAGACATTAACCGGTGGATTTTGTCTATTTCTTACAGACATTAAGCGGTGGATTTTGTCTATTTCTTACAGACATTAACCGTGGATTTTGTCTATTTCTTAAAACTAAAAAATACTCCAAATCCCGCTGACATACAAAATTATCGGAAACACGTTTAATCCAAACAAAAATTATTTTAATATATAAAATATATATATATATTTACTTTAGTAAACACTGCATGACGTGAATGGTAGTTTTTATGGCATGTTATATCAAATGATTTTACTCCAAAAGCCAGGCATGTAGGTAAATGTAATTCCAAGGTAGTCGTAAATAACTTCTACTTTTTTATTATTTATAGTCCAGCTAAAATAATTTAGTGTTAAATACGTTGTTGTTACATACATACTTACTTTCGTTCTGGCTACATTTATCTTCAGACCCCATTTATAAATAATAAAAACAATAAAGGGGAAAGATGCCCTCCTTGTTTAAAACCAATAATTACTTCAAAAAGCACAGAATAAGACAACTAAACATGAAATTGTATATATAAGGCTTAACAGTTGAGTACAAAGATTTAAGCACGGTTACAATCTGCTACTAATATGTGACTTGGCAAGTTTTATTTATAATGAATCGTGTACTAGCGTATCGAATGTCTGTTCATAATCAATGAATGCGCAATATAATTTTAAATCACTGTTTAGCATTTTCTGAATATCCGTATGCATAATAAAAAGACAATCAATTGTGGTTCGATTATCTCTAAACTCAAATTGAGCATCAGTTTACGTTTGATTTATCCTCACACTATTTATTCAGTCTGTTTCTTAAATTTAGTGAAACGGTTGTAGCCATAATATAACCGGTAATCAGAGTTATGCCTCTAATTTTAGGAGATTAGACTTATCAAATGTTCTTGTAAATGGATTCGTAACACATTTTGTCCACTCTTATGTGTAAAATATTTATTCTAAATAAAAATATGGTTAAACTGCATGAAGAAATGTAGAAGTCAGCCACATTTCCTATAATGTCACAACTTTTATAATCTTGACATATTTCAAAAGGTTTTACAAATTTCTACCCCTGAAAAATTATAATCGAAACGTTCAATGCTTATATTCTGGTTTCAATCAATGGTAGGCCTAATAAAATTATAATGAACGTAGTATTTGTTGCTAGTGTTAAGTTGAAACGGAAAAAGCACATTATTCTATATTTATCAACAAACATTGTTTTTACTGAACATGGAATAAAGGAACGCTTATACTAATCACAATATGGTGGTCTTGTAATCCTCAAGCTGCTATTCATGTAACAGAGGGATAAATCGTGATTGCATATTATTGTTTGTACATTTTGTTGGTGGTATTAAATAGTAGTCTAGGTGTATGTCGCTTTGTTGCCTTAAGACAGCATATATACCGTGAAGTTTGTATTCAATGTATCATTTCTTGAAATGACAACAAACTGTTAACGAGGAAATAATAATGGTAACACATACTTTTGTTGTTTTTGTTATTATTATTATTATTATTATTATTATTATTATTACTATTATTATAATTATTATTATTATTATTCATTATTTATTAATACTATTAATTATTTTTATCATAATAATAATAAGAAGAATTATTATTATTATTATTATAAATAATAGTAATTGGAACGTGTTCAAAGTTTTAAAACGGAATAACATGTTCAAGGACTGCATTCACCTGTGTCTCTTTGCAACAGATGCTTCTAGATGCATTGTTGCTGCTGCTGCTGGCGGGGATTTCCACAACGACTGGGTACAAGTAAGTGTTGTTACTTGCAGCCTATAGCCTTAGGCTTTGTTGATCGGAACAAAACACAGTCGAATACCAGTGTAAACATTACCGCTATTGTTATTAAAACCTTTCTTTTTAATTAACGTCCCATTCCCAAATAGCTTCAAATATTGCGTTTCAATAACACTTACAAAGGCATAAAAACTACTGCATTTGAAAGGAAACACGAAACACATACAAAACGCATTGCTAAATGTAGCATGACTTAATTTGCGTCTTCTGTTTTTTTGGCAATAATTCGCGAGCCATTTAAGGCACGTGAACCATATAATGAGCTAAAATGTTAGGTTTCGTATGTTCCTCGCAAGATTCTAAGGTCGGACTAAGTATTACGAAACATCAAAACAAAACACGGACAAGAGATGAAGAAATGGTACCCATAGGTATAGAAACTAGTTTATAGATATATATTTTATTTCGGTCCAATACGGCAAATATGGCACATGAGAACAGCATATGCACACATGAAGTACATACTAGTAAATATATTTACACACCATGCACAGGTATATATACTATAGCGGAGAAGGATCTTTATCAAAGGCACATCCTAATAACCATTATACCATTACCATTATGCTACTACTTCTAATAATAATAATATTCATAATAATTGTTGTTAGTATGAATATAAAACATTTTATACGTAATACTGTTTCAGTACTACGCAGTAGTTATTTTTACATAAATTCAGTATTTGACATAGGTAGACAAAACCGAAAATGAAAGCTAGGTTTAAAAATAATGATAAAATGAGAAAATATGTAGTCAAAATACGGCGTATGAAATACGTACTAGTACAAGATCATAATAAGGTATATGAAGTACATGTATAATAAAAAAAACATTGAAGTATATGAAGTACCTCAAAAACACACACTGAACAAAAGACATGAATTCCATACTTGACATAGATAGACAGTTCCGAGATGAAGCTGTATAAGGGACATATTCTAACGTGTAAAGATACAAGGAACACAATTTAATATATTACTTGTAATCTAGTACATGTCGCTTGTGGTGTTTACCGTAATAAAAGTTTAACTGCGCGTGATCCAAATTACAGTAGTCAGTGCTTACATCGGTTGAATGATTAGCAGTAGTCAGTGCTTACATCGGTTGAATGATTAGCAGTAGTCAGTGCTTACATCGGTTGAATGATTAGCAGTAGTCAGTGCTTACATCGGTTGAATGATTAGCAGTAGTCAGTGCTTACATCGGTTAAATTTCATACTAAAACCTATGGCTAAGATACTAAAAACGGTGTTCAGTACAAGCATTATAATGTTATCGGGACAACATTCAGTGTAGAACCAAAGTGAGTATCAATAAAAAATATATTTCTAAACATTCTTTAAATACAGCACATGCTTACGTTTCATAAAAATGTTGTTGTTTTATTTGGACATCGTTGACACGGAGCCGGGCTGGTATTCTCCTAAGGCAAATCTTAACTTAAGATGTACTTAAGTAAACATTTCAGATTAAGTTTTTAATGTCAAATCCAATGAGTTTTGCAAAATACTAAACATATAAGCTATATTTAGTAGTTTAAAACATGTTAATGTAAAATGACATGTACAGGAAACAGCCACAGCATTAAGGAATTTTATGAATTTAAGAATACGGCCCCAGAAGATTATCACTATGTGATATTTTTCCTGTTTCTAAGGCTCGAGGTTTTAAAGCGATGGTCATGTTTTCTCTGCGTTCTATGAGTTTATAGTTTATTGGCATAATAAGGGTGCAGTTAATACACGCGGATAAGGGTGGATGTCATATTCAGATATCCTTAACTTTTATTTATGTAATCATAGTTAATCTACGTTACTCACTTAACGTTACAACGACCTAACTGCTTCTTTAAGACATGTTAGATAGGCCCTTGTAATTCTAAGGTGGCAAACTAAAGTATTTGCTTGAGCAAACTTGATGTTTGTCATAAAAGACCCTTATATTATAGATGGGAAATAAAGCTTCAAGGTTTTGATCTGAGACAATGTCATGACACACAAGGCTTATAAACGATTAGTATATTTTTATTTATGGCTTTATAATCGAAGTCGGTGAATATCCAGCTTGGATTAAGACATGCAACACGTTGGAACTCTTTTTGTTCGCCATTTGCGATCATATGAGTTTTCGCATGTATACATAAAAAAAATTGAAATCTAAACGTTAATATAAACGTGTTTGTTTAGACAAACAAGTATATTATGACATTTCATTATCTCTATTAAACGTATAATGATATATACTGTTGTTGTTGTTTTTTAATCGTATTGAATTATATACATCAGAAAATGTTAGTATCAAATTTTGTTTATACACGTTTAGATATTTGGGTTGTTATTTATTGCAAGTATATTGAGTGTATTATATAAAATTGTATTTCCAGAACACACTAGGTTATTGAACAATGAACATTTGTTAGACTGTTAGCGGAAGCCAACGGTCTTTTAAGAGGATAGTTTCCTACACAGATGTCGCGAAAAACTATTTCTTTTCTTTGCAGGGAATTAGTCAGTAATTTAAAAGAGAAAGTGTTCTTCTTCAAAACAGCGACAGAGTTTTTTCTTGTTACCGATTCTCATTATGAATATGTTGACAACGCATTACTGCAATTTATTAATTTTAAACTATACTATACAAAGCACTAACAAACGGTGCTCCTAATTAATACGCTTCATCGGTTATTCTGACCCGTTGCAGATTAATTTTTTTGGCATGTATTTAATTCCGTTTGCGTAAAATAATCAGCTCGAAAAATTATTTGTTTGTTACTTACAAATTAGTGTTTATTATGATATTGTATACAATTGAATAAGAAGCCACATTATTAAGTTTAAAGGTGGGAAATTGAGCTTCTTTCAAACAAATATTTCCTATTTAGCAAAAATGCTCTCATAATTAACGTGTTCTCAGTTTCTGTTCTTGTCTACAGTCTTTCTACGCTGTCAGCGTTTTGATTTGTGTAGTTGCTGGTGTTGTTTTCTAATCAATTTTAGTTTGACAGTCAAATTATTTAAGTTATTGAAATACTATGTCTCGATAGCTGATTATACATCTTGGAATTCCACCTGACTCCAAGTGACCCAATCCTTCATGTTTTCAGTTCGTATCTCGTGCTGTGTCCGAATGGTATCCGACCTGGAATGGAGTTCCAGGTAGAGTTCTCCAAGCTGAGTAATATGTCGGATGTCCGACTCTACGGACGGATATTCGCAGGCGATACAACAGTGGCCAATGGCGAGGTCATGGTGTCTGCAGGTATTGTGCAAACTGGAGGAATCAAAATATTTTTACAATGGTATGAAATGCATAGCAATATGAATTCGCGTTTGATATGTTTCATATTTAGGTGAAGACTGCAATATAAGCTTAACTTTGTCTGATACCAAAATATATCCATGTATTACATACGTTTGCGTGCAAGATCGTTGCTATAATACGACACGACAAGACAAGACAAGACAAGACAATTTATCAAGAATTGTACAAAGTACATCATCTAAACACATCAATAGATTACATGTATAGTGTCACGTTGTAACGATTGAACAAAGTATATATATTTATGTATGTACATACAAAAATACATTTACAAAATATACGAATGTCGTTTAATACTGTCTCAGATGGACCTCTGTAGCAGTATACACTTATCTGTATGCTAAAACTAGCATGATGAAGATAATAGATCCGTAATTTATAAGCAGTAGTGCTTATACGCTTCAATAGTGGTGGTCCATACAGAAAGATACTAATTAAAATTATTTGAACACACTTGTTTCGATACCTTTGGGTATCGCACTATGAAGAGGTTTCTTATTCTTACACCAAAATTATTTTGTATAGAACAACTTTCAGGTTAGATCATGGCCCATATTCACCAATTAATTCTAACATTTAAGAATAAATGACGGGCTTCGACTAAATAACAAAAAAAGCATTGGCAAATGTGCTTGGTACCAATAATGCTTCTGTCATTTACAGATCGTCATAAATAAAAAAGATGTGATTAGAGTGGTTGAATACCAAAAAAGATACACATATGCAGCGCTGTTAGAAGAGAACAGTTTATTCTTTATTCTTAGTCTTAAGTCTAAGAACAAATTGGTGAATACGGTTCTGTTTCTCTACAGCTCGAGACAGCGCGCAGTTCAAGATAAAGCTCCCCGTGTCCTTGAGAGCTGACGGCTATCAGTTCCAGGTGGTTGCCACTGACGACAACCGGAAGGAGATCTTCAAGAACTCCACAGTTCTGAACTTTAGTGCCAAGGGCTTTTCAATCTTCATACAGACGGACAAGGCCATCTACAAACCGGGACAGAAAGGTTATTCAACAGAAGTTCTCGCAAATTTATCGTATTTCTTAATGTGAGAAAACAGTTTCTTTTAATCAACTGGAGTTTTAGTTACGAACATTGTGCGTGTGATGCGACAGACGTAAAAAGGTTTTTATTAAATTTTGTTTTATTGGGAACATGTTGTATTAAGTATATTGTTCATAGAATGAAGCACAAATATAAAAGTGATAAACAAGTGATACAAATGAATCGTAATATATGTACATGTAACTGACATTTCATGTAATAGTTGTAGCACACTTTGACCGAAATATGTTAGTTATTTAACGAGCCCGCAGGACCAGATTAAATAATTAACATATTGCGGTCAAAGGGTGCTACAAATGTTTTATACCATATTTACCAATCACATCGCAACTTTCTACGATGCCGATCCCAATGGGCAGTTCCTGGACGTCAAGTGACGTCTGACATGTTTGGCATGCGTGTAATTTCCAAATTTAGCGCTGTCGCACTACGTCCACTCAGTGCAATAGTTCAGTGCAATAAGTAGCGTGCGTATAAATTACAACTAAATTTCAATATACTGCAAGCTACTTATTGCACGGGAAGCTTACATATTAGGCTCCGCCCACCTTTTACCGATCTGATATCACAAGTATTGACTACCGATAAACAATGAAAACTCACTGAAATATGGTATAAATTTAAGTTAATGCAATATTATCGTATGCATGTGCGTTTTTGCAGGTATACAATGTTATTCATCATTTTCATTTTCAGTTCAGTTCCGAGTGTTTGGTGCCAAGCCTGACCTATCCACCATCAATGAACACATGGACATAAACATATATGTGAGTATTGTTTCAGTTATGTAACAGTGGTCTGCAGAAATGTAAGGTTACTAAAACTGTTTTATTATACACGCAGTTGAGAAATTACAATTTTGAGGCGTGTCGTGGGAAAACCGGGCTTAATGCATGTGCATTTAGTGTCGTCACGGATTAGTCTGTGCAGTCCGCACAGGCTTATCCGGGACGACACTTTCCACCTTCTGTGGATTTTATGTTCAGATGAGACTTCTTTAAAACAGAAAATACCACAAAAGCGGAAAGTGCCGTCCTGGAGTAGCTTGTGCGCACATGCATTAAGTCCGGTTTTCCCACGACACGCCTCTGTTAATGAAACATGCGACAACTAGAAAACTAATCGGAGAGCGCAGTACTCAGCCAATAGGTCACCTAATTGACAACTCAATGTTTCCAGTGAAAGGTTACCTTCTTGCCCTGTCTCCCAATAACAAACAATATTGGAAAACATGAATCTAGGCGGTGATCCGGATCATCACCAAATGTAATTTTTGGTTGATAGGGAAAAACCAACTTACAAACAGTAAGAAATACATAGCTTCCTTGGCTGTGGTAATAAAAGCAGTATAATATTGTATCAACGTGTGTGTGAGTTTGTTTGTGTGTGCATGCGTGCGTGCGTACATTTTAAAGTTTATGAGGTCATTAAGCGCCGACGCTGCACTATGTGAGGACCCGCGGTCCTGCCTAATTTCCTTACTAGAGGCTCATCGAACGTTGGGACGAATTGTAAATCATAGCTGCAATGTCCAGCTGTTTGTTTTTCTCTGAAATATCTTAACTCCCATCTGTTTTGTTTTTCTCTGAAATATCTTTTAATTTTGGTGTGGTCTTGTGCTGTGTGTATGGTGGGGGGGGGGGGGAGGGGAGAACCAGAGTACCCGAAGGACACCCCTACGGTCCGGTATGGTGACCACCAACCCAACTCACGTGCGTCTGGCCCTGGAGTTGAAAACCAACCTCAGCAGTGAGAAGCGAACGTGTCCACCCCTGCACTAGCAGGACAGTGTATTGTATCAGTATACCGGGTGTGTGGTATTCCAGGACCCCAACCGGAACAAGATCGCCCAGTGGCTGAACGTGACAGGTCAGGAGCAGGGCGTGTTTCAGGGCAGTCTGCAGCTCTCAGACTACCCGCCCCTCGGGGAGTGGAAAATAGACGTTGAAATTGGGGTAAGTCCAATTGTTAGCTCTTTAGCTTTTTTTTCGGAACGTCCATTTGCTAGGTCTTCTATTTTCGATACGTCCAATTGTTAGCTCTTCTGCTTTTTTCGGAACGTTCAAATATTATTTGTATTTGTTTTTTGTTATTTTTTTGTTACTGTTGCTTTTTTCTTCTGCAGTTATATTTTGTTGTTTTCCTTAAATTGTATATACTAATGAGTACATTACTGTATGTATAATTTATTGTGTGATATTACCATCCGATTTATTTATAGCTTTTTTACTGGATTTCTTAATTAAGTTGTTAATACAAACAAAGAAACTGCTTTTGTTTTATTAGGACCAAACCGAAACGAAAATGTTTAGTGTGGATGAATATGGTATGTAGTGCATATTTTAACATTTTATATTATTTGTAATGAACAACTCGTTAAAAATACGCGTATAAGTACTATTTTGCTTTTTTCATTATTATTACAACTACTTGAATATATAATTTTAAAATAGTTGTGCTACATGTCAGAATAATCATTTCGAATGTCCCTGCGTATAATACGATAATAATAAGTGTAGTATATCCCGGCATCCTATGCTGGACAATAATTTGCTATCGACATTGTGTTTCTACGTTTTAATAAAACGTCCATGACCTTTACAGTGCTACCAAAGTTCGAGGTCACCGTGACTGTCCCTAGTTTTGGTGTGAACACAGACGGATTTCTGACCGGAACTGTTGACGCAAAGTAAGTACCTGTAATCTAGTATGTGTTGAACCCACAATGCTGTGCAATGTCTCTTTCAAACCTGTGACCCGAGCAGTTGTAATTGTATCTGTGTTGCTTGTTTTTTCATGTGTTTCGTTTTCTGTTGTATTGGTAATTCTAACATGATCCTCGCTGACTTTCTACCGACAAAGAACAAAATTATCGTTTTTAAACTACCCAATAAACAACGCAAAATTTAGTTCCGATTCCGAGCGAAGCATAGTAAAATGTAGTTCACATTACAATTGCAAAAAAAAATGAGTTAGTTCGTGTTAGAATCGAAATAATTTCGCATTATCGTTGTTTATTGGCCAATAAACAACTCTTTGTGGTTCTGAAGCGTGGCTATTAACGCCCTTGTGGTAAAATGCATACGCATCAAAACTCCAAATCGTTGTTTATTGGCCGGTAACCTACCAGAAATCGAAAATCATTTCTAAATAATAGTCTCTGACATAAAATTAAGGACAGTGTGATGCTAATACGTTGTTTTTTTCTGCCGTTGACTTTTAGATAAGTTAAGATACGTTATATCTTGCTAATATTTTTTTGCATTTTATCATATTACCATTTCATCATAACAATACATTGCATAAAATGTTCAGATACACATTCGGGAAAGGGGTGCGAGGCAACGGAACACTGAATGTCTCCCGGAAGTGGTCAGGAGGACAGACTATCGAGAAGAAATTTACAGTGAGACATTTGTTAAAATTGCACGCCATTGATAAGGCCAAAAAATAAATGGTTGGTATCCTTTAACATCTCCAAAACAAATCTAGGCATGGAGGTAGAATATAACTGTTTTTTTCTTTAACTTTTTTTTCTTCGCCGCATATTCAACACACTGTTTAAGATTATTGGACTGCATGTAAAATGTGTAAATGCCCCTCAACAAAGGAACTGGGGGGGGGGGGGAGTCTGGAAATGGAAATAAACAACCTTTTTTTACGACTAATGACCTCAATTTAGAAAATGTTAATGTATCATTACATTGTTTTATACTATTACAAAAATTGTAAGCAGTACTTTGTAGCTCAATGTGAAAAGTGCATATTCTAACATGATACTTGCTAATTTTTCTATACATAAAAACAAAATCATAGTTGTTGTACAACCCAATAAACAGCGCAAAAAGTAGTCTCGAGCGGAGCATAGTTAAATGTAGTTCTCATTACAATTGCAAAAATACTTGTCAAGTCATGTTAGGATCAAAATAATCTTCGTATTATCGTTGTGTATCTGTCAATAAACAACTGTCTGTCGTCCTGTTGCGTGGCTATTAAAACACTCGAACTAACGCCCTCGTTTTTTTTAACTCCTTGGCATCAGGACTCCAAATCGTTGTTTATTGACCGATAAACAACGATAAATCGAAAATTATTTCTAAAGTATAATTTTTATTTGTGTTGTTTATTGTTAGTTTTTAGTAGAAGGATGCTGTCTGTGTTTTGTTGTTACTGATATTGTTTTTTTTGTAAAGTTTTTTTTGTATTTTACTTTCAGATCGATGGCCAATACAAGATTGAAATTCCTCTGAAGCAAATGGAGGAAGTGTTTGGCAAGTTATCCGGAGTAAACACGTTTGAAGTGCGTGCGGAAGTGGCCGAGGGGCTGACGGGGATCTCCCGTAACGGCACAGCTGACATCACGTACTACCCGACACGAGAGAAGCTGGCCTTCCTCGAGGGGTCTGACTCGTTTAAACCCGGGCTGGACTATGTGGCATACGTAAGTGCCGTGTGATTGTCTAGAATGTTCATAGTATAAACAAATTTGTTTTATTTTTATGATACAAAAGGCGTATTTTTCGCGAAGTCGTGACGTCTAAAGGACGTTGCAAATAATGCCAAGATACATAAATAATCGTAAGCAATATTTGACTAAATAAAACAAGTACTGTTTTCTCACTTTATGTCAAAGAACTCGATGTTACTCTTTTATATTTTTATTGAAACAGTTTCTACACAGATAGCCTTTCTCGGCCTGATATAGGCAGAGCAATATATGGGTCACACATGGAGCCCATAATGTGTATTTGCCCAGATATAGCCCATATTGAGCCAATATGGGCTTGCTTGCATCCTGGTTCCATATCTCTTATACTTGCAGCTGTTTGTCTCGGACCGTGACGACAAGCCGACGGGGGACAACAACCTGCGGGTCAACGTGACCGTCACTATGTACTACGATACCATGAGTATGAAGCCCGTACCTGACCGACCCCGTCCGGTAGTGGGACCGGATGTGAGGAGTGAGTAGCATTACACATTTACTCTATGGGTCTTCTCATAGCAGCCATGTTGATTAATTCATTTGACATGTTCAATCATTACTCTGTTTTATGTTTCTGCTTTCATTTATATTATTTGAAACGAAATAAGTTAATTTATGTCAGAAAAGTAAGCGGTCCACACGTATTTTTAAACAGAGCAGTGTTAGTTTGTTTTGTTATGCACCTATCAATATTTTCACCCAAGGGGGAAGCAGCGGGCTGACCCAGTGGAATTTGACTATTTTATTTTAAGGGGGTCTAATTCCCCACTCTAGAGTCAAGCATATTTGTCTAAATCCCATCAGTGGGAGATGCTATATGTCTATCGAAAACGTCGTATGCAAGAAAGCAGATGTATTGTGACATTATTTAATAAGACATATGATGTATCCAACTAATCTAGCCAGACAATATATATACCGACTATAGCAGTAGCTATAGTAGCTTGTGCTGTCTCCGTCCTAATTGACATCAGTTTTACACAATATAACTTTCATACTGTGCGCTCAACCACTTTCCCTTACTTGTAATATAATATATTTAATTACACTTAACATGTTGAATATAATATTATAAAATATTGAATATAAATATTGATTTTATTTTGTTATCCACATTCTACATTTTTTACAGTTCCTCTGCCGCCTCCCCCGACTCCGGCCCCCGAGAATAAGAAAGTCGAGGGGCCCAAGACGGTGATAGTCCCGAAGAACGGGCTCGTGACTATATCCATCAAGATACCCATCTACATTACAAGGGTGGATTTCGAGGTAGTGTGAACATAAATTATTGTCTTTTACAGTTTTTATAATAAATTCGAACAAATTACTCGCTCATTTTTCTATACACAAAGAACAAAATTATAGTTGTTAAACTACCCAATAAACAACGCAAAAAGTAGTCCCGATTCTGAGCGGAGTATAGAACAAAGTTCCAATTACAATTGCAAAAATATATGTTAAATCATGTTATAATCGAAATAATTTTCGCATTTTCGTTGTTTATCGGCCAATAAACAACTCCTTGTCGTTCTGATGCGTGGCTATTAAACAACTCGGGCTAACGCCCTCGTGGTTTAATTCTTACGCATCAGAGCTCCAAATCGTTGGTTATTGGTCGATAAAAATGATAAATCGAAACTTTTTTCTTAAATATGTGTGATTTTTATAATATATTAAATAAATATTTTTAAAAGATTTTAAGCTACAATAATGTTCTATAATATCGTTGTATATTAAACTACATATCTCCCAAGATATGTCATGGACTATTAAGTACAGTCCGACTATAAATGTGTTGTTTTCTTTTCCTTTAAAATTATTGCGAAAATCGGTACAGTACATGTAGTTGTGTCTTTTTTTGAACTTCCTTGGCTGCTTTTCAGACGTCTTAGAGCAAAGAAGCCAAGCAATAAAAATACAAAACCATTCGTGAATATTTATATCTTAGGCGTTATATCCATATTCCTTATGATTGGGTTCAATTTCTTAAAAATATGGGCCTAGAATGCAGCTCTATTCGTGCGCTGTGCTCCAAACCGTGTCAGTCTTAAAGACTTAGTAATTACGGCCTAATTGTCACATAATTGGTAATCCGATTATTTATTAACAGCATTTGCTAGTAACAGATGGTAAATATCTGCAAACCAACGATGCCATCAATGCTTTGTTCCAACATTAATATTTACATAAAATGTCTGCCCATCAGTACGTGCAATTTCCAATGTTAAAAACGTATCATAGTTGTCATGAAGGATCATTGGCTTTTAGAGGCTCTGAAAAAAAAAAAAAATCCACAAATGTCATAATAAATTATGCCTTATCCTTAGTGTGTCTGGAAATAAAGAAATTAATATGTTTGTGTACATCTGGAAGAAGGTGCACAAAGTGAACGCGGAAATCTTTTTGTTGGTTGGTCTGTTAAGGCTCAAAGACGAAGTTGTAATCCTGGCCCAATAACTCTTAACTTAATCAAACCCGACATGTAACAACCAATCCCATTGGTCAATATTTTAAGTAAAGACTAAGTTCGATTGAGATTGACTGTTATCGTGGCTGGAGTATACTTTTTGTGTTAAGTTATTTATTTTAGCAAATCTTATTATTTTGCTGACGTTTTTCGATATAGCGAAATGAATTGTCCGTAGTGCCTTGCTTGCCATAGAGTATGTATGGACAAGTGAAATATTGCCCAAAGTTACTATTTAATATCTGTACGGACAAGCAGCAAATAACATTAGTCAAAAACGACCAGTAAGGCTATTAAAAAGTTTGCCACCATTGTCACAGTGTTAACAGTAAATGTGTTGTTTATATTATTACGTTGATATTTACATTTTTGGAAATGGTGTGATTTCAGGCTGATTTGAATCAACAAAAGGACTACAAATCCGTGCAGAAGTTCCAGTCAACAACAAACACCTACATACAGGTCTCCATGGAAACTAAAACGGCCAAGGTAGATTGATAAAACTAAGTGCAATAATATTGTTATTATTGAAATTGTTAATATTTTTGAGTCACTTAACATTCAGTTTGGGTGATTATCCTGTGGTACAGCAACTTCCGTTTTGGAACTGACAAATTGTAAGACATGACATGAATCAGTTTTCTATTCTTGCTTTAGTCTGGACATTTCTGGACTACTGTTGGATCTTTACAGTCACTTTTTATCATTAAACTGCAAAAACGTAATGCTATAGCGTCTATGGAATCGTTAAAAATATGTTCACAATAAATACAAATCTCTTTTTCTCGTTTACACAGGCAGGTACAAGAGCCACCTTCCGAATAGATTCGACTGTCAGTGGAATAACAGTAAAGTACATGGTATGTTTACAGATATTGCATTTCTTCCTCATAGTTTATATTTCTTTTCATATTAAAATACGCAACACAGAACTGTATTAACAACAAATAAGCAGCTGTTTTGCATAAAATTAACAAAAACATTTTGTATTTTGTTCAATTGAGAACTTATAAATATTTTTGTATATGTATTTGTATAACTTATATGTTATTTTCTACGCACCTTAAACAAAATTCAGTTTCATTTTTTGCAATTACTGCATAAAATAATGACAAATCAGAACAAACGCGTGTTTAATGACATTTTAAATCTGACACAATTTTACAATAAATAACTGTCAAGAAACAGTTTACAGTTAAAGCCTCGTGGAGGTGTGCAATGTATCAAAATATAACTGTAGAAATTCATAATTCTATATTTATACAAATAATTTTACGGCGACTCGTGTTTATACTTAGGAAAAGTCCTTTTGATTTGTTTATGTTGATGTTTTGTATTTTATACGGCTGTCTCATATGTACCATGCGCTTATAAGAAACCGTCGCGTGTCAGCCAATTCTTAAAAACATAGTATCTGGACACACTAATATTCGGATATCAACTGCATGATATCTCTAATACAGTGGAAACCCTCTAAACCGGACCCTCTCTAAACCGGACTCCTCTCCAAACCGGACACATTCGTGTCCCGTTTTTTTCACTACATACTTGTAATTCTGTATTCAAACTCCTCAATACCGGTATCTCCTCAATTCCAGAAACCGGTCTTACTTTTTTGTATTTTCGGATATTAGCTAATACATGGTCACCTTTCAGATCATGGCTCGGAGGCTTCTTGTTGACTCCGGACTGGTGAAACTAAGGAACAAAGGCACGTCCTTGAAGGTCACACTGACCGCCGACATGGCGCCGTCGGCAAAAATCGTGGTGTATTACGTCAGAAAGGACGCCGAAATCATTGCAGATTCGATCCAGTTCTCCGTAGAAGGAATATTCCAGAATAAGGTGATAAGCCACTAAATTAATTAAAAGTAAAACATATAGAGGCGATCGCTCTTAATACAAAAAAACAACAACAGTTCATAGATCTACACAGATGTCATAAATACACCGTGTACATAGATAAGGAATCGAGACATGTCTTGGGGAGACGCAAATGAAGGTTTCAGCAGAAAGTTGTTATTCACATTGTTCAAAGACAGAACGTGTGTTTTCATAAATATCAATTAAACAACATAAATATTTTATCAGCCATTAATCATCAACCATGTTTGGTTACCTAAAGACAATATTTCTACAGTAAATATAATCAAATTCGTGTTCTGTGGACTGGAAGATATTTGCCATATTTGAAACGGGTGTCGTTCGACTAGACAACGATCTCACGGATTGAAAATTAAAAAAGTTCACAAAAGATCCTACTGTCAACAACATTTTCAGGTTGACATCAATTTCATTTCTGGACGGAAAGTGATCAAGCAGACGGAGCCGGCAGCCAAGGTGACCTTGAGGGTGAACGCTGACCCCGGGTCACTGTGCAATGTCCTTACCATCGACAAGAGCGTTCTGTTGCTCAAATCTGGAAATGACATCACATACGAGCAGGTGAAACAGAATAAATTTGTCCAAAAACTTTATTGACGGAAGTATTTGGAAGTATTTGGCAAGCATGAGATGTTTGTGCAATTTACGCATTTCTCCCCCCCCCCCCCCACCCCCACCACCAATTCACATTGATTTGACAGTGAGTTTCTTGCAAGTGTATTATGTCTTATCAATATTTTCCTCTAGCGGGGCGGGCGCGGCGGCCTGACCCTGGGGTATGACTAATTTAATTGTTTTGGGTCCAAGTCCCCGCACTAGAGCCAAGCATGTTAGTCTAAATTCCCTCAGTGGAAGATGCTATAGCGGTATCAAATGGCCAGGGGGCCATTTTGAGTAGTAATATTACCAGGATCTAAAAAAAACGACCAAAAACTATTTCCCGGAATCATCCAGCGTGTCAAATTCCCGCCTTTCGGGAATCGCTTTCAGTTTAAAGTCCCGTATACGTATGCCCGCCGCTCCCCCCCACCCCTGGGGGGATATCGAGAGGTGCATGATTCATAGTGCAAGGCTACTGTTGTATATAGTTCACCCTAATAATTTTCTGCAAACAATACAAGCTGGTAATAGTCGTCAATTGATTTATACATACCATGCGGATTTCTTGTGTGTTTTTTTCATGCTACTTCGATTTCCTTTGTCTCAAGGTCGAGAACGAGATTCTGCGGTACGACTCCACGTCACCTTCCCCCTGCAGTTCTGGCCGGGTATGCTCGCTGCGCTTTTTTCCCATGCCCATCCAAGCGATCGATGCCAGCGGCGTCTTCATGGTAAGCGGCAAAAATGAAATGTGTAATTTTATACGTTGGTTATGCTCAAAAACACAATGTATCTGTATTCACAACAGACGTTTCTATAAATGTCAGTAATATTTAAATTTACTTAGTGATTTGTCCAATCATTTTCCCTGAATGTCACCTGTGTTTAATGGTTATTTAAGTTTACACACAGACCGCACCTAAATGCTTGAGATGCATTTGCCAAAGTGATGAATGGAAATAATCCTATGGCAATAGCTTAGGCCCGCTTATATATTTTAGCTCGACTATTCACCCAATACTTCGAGCTATACTACTTACCCGTTCGTCGGCGTCGGCATAATGCTCCAGTTAAGGTTTGCATTACGCGTGCTGTTCTGAGACAGCTCTTGATTTAATGTGCTTTAACCTGTGTACATACCGTTTTAAGAAACTGTTAGATTTGCCGTTTGAAAACAAACGGAATAACACCTTAAATAACTTTGTTGAAACAGACAGGAAGAAAATATATACATTTGGTATGTACTTTGTAACTCTACCTATCAACTGTTGACACACCAATGCGTACTTTTTAAATGGCTGATATATGGCAAAACAATTATAAAATAACAATATAAGAATCAGAGTCTTAAAATTATCACTATGTTTGTATTACCCCCGTCACACCGCACTGGCGTCCTTACTGCGACCCAAACAGTCAGTTTTTGAAAAACGCCGATAGTCGCAGTAAGAACGCCAATGATTTTTTTCTGTAAAACAAAATTCTGCCATCCGTCAAACCGGATTTTGAAATTAGAATTTATGTCTTTACAGTATACACCGCTTTCACTACTTACATATGCAAAGTTCATATGTTGACATAAAGTTAATGT
The DNA here is from genome assembly GCA_027627225.1 of Congeria kusceri. Classification (NCBI taxonomy): domain Eukaryota; kingdom Metazoa; phylum Mollusca; class Bivalvia; order Myida; family Dreissenidae; genus Congeria; species Congeria kusceri. The sequence continues at coordinate 18,273,835 of CM051025.1, read as the reverse complement.
TCTTCTCTGTGTAAATTTTTGATTTTTTTTTCTTCAGGCACGCGTCTTACTTTTTGTATAGTTCTGCGTATTTGTATATGCAATATATATGCCATATAGTATGCAATGTGGTAATGTATACAATGAATGAATAAATTAGTAGAAAGAATAACAAAATACGCACGCATGCATGTTACATTTTATATTTCTTGTATCTGCGAGGCATGTCGTGGGAAAACCGGGCTTTAATGCATGTGCGTATTAAAAGTGTCGTCCCGGATCAGCCTGTGCAGTCCGCACAGGCTAACTTGTGCAGTCCGCACAGGCTAATCCAGGACGTCACTTTCCGCCTTCAATGCATTTATGCTTAGAAGAGACTTCCCTGAAACAGAAAATACCATATTAGCGGAAATGTAATTGACGTCCCTGATCTGCCTGTACGGACTGCACAGGCTAATCCGGGTTGACACTTTACGCACATGCATTGAGCCCGGTTTTCCCACGACACGCCACCTGTCTTTTAGCGCTCTGGTCTGGCCGTCCTTACGGATGCCTTCCTGTATGAGTCACGTGACACGTTTCAAGATGGTAATATAAGATGTAAGTACAAACATTCCATACAGTTTTAGAGTTAATAAACAAGTGGTAATATTTTAGATACTAACCGTTGGTGTGTTTCATATGTAAAATACATAATGGGGGCGTGACGTGTGTAAACCGAGCTTAATGCATGTGCGTAAAGTGTCGTTCCGGATCATCCTGTGCAGTAAACGTAAATCAACTGGAGGCGGAAAGTGCCGTCCTGGATTAGATCCGGGACGACACTACGCACATGCTTCAAGTTCGGTGTTCCAAGACACGACTCATATCTATTTGACTTTTATTGAAGCAACTCATGTTTACACAGTCGTGTTTTTTAAGTATTTCAAGTGTAGGGATAAAGTCATACTCAACACTTACATTCGCTTAAAATAAAATGAAATTAGTAAAAAAATTAATCAATCTAAGGTTAGTTTAACCGAAAGTGCTGTTACAAATGTGCTGCCTGAGTAAAATCCGTATTGAAGACGATGTTTCATATGCATTCATCCGTTACGGATGCATTCGTTAATTAGTCACTAGACACATGTTATGCCTGTTTGTGAGTACTTATTATTATTTTATTATTTAAAAGTTAAAGAGGTAAAGGGAGATAACCTACTTGACAATTGAATTTTACAGTGGTAGGTTACCTGCTTTGTAATATCTCCAATAACAAAAAATCTTTAAAATTCTTGATCCAGACGGAGAGCTCGATCACCACTAACTTCATATCATTTATTTTGTTCATTGGTCTATGTCCAAGCATCCCAGAAAATTACATCCAAATCCGTTCATGTACAGTAACTAACAGACAAAGAGACAGAAAAAGTTCATTAAATATGTCCCAAATGTAAAAAAAAAAGAGTAAAAAGACCATACAAAAGTTTCCATCAAAATTATGTAAATTATTCATGTTTCTTTCAAGTTATTTGTGTCATGTTTAATATTCAGTTTTATCGTGTCCATATTCGTGCAGTTCAAAGTGGTGTATGAATGTAATGCTTAATTAAAGTGTAATTTGAATAGGGCGATTTACACATTTGTCCGTTAACATAACGAAAAAGTGATGTGGCATTAGCGGGTCTTCTTTTAATCAGTGCCCATCTAATTGCTTTCCCTTGCAGTTGAGGGCATGCCGATGCTTATGGCAAAACAATCTGCTGGCGCCACTGGAAACGGCAGTGGACCTAGAGTTCGAACCCTGTTCCCAGAGACATGGCTCTTTGATTCTGCAGTGGCAGAGTAGGTTGATGTAAAATATTTCCATTGATAAGCAACTGCGTTGTACTTACATTAGACTTTATTTCTACATGTGTGTAATATAATAACTTTACCATGTCATGACGTATACGATGCATCAATTGTTTATGAAATACCTTTGAACCAAATCCAGGTCCGTTTTGCCCCAAAATGACTTACTTGCAAACACGTTTATGATATATTTCTGCAGAAGCCAATTTGTTCAAATGTATTTGTGTTATTATAAATAATTGTACTTAAACTATTTATTATACCTTACATATCTTTTTAGTATAAGAATGAGTTGGTAACAATACATAAGTATTACATTTTAAAACCAAATGAGTACCGCGATTTCAGCTCCAGCGGAAAGGCCGACATTCCGTCCACTGTGCCGGACACGATCACTTCCTGGGTGGCCAGCGCCTTCGCCGTGAGCCGGCGGTCCGGCCTGGGAGTCGCACCTACACCAGCCAATGTGAGTCGCCACACCTGCCTGCCCGATAGGGCGGGGTTGTTTGAAATTTACTGACTAAACAATTATCAAACAATTGAGAAGTTAAACAAAGTATTATCTTTGGGTAAACCGTTGTTTGTTTTTAAATGCCAGTTCACATAAATTGTGACGTTGACATTAGTCAGTCAATTTTGGGATTATGTTTTGACCAACATACCCTACACAGTGTTTACAGTTTCTGGCGCTTGGAGGTGTACCTGCAACTCTTTGTGCGCCTGGATTTTATAATCCACGGGTCCTTTTAAAAACGTTTAAGGCGTTTCGTGGGAAAACCGGGCTAATGCATGTGCGTCAAGTATCGGACTGCACAGACTAATCCGAGACGACGCTTCATGCACACGCATTAAACCCAGTTTTCCCACGACACGCCTCGTTACTGTTTACATGTCTTTGCTGTTGGGTGTGTTCCACGTGTGCTTGGGATTAAAACGTAGTATTTATGCATACTGTAAATCACGATTTGTATTTTTCCAGTTGGAGCACGTCTGGGCCTGCCGTATTTCATGCAGAGGGGGAAAAGGTCATCCTACAGGGAGACGTCTTCATTTTCATCTCAGAGACAGTTGAAGTACTTAATTGTCTGTATCTTACAATTGCAGTTGGAGGTGTTCCTGCAGTTCTTTGTACGTCTAGACCTGCCGTACTCCGTGGTGAGGGGGGAACAGGTCATCTTGCAGGCAGACGTCTTCAATTTCTTCACAAGCGTCATAGAGGTACACTCCCACTAAATGGTCGCGTTGGGCTTATCGTCGCCGTCGTCGTTGTTATAACTTTCAGTGTCTTCCTCATCTTTATTTATCGTCATTTTGATGACCTTCATCATTATTTAAATCATTGCAACCATCATCATTATCATCATGATACCGATCCTGATTCTCCTCCTCCTCCGCCTCCTCATCCTCATCAACAACAACAACAACAACGTTTTCCTTATCACCATCACTATAATCGTCAATAACGAGAAACACAACAATAAGATCATCACTGTTGAACAACTGCGGTAACGTTTTTTCAACGCACTATGTTTTCAAACAGGTAGAAGTGACCTTGAAGAAATCCACTGGCTTCCAGAACATCGTGGTCAGGCGTAACGCGTCTGGAAAAACTGAGCTCATGTTCACGAACCAAGACATCGTCCAAAACATAAAGGTGTCTATAACAGTTTTATCGTCAGACAACATTTGTAGCCTCAAAGTGTATAATAGCTGATATAGGCCTTGTTGAAATGTTCTGACTATTCATATCAGGACATACTAGTACAACATAAATAATCATAATTATGCACTTAGTAGTCAGAACATTAAATTCCTATTCATGTACAACATTAAACAATCGAGGGTTGAGTGTGAAACTAGTGTATCTGATTTAGAAATATTAAGCAGATACAAAAGTTTCACACTGAACCCTTGCAATGTTTGACTGAAAAGAATCAAGTTTAGCTTATTTATAAATCTGATGTACACAGACTTAGTCAAACGGTTCCGTTGATGCAATTACATGCTGCCTTTGTTAATTCTATGTCTCGTCCCCTGCTATGCCCGCTAGGTGTCGCCAGGCGGTGGTTCCGCCGTCAGCTTCCCAATCAAGGCCGTGGAGCTGGGAAACATCGACGTCGAGGTGAAGGTCGTGACCATTCGGGCTGGTGACGCCATCAGGAAGCCGCTGCTTGTCGTGGTAGGCAAACTGTCAAGTAACAGGGGCTGTACTCTAAAGGGACAGTGTCCTTCAAAATAATAATGAGAGTACGCTATTAGTGTAAAATAATAAGTAAATATTGTCAAAATATTGCGTTTGAGTATACATATTCAAATTAAAAAATATATATAACTTTATGTAGATATAGTTTAAAACCATTTTGTTTTGTTTTCTGAAACGTCGATTGTACGTAGAGGAAATGTCGGGCCAGTACACTAAGAGACGTTACTTTACATAAACTTACTGAACTTGATTTTCACCAGTTGTTTAGGGTCCGTATTCGGCAAAATATTCACTGTTAGAGTATTTCGTTGTGCTGTTCAATAATTTACCAAAAATTAAATGGCGTACATGTGTATAGTAATTGTATTGTTTGATAGCCCGAGGGTATTCCTAAGTCCTACGCGGTGCCGGTGCTGATTGACATGCGCAACGTGTCAAGTTTCCAGCATGACGTCAAGATCTACCTGCCAGACGACCTGGTAGAGGGATCGGACAGGATCTCCGTGTCTGTCATCGGTGGGTCACATGACTGTCCTTGCGTTGATATACCATTTTAATGCGCGTGCGTGATCTTGCACATTGCCATTTGAGGTCATTGTTTGAGATAATAGACAATTTATACTCTTACGTTTTATTCTACACTTTTTTTATTAGTGTCATTTTTGAGACATTTTATACTCGTATGGTGTATGTAACACTTGCATTCAGTGTAAGGAATTAATTATACAAGGTTTACAATAAAATTTTGTATATAAATACAAAGGTGCATTACTAGGGCAAAATGAAACGGAAACATCGAGGTTCGTACGTGATTGTGAACTTTGTCCGTACAAGTTGTTAAAGAACAGATTGAACATATTTCAGGTGACTTAATGGGCCCATCTATATCGGGACTCACAAATCTGCTCCAAATGCCGTACGGTTGCGGCGAACAGAACATGATAACCCTCGTCCCCAACATACTGGTCGTCGTCTACTTAAAGGCCATCGATAAACTCAAACCAGCAGATCTGGAAAAAGCCCAGAATTTCATGATGAACGGCAAGTATTTTGTTATTCAATGGAACTGTATTAGTTATTGTTTTTGCAATACTGGTAATTTGTTGTGATACCAACTAAACTGTAAACTGTTTACATTTATTTTTGAGAGCTCTGGCATATACAGCCGTTGCAATAGATGGTCATTGCCCTATTTTTGCTGCTACTATTGTTCGTATAATGACGCTTATATTATAGAGTTTTTAATATTTTAAATGACGTACTGGTATTGTGAGTTATATTTTATAATAAGGTTAAATTAGTCAATCCTATACAGGTTACCAGCGTGAAATGACCTATCAACACTTCGATGGGTCATTTAGCGCCTTTGGAAACAGCGATCCTTCCGGTAGCACGTGGTTGACCGCGTTCGTGGTCAAATCCTTCGCTCAGGCCAGTCCGTACATCTTCATAGACCCAGTGACTGTGAGGAGGGCCATAGACTGGATACTGGTCCAGTATGATAATAAGACGGGCTTCTTCAGGGAGCCAGGCAGGGTGATCCACACCGAAATGACTGTAAGTGACTGTGATGTCTCGTTCGTAAATATGAAGCGTGTCGTGGGAAAATCGGACTGAATGCATGTGCGTAAATTTCGTCCCGGATTAGCCTGTGTAGTCCGCATTATATATATATATATATTATACCATTGTTTGAAAAGGGGGATCCAGATTTACCAAAAAATTATAGAGGCATTACATTGCTTAGTACCTTTGGCAAATTATTTTCAGGAGTTATTAATAACATATTAAATACATGGGCTGAGAACTTTAACATATATTCAGAAGCACAAGCTGGTTTTAGAAGATCAACATATTGATCATGTCCAGTATCATTAATCATATTTTGAATCAAAACAAAAAGTTGTATGTATGCTTCGTTGATTTTACTAAAGTGTTTGATGTATTAGTAAGAGGAAATGTTTTTTTATAAACTGATACAATAGGGTATTGGTTGAAAAATGATGACTGTAATACGATCTATGTACAGTAATGTTAATTAACGTATTAAATACACAAATTGTCTAAGCAACACTTTACCTGCTAGCTAGAGACACGTCAAGGTGACTGTTCATCGCCATTTATATTTTCTATGTATATTAATGATCTTGAAGAACAATTTTTATTGAATGTTGCAAATGGTATTGATGTTGAGCAAATGGTATTATGTTGTTATATGCAGTCGACTTTGTCATTTTTGCCTCAAACGAGAACAAATTACAACAATCACTTGACTTACTTCATGATTTCTGTACTAGATGGAAATTAAGCGTCAACGTTAATGAAACTAAAGTTATCATTTTTTGAAAGGCGGGAAGACTGGAAGATTCTCTTAAATTTTTGTATGATGGAAAAGAATTTGAAATAGTAAAACAATGCACTTATCTTGGTATAACATTTACTTCTGGTGGTTCATTTAATAAGACTTTCAAAATTTTGAACGGACAGGCACTTAAGGCTACTTTCAAATTGAAGCAATACTTAATAAAATTTACCCATATTAAAACTAGTCATGTTTTAGAACTATTCGATTCACTAATAACGCTAATATTGAATTACGGATCAGAAGTATGGGGTTCCTCAATATTGAACGCATACACTTACATTTTTTTTTTTAATTTACTAGGTGTTAAACTGAGGAAACAAAATGACTTTGTATATGGAGAAGTAGGTAGAACATCACTATATTGTACCGAATTATAAACATTATAAGATTTTGGTTGAAAGTCGTAATGTCACCGGACCGAAATATATTAAATGTGCCTACAAAATGATGTTAAATGATGAAGAATTGTTCCCTACCAAAACAAATTGGGCATTACAAGTAAAAGTACATATCGAAAGCATGGGTTTTCATGAAGTATGGTTATCTCAAGGAGTAGGCAATACTAACGCCTTTTTTACAAGTTTTTAAACAAATAGTAAAAGAATGTTATATACAAAATCGGCACGAGCGATTACAGTTATCCTCAATGGCGAATACATAATCATTATTTGCACATTTTAAATTTCAGTCCTATCTTGATAATGTCAAAATTAAAAAGTGCAGAACAGCATAAAGTCGCTTACGTGTCTCCTGTCATAGATTAGCAACTGAACGAGGTAGATGGAATAAACCGAATAAATATACCTAGAGAAGATAGAACATGTCAATTCTGTAATACAATAGAGGAAGAGTTTCATTTTATTTTTGAACGCCCTCTCTATCACACGGAAAGAAAAGAATATTTAAATAAATCATATTGGAAAAACCAAACATTCCTAAATTTATCGAACTTATAAACACCGGAATGAACGTTCATCAGTAACATTTGCGACCTTTATCTTTAAAATATTTTAACTGCATGGCTCAACATTGTAACGTATACATGTATATGTACTATAAACTACTAATGTAACTTCCTTTTCTCCCACATAAAATTATTTCACTTGTTTGTTATATGTATAATGTCGTGAAATATTCTCTCACATAAAATTATTTAATTTGTCTGTTATCTGTACACTGTCATGATATGTTATACAGCATGGATTACGATGTTTCTTTATACTTTATTGCTGTTTAATAACTGTTTGAACTCACGGGCGTATGATTATTGTTCGAAATAAAGTTCTTCTTCTTCTTCTTTCCGCCTACAGTTGATTGTATTTAGAATATACTTTTTTTGAAACAGAAAATACCATAAAAGCGGATCCGGGAGGACACTTTGCACACGTATATTATGCTCGGTTTTCCTACGACGCGCCTCATTACTCACAAGCATTAAGCCGGTTTTCCCACGACACGCCTCATATATTATATAAGAAGTTACTCGATCTTTTGAAATGACTGTTTTGTGTTCATTGAAACGTGAATGGATATATTTCAGGGTGGTTCGGGGACTGGGGAAAGAAATCTGGCCACTTATGTCTTGATAGCCTTAATGACGGCCAAAGAGAACAACGTAAGTGTCTGTGCTACGCGCAGGTATGGTGTGGAATACATATTTACATGGTGTTCGCTTCTAAAAATGAGTATTAAGTTTTGAAAGTTGCAAATGTTTATGTATATGAAGGTGTCTTTTTCGGCTGTTTGATATGTGATCCCATTCGGAAGAAAAACTGTTTGTGATTAATATTGCGTGTCTGATTAGTATTTTTTTTAACTTACGTTTGAATGATTTCTGTATAAACGAGTTTAAGCTTTCAATGAACTGCAGTGCTTTTGATTGCCTCTAAACATCTACTAATTTTTAACCACCAATTGCAGTTTTTCGGCTCAGACAAGGCAAGAATGGAATCTATTATTGACGGCGGTATTGATTCACTAGAAGCGGCGGTTGATGGCATGGAGAACACATTTGAACTAGCCATAGCCAGTTATGCATTGCTGCTTGCAAACAGCAACAAGCTTAATGCAGTTAAGCAGAAATTGATCAAAAAAGTGACCGAAAAGGGTACTAGATCTTTTTACGCATAGTTCCATGTTGTTGCTATCTCATTAAAATCAAATGCTAACATTGTTAGGATCTGAAGACTTCGTATAACAGGTCACGTTCAAATGACGTTTCGAACAATAAAAAAAAGCCCTAATGCGCCCAATGAAATTGACTTTTGCACAGCAATGTTTGATCACGGTTTTTGAAACGTGATGCATTTCCAGCTGATCCTCGGGAATAAATCATTTACAGTTAATTTTCACGGGGATAACAATGGATATAGTGGTACCTCAGGCGAGTAGTCATCCAAAGTTCACGTTAATTTCGTGCGTAGTATTTGTGGTTTTTTATATATGAAGTTATACCACAAATTTTGAATGCAATAGTTTGATTGGCTCCTTAAAAGGTCATCTGAACGTGACCCCTAATGCGAAGTCATCAAATCCAGTCAGCGGATGAAATAGTAGCGTCAGACAAGAGATGATTTTTATGAGATTGGTGTTATTGCAATGTTGTTTTGTTTAATTAGCTTAGCAATTACTATCTAAACGAATTGTTCGTTTTAAGTGGTGCATTTACATGTATAATGCATGTCTAAAGATGTAGTTTAATCAATCTCAAAAATTAAATAGCATTCCTAGTAGGCCAAGTTCGGCAAATAGAATTTTAGAAAACAACGACCAAACGCTGAGCTAACATCGAAATATAGAGGCCAATGAAACACGAATAACATGAGAAACATAGTGATTGCAGTTTTGTGGCAATTGCTTTATAGATACATACGTAATATACACGGTGGTCAAAGTTACGAACGAAGAGTCAATGGTCATTTTGGGGTTTCCTATCTTTCAGATGGAATGATGTACTGGGAGAACACAAAGGAGCCAGACAGTAACGCCGACGGGCCGCATAGTAGGGCTCAAGCCCGTAACATAGAAACCAGCGCGTACGTGCTGCTAGTGTACGCGTCACAGAATGACGTCACAGTGTCCTTGAAGATCGTCAAGTGGCTCGTACAGCAAAGGAGTCCTTATGGTGGTTTTGGATCCACTCAGGTAAAGTTGTTTAGTAAAAATGCAGTATACAACTACTAAGGAATGTGTGCTTACTTACTTAAAAATAAGGTGACTATGTTGAGACATAAATGGTTGCATGTCATTGAATAGATCTGGGCCGCCAGCCATAAGTTACCTTAGTTTAAACTTACGTAAATTCTTGCAAACATTTTTTATGATTCGGTGGATGTTTCATTTAGTTTGATATAAATTTCATACGTATAAAGCATTAGATCAAAATGACCCATGAGCAAAAATAAGAGGTTAACAAAGCCTAAACAGTCTATGCCATTCAACATCAGATATGCATATAAATTACACCGTATATCTACACTCTAAAGCTTAAATCTTCAACAAAGTCAACAATTATTAGCAAATAATTAAGCTCTACACGTTATTATGTAATTATTAACAGAAATTTAACAAATAATACATCCGATAAATACATTGTTAGTTTAAATTTTATGTAACTATTACAGTACAAAATTTATTCTTATTTGGAAGCTCTAAATACAAAAACAGCAGATTTTAAAAAAAGTTTACCCTTTTGGATGTAAATAATTCAATAGTTGTAAACATACGTGTGTGGCGATGATAGTATATTTAAAAGTGTCTTAGTTCATAAAACATACTATCATAAATTTACTTCTAAGTGTTGTTATGTAAATTAATCTACACGCCCTGTGTTTTGCTAGGATACCGTTATTGCGCTGCAAGGACTTGCGGTAGCCGCCGCCCTTCTGTACTCGGACGGAGTCAATATGGACGTTCAGCTAACCACGTTCCCTATACGGTTTGGACAGAACTTCAAAGTCGACTCTGCCAATGCACAAGTGCTACAAATGGTAGATGTAAGTAGCTTATATCATTCACTGCTTGACTTGTCATCCTCGATTCATTTCAGTGTGGCAAGAATTAAATTAAAAAGTTAATTACATATATGCAGTATTCACAATGTTGACAATGTATTGTTTTATTATTACTGTTTTTGCGTTATTGTAGTTTGGTTTTATTTATTAATTATTATTATTATTGTTATTATTATTATTATTATAATGATTGTTGTTGTTGTTGTTTACTGTTGTTGCTGTTATTGTTATTAGTATAATAATAATTATTATTATTATTACTATTACTATTATTATTATTATTATTATTATTATTAATGATATTATTGTTATTATTACTATTATCACAGATTCCTAAAGGGGTCACTGATATAAAGATTGCAGCCAATGGAAAAGGCATCGCCCTGGCTGTGGTAGGAATTGTACTACATGTATAACTTCTAGCAAATCTGACTTAAAAGTAATTCAAAATAATATAAAACGTACATTTCCGTCAGTAACGTGTAGCATATATTATGAAGACTTAGTTTAAGGTTGACAACACACATACAATATATGTTATACAATCCCAATATTTTATACAGTACTTAAGACTAACAAGAGGTTGGGCAGGGGGCGGTGTGGCGGCGTCAACTTTTTGTTTCCGCTCTCTAACTCGAGAACGGATTGAGCTATTGTAATTAAACTTCATGCATAGATACTTTATAGCGAGACCTCACTTGACATTGCGTATGGGATGGGTGGGGTCAAGGTCACTGTTACTTAACAGAGAAAAACGGGTTTCGCTCAATAACTTGAGAATGGATTGAGGTATTTTAATGAAACTTAATACATATATACCTTTTATGGAGTCCTCGCTTAGGATTGCTTATTGGATGGGTGGATTTCAGGTTAAGGTCACCGTTACTAAAAATAGAAAAACGGTTTCCGCTCAATAGCGTGAGATCACATTGAGATAGTATAATTAAACTTCATATATAGATACCATATATCGGGACCTTGCTTGGGATTGCATATGGGGTGGATAGGGTCAAGGTCACCGTTACTAAACACAGAAAAAAGTTTTCGCTTAATAGCTTGAAAACACATTGAGATATTTTAATTAATCGTCATATGTAGATACCTTATATCTAGACCTCGCTTAGGATTACATATTGGATGGGTGGGGTCAAGGTCAAGGTCACCATTACTAAAAAAAAATTGTGTGCTGACTTTCATGCATTTCGTTCGAGAATTTTGGTTTTCGTGGATTTTCCACGTTTCTTGTTTTATTATTCATTTTAGCATGTTCTCTATCCAGGGTTTCCCGCAGGCCTGTTTGGCTTGTCGGGCCCGACATGCCTTCAAAGCAGTTAGTAAATTGCCGACATGCTTAAATAACGCCGAAATGCTTTAATTTTCAAAGCGACAACCCTTAATCCCTTAAGGGTCTATTACACCGATCTTTAATCTCAGAGCCATAAACGAATGCCGTATTAATCGATAAGGTCTAATGCCGTATTAATCGATAGGGTTCAATTTTCCAACCGTGTTGTTTACATGTGACTGAACTGCTTAGTCCCGCCCACAAATATCTCATTAGCCAATCAAATACGGCGATTTATAGGGCGGAGTTTATTCCTTCTTAACAACAAATTCTAGCGTTGACGGAAAACGTGAACAGGCATTAAAAAAAATGTATCATCGTTTTATTTTATACCGGTAATTTCCTTATTCATTTCACAAATTGAAAATCAAAATTATGGAAACGAATAATGTAATATAGCGCCTCATTTTAAAACACAATTTAACGTCGTCAAACGTAATTTTGTTCTCATAAACACTGCAATTAAGCACATGACCAGTACACACGTTTTCAATGAGGCATCTGTGACCTTGTGCATGGCTATGTTCGCGCTTTTGTGTGTGCAAAACACGCTTTTTACACGGAGATACAGGCCCGTACTTTATGTCTCTTAGGAACGGCATATTCAAGTATTTTAAAACAACGGTGATTTTTCGGCTGTTAATGTCCGCATGTAGTATCAATGATATTAATTATTGATTTCTTTTGCATCCAAAAACAATTAATGAATTTAAAAAACTGTTTTTGAAAAAACTAGCAGTCATAAAAGGATTTCAAGGCGGAAAAAAGCTAGGCTTTTCAACGAATCTGAATACCATGTATGATTGAAAATTCATTCCATAAAAAAGGGCGGTAGTTAAAGCTTTACTACCGATTCGATCGCCGTTGCGAATTTGAGAAAGGTGTGGTCGCCGATTTTGGGGAGTTGGATTCGAGCGATGCAGTCAATTTCGGGGAGGTGTGGTCGATCGTTGAAGTCTATTTCTGGGAGCTGGGGTCGTGCGATGCGGCCGATTTCGAAGAGGTGGGGGGTCAAACGGAGCGGCCGATTTGGTGGGGGCTAAGGGGTCGGATTGGAACGATCTCTGGGGGTGGGGGTGGGGGGGTCGAGCCGATTTGTGTTGCTGGTGGTAGTGTCCGGGATGCCGACATGCCGTAAATAAATCCTACGCAATACCCTGCTATCTATAATAGTTCAGCAACGTCAGATATCATTGTACCACCAGTTTCGATGTGTTACATTTTTTTCCCCTCAGGTCTCAGTGTTCTATAACATCATGGAAGAACCCAGAGAGCCCAAGTTTACCCTCAGTCTTCAGACCTCGGATGAAACCATTATTGGATTTAACATCCGTGTATGCTTCAGGTAAACTGTGAGCTAGTTTAGAGATAGAGTATCATGCTATAATAAATAAACACTAGGAGCTATACTAACGTAATTGTTATATTTGATGTACACATAATCATAATGGACGTATATACGTATGTTAATTATCGAAAGTCATACACATTAAATTGTCGTTTACCTAAGATTTTTGGTATGTGCCAAAATGCTGAAAATTGTCAACAAGTATGATCAGAGGCTGTTGTTCCAAAACAGCGATTGAAAAAGAAACAGCATTACGTACGTAATTCGATGATTTGTTCTGCTTTTCATATGACAACAGTTATTAATGCTGTACTCGTAAGCACATTCTAGCAATACGATGTATGTAGAGAAAAACAACAAACAATACATTTTATATAGAAAAACAACAATAGTAAATGGTCTTATAAAGAAAACACTATAAAACATTATTTTGAATCACGTGTGAGAGTGTTTGTATGGTGATTGTAAGATCAAACCTTTACAACTGTTTTAGGTACCTTGGCAAAGGTGTTAGCGGCATGTCGGTGCTGGAGATGGGACTTCTGTCGGGGTTCGAGGCAGGACCCTTCCAGATTTCTGACCTAAACATCCTGAAGAGGGTGGAGGGTGCCCCAACCATGCAGATCTACTACTTTGACCAGGTCTGTAGCACGTTCCGGTATATTTATACGTTTGAAGTTTAATGATAATTGTTCCGAAGATACCGAAATTAATTCAAGGAAGTTTCTGGTCAACGAAAATACATGTATCAGCATTTGCCTACAGGCATAATATTGCCATTATGCGTATCACTTGACCGTTACTGTTGCAAAATATATTATTATTCGTAGTATTTATTATTAATAGTATTATTATTAACAAGAAGAACTCGGTCATTGTTCATTAATATGAGTTCATATTGTATTTTCTCTTGCAGTTAATTTTGGTCGAGTTAATGAATCTTCAAGTATTGGAGAGACTAGAATATTTATTTAAACATGTGTGAACAACCATGACGAAGAAATACCCTTCTCGAATATGTGTATTTACCGGTAATACGCATTAAATGCGTATCAAACGCTGCGGAATCGGCACCGTATTTTTCCGTTTGTAATACGCGTTTAATACACTTGAAATGCAGAAAAATTACAAAAACAAGTGTATTTTACCTGCATTGACACACGTAAGTGCATTTAAAGTGTACTTTTCTCCTTGAAAAATACTATGTACTTTCAAAAAATACACTTAAGAGTATTTAATGTGTATTTTAAGTGTATTTTCTAGTCATTAATACACCTTTTTTTTTTTTTTAAATGCAGAAAAAGTACAGAAAAAAAAACACTTAGTGTATTTAATGCGCATTTAATAATGGAAAAAAATACGGTGCCAATACCGCAGCGTTTCATACACTTATTCGAGAAGGGCAAACCTAAATTAAAATCTATCTCTGTAGGTTCCTAGTGACAAGGACACCTGTTTCACGGTAACCATGCAGAGGGTGGGGCTGGTTGTTGGGTCACAGCCTGCAGTCGTCAGACTGTACGACTACTACGAACCAGGTAATCGTATTCACGACGTAGCCAGGCGTACGGATTTGAAACAATATATGAGGGGAAAAGAATGACACACACATGCATAAAATGAGGCCTTAATAGATCAACGGTTGATACAACTTAATACACATTTTGTGTCAAAATGGTGAACAGTATGATGATGTAATTTTTGTTCATTGCACCACACTTCAATATCGATGCGGTTAATGAAATCTCGATTGACAGTAACTGGTGTGTCCTGAACAACCGCGGTAGACGTGGGTACAGGATTTGGAGTTAGAGGTGGCAGAAATATTTACAACCTAACAACTTTATGAAACAGTCCTTGTATAAATTACCTATTTTGCAAAACAATGACAATGAAATCGCACAATATTATTGGTAAGCCTTCTAAAGATATTCTAGACGTGTTATAGGCATCTGTGCTCTGATAACGCATCGTTTTATGAGAGAGCATGTCCACATAAAATCTTTCTTGCGTTACATCAGGCATCATCATACCGTAAGTCGCACAAAACATTTTATGTTATAAAAGCAGATATGTTCCAAACAGAGATCTATAAACAACATTTAACCTGCAGTATTTGTTTCGTTTGGTCAATAAGCCATTCGTTTCAAAATGTATACACAATCTATATTAAGTTGTTTATTGATAGATCTTTGGTTCCAAACATATAGGTTTTTTTAAAAATATAATTTGACTAATATTATTGTTTCCCATGCAGACGACCAGGTGACCACGATGTATCAGCCGCAGCTTCTCAAGAACGCAAACGTCTGTGATCTTCCGGAAAACGGCATTGCCGAGTGTGCGTAGATCTGGAAGTGCGCGCGCACAGCGGAACTGCGAAGTTCTGTGCTAGTGTGACATGAGAATGTCGACTTCTACCGTTTATGTTGTCTTCTCGCTACTTTTACTGTAATAACCTTCTTTTTTGAAAAGCAAAGTACTGATCTAATTTAACTCACTGTATATCTATATCTATAAAGTACATGTATAAACACTTGATGATATTATATGATTTAGGAAAGCAATACCTGTTAATAAAAGTGTATTGTATAGGATGCCTAAATAAACACTTTGGAATAAATATTCTATTATACGTCTTGTGTTGTTTTTCTTTTTCAGATTAAATAAATGTATTTTTCCGATTTTGCGTGAGGTTTTTAACATAAAATGGATTGTCTAAAATCTGCTAAAATTATATAGGCCTACAAGAAAATAAATGTGACTGCAACGTAACTACACACGCCCATAAATCAGTATTATATCACATAATGGTGTTTTGTTCTCATGGAAAACTGACTGGCATCATCATAGTATTGATCCACAATACACAGACCAGGGCCCGAATTCACCAATCCATTCTAAGAATAGACTCAAGAAAAATGCCATGTGGTTTTGCAATTATGCTTTAGCCAAGTTTGCTTATGCCATTAACAAATCGTTCTTAATACAGAGTTTTATAATTGTGGTTAGTGAATACCATGTAAGATTCAAAATAATGTCTTTTTTATAACAGAACAGTTTAAGACATTCTTTATTCTTACTGAGCCTTAATTAAGTCTATGAATGGGTTGGTGAATGCGAGCCCTGGTCGCATACGACTAGATAAACTAGTGTTTTTTTCTCCACAATTCATTCTGTGATTTTTGTCATGATTGTAAGTTTCAACGACTTAACATGGGTTCTTAGCAAGTTGAAACTATTGAAATGCACACAGTGTTTACAATAATAAAGCGGCATTTCTGCTCGTTATATACATCTAGCCTTAATATGTTGAATGGACTAGATACAATATGCAATAGTTACGTTGTGAAGCAGATATCTTTTCGATACAATACGCAATAGTTACGTTGTGAAGCAGATATCTTTTCGATACAATACGCAATAGTTACGTTGTGAAGCAGATATCTTTTCGATACAACACGCAATAGTTACGTTGTGAAGCAGATATCTTTACGATACAATACGCAATAGTTACGTTGTGAAGCAGATATCTTTTCCATCAGCTTGTCGCAAAACTGGTTTATATTCAACCAGCAAAACCACCTCATGGTTCCTGCTACTACTGTGTACATGTTTCCCACTGCATTAAGACACATTATATACAAGACATATACATAAATACGCGAGACTGTGTTGATTTCTTTTGTTGAATTACTTTGTGAACTACACATGGTCAAGTTTGGCAAACTTTGGTCAATCGGCGTAGGGTGATACAGACCTGTGTAAAATCGGTTCATGTAACGGATTTCCTCTTTTCCTTAAATAACATATTAACACATTGTGTACTGCAAAAAATGAACGCAATTAGATAAGGACAAATACTTCTTCAACAATGTATGAACATAATGTCCAATAACAAATATAATGATAAATACAATGTGATTAAATGTCGTTCTAAGGTAAGCAAATATGTGATAAATGTAAAAATAAAATAACGCATGTAATATACATAGACGTGTCCTTGCAATTTATGGATTGGCTTTCAACAAACAGATCCAATGACAATGCAAAACATCATCACATCGTAATAACCTTCGCTTCAAGGCCTAGTTTAAGGAAAGTACGGGTATTCCACTCTGCGTATTGGTCCATCATAATATCTCTTATCATTCATTATCTGCAATCTTTTCTCTCAGCTGACTGATAGGTCAGGGATTATTAATAGATCTTTTAACAGGTGAACTTAATAGAAACGTTAAATATCACAGGTCTGAGAATATTAATACATGTATATCTTTGACCAGGTGAACTTAATAAGAACGTTTCATTTAAAAATGTATAGCATTGACAGCTTACTAGTAATACCACTGTAGGATGATAAGAATTACGATACCATTGCCAGTTTGGATCAATTGTATGATGTGTTTGTAGAGTCCCACATCAGTGTTCGTAAAGACCTGGAAGAGTCATTGAAAATGGGCTTTGTTCGGAAAAATCAAAGAATCTTGATAATTTTTATTACCAACCACTGTGTTAAAGGTACTATGTCACTGAAAAGGGGCCTCAAGGAGGTAAATTCATTAAAAATCTGAAATCTAAATATTAATACTGGCATATAATAATGGTTAAAACAGGGTATATATAATAGGAAAAGAGTGTACAAATTCTGAAATAAAAATCAATTTATAATATGGTTGTGTTTGTTTGGCCCTTTTCCTGTTTACATTTTGAAGTGAGAATTGGGACCATTTTGTATAACCATAGTTTACACACGACTCCTTCCCAAGAATGATAGCGCAGTTGGATAAAGCACTGTCTACTGTCATTTCTTTGTATGGCCCCTAAGTCGTGAGTTCTATACCGGCTTGGGGTTTTAATTTTGACAGGCTTTTTTGCTCATTTGATTTTTTAACAAACATCTTATAGTGTATTATTTTTATTTATTTTAATGCACATGTGTTACTAAAGGGTATTTCTATCAAATAATATAATTTAAAGCGCAATTTTTCGTTGACATAGTCCCTTTAACCAGACACCCTGTCAGCAATAATCATTATCAAAATTGGAACATAAATATTTATAAAACTGTTCAAGAAATATATTATGATTAAATGCATAAATATTGAAACATTTTGGTGATCTAGCATTGATGATCTCATATAAACTGCATATCATGATATTTATACTGTGAAACTAATGAACAACAAATACATTTACTGGTTAGAAAAATAAGTGAAAAGTTATAATTTAAAAGAACAAACAAAACACTGACAAATTGAAAACTACTACTCAACCAATTGCAAGTGTCGATCACAATTGACCTTATTTACCTATAAGTAACAAGTACCCGGTACAAACAGGAAAATGTGGATTAAATAAAAACATAAAATTAGAGGTAAGATTAAATATTAAAATATAAAATATTGAAATATGTCATACACAGTATACAAATATAATGATTGTAAACATCAATTCTATCTATGACGTTAGCAATTGTGAAGAAAATGTTCCTACATGTAAACATACATAGTTAATTAATCACAGGCACAGATTACTTAACACTCAATATTAGTATGGAAAAAATGCAACTGCACCAGAATAAATCCGCATTAAAATAACACACATTCAGATTGTGTGCAGTAAATAATGACTGAGTATTCAATAACGTACCATGTAACAAACTAACAAACCTGAAAAGGCTTTTAAAAGCAATGCACAGACAATAACAGCAATAAAATTCGCATTCTCAGATATTGGCCATAACATTTAGTGTATTACATATTGGTATAATATTTACTGTCTGCTCAAAGATTTAACTATGAGACAGTTTAAAACCCGTGGATCAATGTTTCTGTAGCAACTAGACATTAAATTAGCAAACATGATTCAGGTCGCACATGCAGAATAGTAAAGGATTAAAGCTTGTTTTTTTTATAGATTTTTATTCAAAAATTGTGAAACTGAAAAGAATAATAATAGTTCTCCTGAAATAAATCAATGAGACATGTCATGGGAAAACCTGGCTTAATTATAAAATTCTTTATTTAGAAGAATTATAAATGACATATGCGACTTTGTTGCAAGCATATTTGTGAACACACATGGATTTTTTTTCTACAGAGTAAGTCTATTCGTTATTCTTGAGTCTATTCTACAGAGTAAGTCTATTCGTTATTCTTGAGTCTATTCTACAGAGTAAGTCTATTCGTTATTCTTGAGTCTATTCTACAGAGTAAGTCTATTCGTTATTCTTGAGTCTAAGAATGGGTTGGTGAATACTGGCGCTGATCCAGTATCGTTCATAATATTTTGATTAAGCAATCCCCTCATGATTGTGAGTAAAAATGATTATGTTCCTAAACTATACCCTTATTGAGATGAAGTACATTACCTGCTTTTATATACTGGTTGTGTAAAACAAAATACAACTTAAAAAAACTATATAAAGGTGAAACAGTGAGATTGTTTTATTGGAGGTAGAAGTTTAACATCATACCTGTAATGTAAATAGATAAGCATACATGCAGTAGCAGTAATAGTCAATAGCATTTACGTAAGTATTGTATAGTATATATAAATATCATGTTATCAGATCAGTTGTAAAAAATTTAGGGGATTTGTTTAAAGAAATAGCCAATTTTGTCAGAAGGTAAAATACACTTAATAAATAAAATCAATAAAACTTTAAAATATACTTTTGACGATCATGCTTAAGAAAAATATTCGTTCTAGGATCATGCTTAAGCAATAATTTCATGCCAATTTTCTTTTGAAGCAAAAGAAAAAATACTGTAAGAAAACTACATTTGTATTATTTAAGTTACTTAATACAAACAATCAATTTTTATCTCATCATCAGGCGTGCATTGACGAAAAAACACCCCATGGAATAAACTTTGCTTTATTTCAACACTGTGGCGATAAAGCAATCACGCGCAGTCTAATGACTGCATTTTATGATTTTCGTGACGTCATTTTAGGTTTTTCGTAATATTTACTGTTTCCTTTCGTTAATTTTCAAAAAAAGCCAGAAAATGATGGGATAAATAGAATATTAGGTAAGTGTTGAATAAAGATAAATTTATTTGCTCGGCACGAAAACGCCGGTTTTCTAAGCCTCGCTAAATAAACTTATCTTTATTCAACACTAACCTAGTATTCTCTATTTTCAACAAGCATATTATGTTTAACTTTGATTGTTGACAATACAAATAATTCTGAT
The DNA here is from genome assembly GCA_027627225.1 of Congeria kusceri. Classification (NCBI taxonomy): domain Eukaryota; kingdom Metazoa; phylum Mollusca; class Bivalvia; order Myida; family Dreissenidae; genus Congeria; species Congeria kusceri. The sequence goes on along the minus strand of CM051025.1, from coordinate 18,253,545 downwards.
GTTAGCGTTATGTTACCGTACGAAGAACTAGCACTGTAAATAATACAGCATATATATACAATACACTGAACATTTTTGATAAAAAGCTATCATACTAAAATATTCATCTCTCAACACTAAATACATTTTCCAAAGACATCTATTTACAATTCACCTTTCTGAAAGAAATTAAAATTTTACAATTCACATATTTGACAGGGCTTGTTTAGCTCATCTTGCTTTGATCAATTCTCACATCAGTGAACATCGTTACAAAGATATTAAGTGTGCTGACTTGTCTAAACAAACGCTGCAAAGTAAAACAGCAATATGTCATGCCAGTTCCTACTTTCCTAGCACTAGTATGAACTATTGTTATGACTGCTCCCCATTGGTTAACGCGTGATTTACGAAGGACTGATCGGTATCTATGCTTTCCTGCTCCATCGCCAACACCTCCTCGAAGGACATTCGGGACGTAGACCCGCCGCGCTTGACCCGTATCAGCTCCGAGATGCGTTCCCAATGCTGCTTGTTCTGCTCAACACTATCGGCACATTCCTCAACTGGCTTGAACATCCTTGCCAAAATTCTGAAAGAGAAGAGATAAGAGATAACTTTACTCAAAAACAAGGGAGGCAAAATCTAGTATCTGTATTTCCCACAGATAAAAGGTAACTTTACTCAAACAGCCGTGGCAAAATCATGTGTCAATATTGCCCAGCTTGTCCTAAAGCATGTATGGAGCAAGTGAAATTTTGCCAGAATTTACCATATAATGTATGGATAAAGCGCGCTCAACTATTCTAAGTATTTCAGTTGGTAAATATTTTAGATAGTGGAAGGGGCATACATTTGTTAAAATACAAAACTTTTAAGAGAAGCCTTGTATAGTTTTTACATTTTTGCAACAAAAACGTTAACCACTAAATCTACGTAAAAAGTGTGCATAACTCTGTCAAAATACAAAACAGAGTTATGAGTAATGTTGCCCCTAATACTAGAGTTGACGACAAAGGTTCGTTCCAAGTTTTAAGTGAAAAGCTTATGTAGTATTGAAGTTACACAACTTTTGAACATAAACTTTAATATGGGGGATGTTGTCCCTGATACTGGAGTTGATGACAAAGGTTAGTTCCAAGTTTCAAGTGAATAACTTATGTAGTTTTGAAGTTACAAAACTTCTGAATTTAAATGAAGAGAAAAAGGATAAACTCCAATTCATAACGTGTTTCGACTGTAATAGTCTTCATCAGGTTTTAATATAAACAAAATACATTATGACGCAGTGATTTTTTACCTCTGTGTCCTGCATCCAGGACGCAGTAATATTGCCACAAAGTTTCAGTTTATGTGCGTTCAAGGGAGGCATGCATTTTGTAAATGGCGAGTCCTGTCCGGCAGTTTCGAAGTATTGTGTGTACGAGTACTGTCATAATAGAGGGTAAAATTTACCATCGCACCATTCCGTCTATTTTATTACGACCATTCTAATTGGTTCGTCTGCAACATGGGTCCGAAAAGAAAAATGACACATTACTAACTCCTGAAGTTAATTCTGGTCAGGTTCTACCAAAAATCGTCCAAAAAAAATATGCTAATAGAATAAAGATTGGGAGAAGTTGTTTAATTAATGAGCATATACAATGGAACTACACAATTTAATAACATGCACTGCACTTTGTGTACGGCCGCTAAATAGAAAATACATGGTTTGTGCCGGGATGGAGAAAGTTTATCCGGTGAGGCTTAGAAAATGAAAATAGGGCGAGCTTTAGCGGGCCCTATTTTTGTTTTCGGGCCAAACTGGATAAACTTTTTCCTTCCCAGCACCTACCGTGTATTCTATTTATCCTGATTTCTATTCATTAAATTTAAAAACATAAAAAACTAAAGTTTTAAATTTAAAAAAATATTCTAGACGGGCCTCGACCTAATAACTCGCTTGCATGAATGCGTACTACCCGGAAAAAATAGTTCTCTATTTCTTAATCACCGTTTTCAAAAAGCATAAGTAAAATATTAATAAATCTTATTTGCTGATGTCAGTATGACACGAAAATGACGTAGTATATCTGCTTTTGTATTAAACCAGATTATATTGTTTTTTAAAGAGTTAAATTATGTCACACCAACTACGTCATTCATTTTGAGTTGTAGATATCTAAGTTTACATAATGTAGTCAAACCAGAATGCGAGTGTTTTGCAGTTTAAAATACATGAAATCGGAATAAATATTTAGTGTTTCTGTGTTTTGGATGGATTATATTTTGCAATAGCATTCAGATAAAAGTGTATGGAATATTTGCCTCGAATGGGAACGGTGAGATTGATCCCTTTTGAGGCTTTTCAATTTTGTACGATTTACTCGGATAGTTGTGGGTGGAGGACAGTGTAACTGAAAGTGAAATAAATCATAATATGTTTAGTTCTACGTTAAAATTTTGATAACTTTTTTTCATTTCTTTTCATCGGAAATTAATATAAAAGGTTATTTCTTTGATGAATATGCTCTGTTGGTTGACCAAAGAATGTCTATCCACAAAGAATAACCCGCTTGCATCAGATTCAAGTGTGTTGAAATGGAATGGAACTGGAAGGAAGTTGTTGTTAACCAGTCAAATGGAATGTGAGGACAAACAACTCATTTGTTGTTTAACTAGACAACACAAAGTTTGTATCGATGAAAAACTCTGGTAAGTAGACTTTATGCTGTGTCATTCTCGACAATGTTGTTATCCGGCGCGTACGAATACCTATTGACGGTATATCACAGTCACGTGATCTACTGCCGGATATCAACAAGTTTATACGGTCACCGCTTTATTAGGTCACTGTTTGGGTTAGTAGCAGGATAAAAGGTGCAATGGTATGGTAAAAAATGCACACTGCACAAATTTTCAACATTCTACTTACATGCTTCTCCAAAAACACAAAGTTAATTACTGTTAATTGCATTATTGCCTTACTCATCGTATTAACTGACTGCTTATATTTCCATTTGAATGCATTAAAATTTCTGAACTCACACATTTAACTTTGGGACTCATAGATGTTTAGTCCAGCGAGTCCTAGACTAAAATGGCTGTGAAATTGTAAAAAAATCACTGATGACGTCACGTTATGTAACGTCATTTGGCGTACTTTTTCACATAGAATTAACCATATACAATAGTTACATAAGTTTCACAATACAACTATGTAAAAGTACATGTTTATATTAAAATCAATAAAATGTATTATTAAATATAAAATTTAATAAATACAAAACTTATTGAACACATAATAAATAGAATGCAGGATCATAATTGATACAAAGTCACTGTAAATGACTGTTTTAAAAGCAAAATATTATAAATAACAGTAACAAACTGCACCATTTATTATGACAAGTTTTAGGAATCCATAAAACAGTAATTAAGAAACAATTAATAGATAATACTAAGTAAATAGAACTATGAAATATTGTACATTGAAAAACTATTATTTTCAAAATTAAATAGTATACAAATTTTTGAATTAAGTCCCTTAGGATGTTTAGTTTGCAATGTATGTATTCAATACGTTTCTTTTAAAAGCCTTTATATGTCATTTTCTACGACATCTATAAGCATAAAACTGAAATCATTTAGATCATGGTTATTCATATTAAAGTGAGTTGCAATAAGTGTAGAAAATGCAGGATTATCAAAATTATGTATATCATAATGACGATTACTCATTCGTTTTGATACTTGTTGACCAGTCTGTCCAACATATTGCATATTACACTTCTTACAAGTTACCAGATACATAAAATGTGAACTTGAACAGTTTGTATTGTGGTTAAGTTGAAATTTCTTTTTATTTTGCGAACTCACAAACGAGTGACTCTGTATAATATTAATGCAATGACAACATCGTGGTCTATTGCATTTAGAGGAATTGAATATTTCCTGACATGTATTTTCAAACTTAGCTTTAGTAAGAATATTTTTGACATTTTTAGGGCGTTTAAATGCCATAACAGGCCTAAACTGGTGAAGTGCTCTAACAGCCGGGTTATCAGATAATTTGTGTAAATCCCGGTATTATTAATAATATTACCAATATTTGGTATTGGTGTGTTATATTCAATCACAAATGGTATTATTTTGTTGCCAGCTTGTTGTTGTGAAGGCAGAAGTGCTTCGTCTTGTGTTGTTTTTATTTTCTTAAAGGCTGAATCTATAACCTCTTGAAGGTAGTTCCTAATCACAGAATCATCACGCAACTTATCAATCGTGTTATTGAAAACACAGTCATCAGAGCATATACGTCTATATCTTTTAACTGGGCTGTAAGGAATCCCATTTTTGCATGCTTTCGGATGACAGGAACTATGTTCAACATACTGGTGAATATTTGTAGGTTTTACATGCACCATAGTTGAAATATTATTTTTCGAATCAATAGATATCATTTGAACTCACGCGCTATGGTTTTTTCAATATTGGAGCGCGTGCGGGGGGTACAAACAGTGTCAGCCATTTTTAGGACAACAGATCATGTCCGATTTTTCGTCACATTCAGTTGCGGATTTAAATAAGTATTTGAAAGACAGGGGTGTTTCTTTTAGTGGACGTCGAAAGGCAGAGCTTGTGTAGCTATGTAAGACAGTAGAAGAACTTGATATAGCTGTAGACCCGGATGGATTGTTTGAAAATAAAGTACATGTACTGTCGCAGAAACTCTTCACAGGTGACAGCATTCTAACCTCTCCCCACTGCTTGAAGGAACTCCTGATATATCCATTCTTCCCGGAGTCAGTATTTTTGACATATACAACCACCTTATATCCTATGAACAATTTAACCATTCCAGTCTCCGGGAATATCACAAGTTGGAGGGATTCTGCATGTTTAAAGATGGCTATGTTCTTCAGCTGGAAACAGTCTCCTATGATGGGACGGGTAGGTTATATTAATACGTACACATATTAATTTGTGTAAATTGCTACCTAACATAATGGTTTAAACAACTTAACGGAGGTACAAAATAATATTATAACTGTGTTAAGTAAACAAAGATGTACATGTACTCATTAATCCTAACATTTTCTCATAAATCCTAACATTTTCATGTTAGATAAACTGGTTAGGGACCGGAATCTATAAGCATCGGGACACTAGTCATAATTACTACGTTCTACCCATGTTAGTTTATTCTTACTGCAAATATCTTAATTATTGATAAAGAGCAATACAGTCTTTCTTGCCTTTTACTACTTACTTTTAAAACAGAGTACAGAAACCAGTAAAATTGAGCATCTGGTGCTGGACTCAAACTGACAAGTACCAAGATAACAGTTTTGCACTCTACCATAAGAGTATTGACATGATTATGGAGATGTACATTTATTTATTACAATTATATACAAAATTATATTACATATATAGTACATTATATATAAATATATATAGTACATTATACATAGTAATACATTAGAAATCATTGTGATAGAATGTATACATAATGGAAGTACCATTTTGAACTTAGTCAATAGCCCTGTTTTTATGTGTTTTGTTCAATTTGATATTACATTAATTTTCATTCTTTCAGACTTTGTTGACATCAAATCCACTGTGTACCGAGAACAAATGATAAAGACCCTGTGTCGAAGAAAGGCTTCTACAGCTGTTGGATCACATTGAAGAAATGTTCTGAAGCATGCATACATTCTGCATACTGTACTTGCAAAGAATGGTAAGAGCAAACAATGTAACTTTAATTTCCCTGCAGATACACTAGTAAAACATTTTTATATGAAGCCTGAAAACATTGGAAAGCCTATTCCTGCAGGAGACCTTGACACTTCAGTCTTGCCATCAAATCGGTACAGATGAGAAAATACATTAGATCTAAACTTCTTACCATTTGCCAAATTTCAACTTATAAAGTGATGCAGAAAGTATTTAATTACCCTCAATTTTTATAAGAAATATGATAGCAAGAGAGCTCTAAAATTAATTGCATGTGTAACAAAATATCGTACGCCTAGATTCTGATAACAACTTGATTAAATAACTCTTGTTTGCATTTAATGCAAGTCATTACCCTTTTAGCACCTTGGCTGTTTTGCTAAAGCAGTGCTTGCAAAGTTTTTACTGCCCATTTCTGTCACTAAGCGTTCATATAAAAGTCGAGCATGCTGTTGTATTAATAGCACTTGTAAAGTTGAATGTTCTTTAAAGCTGAATCAGTTGCAGTTAGCATGGCGTAAAATATTGATGTCAATTAAAGTACTAACTTTTTTAATGCCTAACTGTTTTAATCTAAATTCTACATACATTTTTTCCATGATGATCTTTCCTATATTTCAGTTCCACTCCAAGACCTCTTTACTCACCATTACCAGAGCACACACGTAAACCAGACCCAGCTGTCTTCTTGGAAAAACTGAAGGTACTCTGCCCTTCAGCTTGTGGTCTGAGATTGCAATACATCTACACAGATGAGGTCAAAGCCCCCTTCCATTGACTGTGGAAACACCAATGGAAAAGATTAATCAGTTGAAGGCACAGCATGTTCGTTGTAATGACAGCTGTAACTGTGCTAACATAATTTATTTTTTTATCATTTATGTTACACTGACATTGAGCCAAATGAGATTGAAAAGTGCACCCGTGGTCAGTCAACAAACAAACATTGGCATGATATGAGGAAAGGATTGCTTACTGCCTCCAATTTTCACCAGATCTGCTGTTCTACAAACTCAAGTAACACTGCAACACAACTTTTGAAAGGACGGTCACTGAAGGAAAATTGCTTACCAGCAGCTATTTTGTTTGGCAGATGATATGAATACAAAGCAAGAGACCTGTTTTTAAAGGGTTACAGATTTAGGCATCGCCAGTGTAAAGTAGATGTTCCAGGACTTGTTATGAGTCCTTTTTAGCATGTTCTCCAGATGGCATTGCAGATTGCAATGTGTGTGGAAGATTCTTGATTGAAGTGAAATGTTTGTTCAAGTACAAGTGCTTTCATCAGAACAATGCTCTAAATCTTTCGAACATATGCACAAAAGACGAAAACGGAAAACTTCAGTTGAAACGCTCTCATAAGTATTATGACCAAATTCAGAGACAAATGGCTATTACTGGTGTTAAAAAAGTGACTTAGTATGTTACACACACAAAGGAATTTCGACTGTTGATGTTGAATTTGATGAAGACTTTTGGAACTTATCTGTGGTTAAAATGTCACAGTTCTATACAGATGTGTATTTTCACATGTTAAAGTCATTATGATTTAGGAGGACATTGCCATTGTGAAAAGTCTATGCTAGTATTGATGTTTGTGTAAGGATCTTGTTAGTGTTACAATTTGATCCCTGTTTGTTATTGTTCAAAACAAGTATTGCCATACATTTATTATTCACATGACTGGATTATGATTATTGATATACAAAACAATATTAATAGAACATATAAACAATATTAATAGAACATATAATTCTATATTATATTAAAATAGAAGATAAAAACTGACAAAATGGTTTATGACAAATTTTATTGTTTGCCTTTTTATATATCCATTTTTTATGTTGATGTATACAGTACATGGCAATAATTTCATACATTAATTATAAGATAAATACACTGTGCAATGTAAAACTTGTCCATTGCTTATGAAAAAGGCAGACTTTTTGGAGCTGTTAACACTTTTTGTATTAATACATTGAGACTTAATAAGAATGTTCAAACTAGCATGATGTCTTCAATATTAAACTATATTTCACAATTACCTTATTGAAATATACTTTTCAACTGAAACTTTTTAGATTGATTTGTAATGTCGAGAGCTTCAATACATACTTGCCTATAGGAATGGTGTAAAAGTATATGTTTACTATGTGAATTGATGTAATAAATTCAACAACTAACACATGTATGTTCATAATGCTTCCTTGTTCCTTTAGGCTCTGTGCAAACAGCTTGACTTTGTATTCAAGACTGTCAAGTTATTCTAAACATGGCTGAAAATTGCACAAAACAGCAACAATAGTTGTTATTTGTCGTAGGAGAAATCTAAATTTCAAAGAAATTATGCCACTCAAAATCTTAAATGTTTTCATTCTTCTAATTGCTCGTTCGACATGAATGCGCACGCTTGCTATTTTTCTGGACCTCCGAACTGCCTTGTGGCTCAAAACTTTGCCATGTGTAAACGCGGGAATGTTCAGCGTAGCTTTTTTTTGGATGCAATAAATGTCTAATATTGAAACCTCTGTCTGCCATTTTGTCATCACCTTCTTCAACTAAATCAACAAATCCAGATTCCTTTACAACAGCAACATCACTGATTGAACCAGGAAATATGTCTGATAAAAAATTGATAGCACCTTTGGTGAAATTGAAACAAGTTGTTTAATAGTGTTAGAATGTTTATAATTTGACCAAGTTGCCTTTTGAGCTGCTGGTCTTAATTAGTGTTTTATCCAGACCTAATCAGCGCGGCGCCGCGCCACGCCCCTTTATTGATCCGCCACCCAGCCCTTTTCAAAGGCAATTAGCGCCTTGTGCCCTCTTATCTATCGACTGTATTGATTGTTAACGAGGGCCCTTTGTGATTGCATGTTATTATAAACTAATCTGTCACCAACTGATAAGATCAGCAGTAGGGGCAGTCAGATTACGAGTTTGTGTCCAGATACAATAAAAACATGCTGATTTTGTTTTAAAAATGAGCGTAAATTGTCTGCTTTGAACGGCCTTGTTTTCATATGCAATTTCTAACATGTTTTTGTTTCGTGAATTTTTATGACAAACGTGATAACAAAGGGCACAATGCATAGACTCAATGTTGTCTTTATTCATAAACTATGACAAAATACATGTGTATACAATATTTCTTCCAATAATTACCAAAAATCCCTGAAAAAAAGACGAACTGCAGAACGAGCTTTAATTTTGGAAAAATATATTCGGATAAATCATTTCAATCCGAATTTCAATGTTTGTTTTCTTAATGTTCAGTCTTGACTTTTGCTTTCATCATGAATCAAAATAGTAGTAGCAAGGTCATCATCAACAGCATAAATCATATAAACCATAATGATGAAAACAATAATATTTCCTATAATAAAAAAGACGAAAAATAAAAATTATACCAGAGTAATAGAATTTTACCCATTATAAACATGATTTTAACTTGCCCATAAACCGTTTCAGGTTAAAAGTTGTCTTGTTTGATTGCCCATTGGAAATACTTAAGAATAATAAATAATTTGTCTGATCTTTGTAAATAATATAACTTAATAATAACTTATTATCTTGGAAAATTAAAATGTGTTAATAAATTGACTTAATAATCATCAAATATATAAAAGGAATCAGTCAGTGATACTTCAAGAAAAAACTATTTAAATCTAGTGTGCCCTTTTAAACAGTGTCACCGCGCACAAAATGCCCCTTTTCCAAATCAAGCGCCATGCCCCTCTGCCCTTCTAGATTAAACACGATCTTAATGGTTTCTGTACATAGTACTCTGTGCAGTCTATTACTGCCCTTGTGTTAGGGTATTGGTTGAAACTTGATGGTAAATTTCCTTTGACAGTTTCTTTTGAAGGCCATATCAATAGGCCTTTCCCAAAACTAGGTGATCTCCCTTGGATATTACCTCCCGTTATTGCGTATTCACATCCGCCATATTTGAAACCCGACTTCCGGCGACGTTTTCCCTAGGTTGCCTTATAAAGAATTATAGATCTAAGACCAAGTGGCTTTCAAAACTTGTAATGGAAATTTTTAAACCATATGTTTTTGATTAAATATTATTAAAAAAAACTCAGAGGATATATATTACAAAAATAAATTATTAGAACTAAATGTAGTATCGTGTGTAGTTATCTGACTGAAGAGGGGGTCATAAAAATACCAAAGCCACAAACCGCTGGGATCTTATCAAATTGCCCTTAAAACAATACCGCTAATCCGTGCAATTGCGTAATGCATCGATGATGAAGATCTACATGCAAAGACAACTAACATGTCACACTTCGTCTCCATTGTTTGCGTCTCAAATTAAAGTTTATCTCACATTTTAAAATGATGCTGTTTCCGTTGTTGTTCTTTGCCAATCACCCTATGAAATTTCGCCACCTTATTGAACAGAACAGAACAGAATTAAAATCATTTAACACTTTCGAATTAATAAATTAATTTAAATTGAAAAGTGAAATAATAAAGCACAGCATATAATTTTCAATGTTGAAGAATTTAAAGGTGGTGAACATTTAAGAGCTCATCGTGTTTTGTTTTTCTAAAACATACGGGAATTACCGTAGCTGCTGCGAGAATAAAATGTTGTTTGTTTACCACGATTCCGACAGAAATGAAGAAATAATCTCAGTTAGAGTTATATAAATGAAGGAAAACTAAAAACTTGATCAAACAGACTCAACAAGTATAAAATATAATTATTCAAACGTATATTAGACTCTTCTGTTTGCTTAGTTAATTACTTACTCTGAATTGTGTAAACTTTTTTCAAAATGTATATATCTATGTCTGTTTTATTATAGATACTCACCCAATTATGTACATAATTATCACGACATATCTATTTCCTGGTGACATATAGACCCATTGGGTCGGGTGTTATTTGTTTCGTTGATTTAAACACATGACACAATAATGAACAAATTATTTATTGAATCTCTTTAATACAACATCAGTTATAACATTTAATGAGGAGTGACATCATCTTTAGTTATTGTAATATTGTGTTAACAGTAATAAAAAAGATAGTTGTATTGTTACATTATATTTCAAGATTAAAAGCGAAGCCTGTTCAAGCACCGTAAATATTTAGCACACAACAAGAATATCTGCAACGAAAAAAGCTTTAAAGTTAAACACAAATGTGTATGGAATTCCAAAAAAGAAGTTGCTGTCAAAAACATCGGAATAACGCTCAAACTTTCTGTGATGATACCTTATTTTCTTAATTTTAGTCGCCAGAAGAATGTTAGCTTAGAGTTACTTAGCAAAATCATTTTACTAAAAAACAGCTTTTTACTCATTTTATTTGATAATGCAAATTTAATACATGATGAAGGCATAGGTTGTTTAGATACTGAAATCGTTTTGTTGCATAATAACCGTTAAACGTACTGTGTACAGTTTGTTTGTCAATCTGAAAAGAGTAGACAATATTGTTAAAAATAAAAAAAAACATTAAATTGATAAATAAAGTACATGATGTATATTATATACTAATGTTGATATTTTAAAATTGATAATAATCAATAAACGTCGCCGGAAGTGAACAGGGGATATCACTCGTGATTACGCAAGGGAAGTAACCTAGTTTTGGGAAAGGCCTATAGGTCTTTCAAACATTGGTGTAATAAGTTCACCCAGGCAATAAAAATCTCTGATATATGACCAACAGAAACACCAAACAAGAAAGATAAATGTTGGTTATCAAAGCCAGTTCTTATTTTTACAAGGCAAATGATCATTTCCTTAAATATGGTTTCCCTTGACCGTGTTCTTCCACCCTTTCTTCCAGGAATATGTCTTCTTTTGCCATCCCAAAGTTTGACAGCTAGTGCTGCGGGTAATAACAATTCAAATAACCACTGTAAAAGTTTTAAATTTGGAATTCCGGTGTAAAAGAAACAAGAATCATCATCACGAAGGACTTCTTCCATGAAGGGGTCTGTGTTGACAGATTTTTGTATTATATCACTTACATTAGTAACTTCATCTGCATCTATTAAAAGAGAGTTGTCTTCAATGTCGTTGTCACCAAAGGTTTGCAGTGTGGGTAGTCGATTTTCAGGAATATGGTCTGGTTGAATTAATTGTGATTTTGCTACTCGTTTTTTCTTAATCACACTTGTAAGATTGGATACACTCCTGTCTGTGGGTCTTTTCTGGGAAACTGTAGGCGTAGATAAGGGACATGCTGACACTGGATCTGTGGCTCTATCAGGAAAATGCTAAAAATAGAATGCACAGATCAACTTGTTTGTATCCCTGCTAACAAATTTGAAAACAATATCTTTAATATTTCTGTTTTAATTTCATTATAAATGTTGATGTTTCGGTACGTTTCATTACATTGAACATTATTGTATGGTAAAGCTGTTTACATGTATATGTACAGTGTACATGTAGCCTTACCATGTTACATTGTTTTCAAACAAGCAAAATATGAAAAATGTGGTTTTTTATTTAAAGAAAAAAGATTGCGCATGGAATTTTTTATCAACTATTACTAACCTTTGAGCAAACAAAGTGGTGTTTCGCGATTTTTTCAGCGGACAAGGTCGAGTGAGGACGTGCACATTGTCTTATCCAGTGTCAACATTTGGCTTTGGAAATGGATAAAACGTTATATTGTTCATATGTGGCTTGTGGTAGTAACGGCTGTTACATGTACCCCAGCTGCATCTTTTTGTTGGCATTATGACCTTTTTCAGCGAAAACACACAGCGTAGTTGTTAGATCTAAAGGTACTCTTGGTATAAATATTCGCGCCAGATGACTGTTTGTACCCAACGCGCGTGCTCAAATATTGGAAAAACCCAAAACGAGGAGTTCCGAATAACAACTATTGAGATGATAACATCTAAAAACAAAACATTAGTTTCAGAAATATTGTAAGTGAACTTGATGTTGAGGCGATACATATTAAGTGATTCAATGAAAAATTATGAAGCTCATTTAAGGACTGGGTCCAAATCATAACAAGAGCTGTCAGAGGACAGCGCCCTTGACTATTCAAAGTATTTCAGTTGGTACGTATTTTGGATGGTGGAAGGTGGATAAATTTGTTAAAATACAAACCTTTTAAGTGAAGCCTTGTATTGTTTATACATTTTTGGAACGAAAACTTTAACAACAAAGTCTATGTAAAAAGTGGGCTAACTCTGTCAAAATACAATACAGGTTAGTTCCAAGTTTCAAGTGAATAACTTATGTAGTTTTGAAGTAACCAAACTTTTGAATATAAACTTTAGACAGAAAATCTAAGTGAAAAGGGGGCATAACTCTGTCAAAATACAAAACAGAGTTATGTGTAATGTTGCCCCTGATACCAGAGTTGATGACAAAGGTTAGTTCCAAGTTTCAAGTGAATAACGTATGTAGTTTTGAAGTTACAAAACTTTTTAATATAAACTTTAACCAGAAAATCTATGTGAAAAATGGGCATAACTCTGTCAAACTACAAAATAAGAGTTATGGGGAATTTTCACCCTTATACTGGAGTTGATGGCAAAGGTATATTCCAAGTTTCAAGTGAATAGCTTTTGTAGTATTGAAGTTACACAACTTTTGAATATAAACTTTAACCAGAAAATCTAAGTGAAAAAGGGGCATAACTCTGTCAAAATACAAAACAGAGTTATGGGGAATGTTGCCCCTGACACTGACGTTGATGACAAAGGTATATTGCAAGTTTCAAGTGAATAACTTATGTAGTTTTCAAGTTTCAAGACTTTTGAATATACACTGAAACCAAATTCAGATGCGGACGCCGATGCCGGGGGTAGTAGGAAAGCTCACCTATTCTTAGAATAGTCTAGCTAAAAATGTCATCAAAAAATCTTAACCACATCTCAGGCTTAAATGCACACTTCTCAAGAAATAACTCTTCTAGTTTGCCCATAAACAGAGAAGCAAAAGCTGGCGCCATAGGGCTACCCATTGCTGTACCCATTTTCTGCAAAAATTGTGTGCTATCAAATTTGAAAACTTTTGAATATAAAAACTTTTGAATATAAACTTTAGCCAGAAAATCTAAATGAAAAAGGGGCATAACTCTCAAAATACAGAACAGAGTTATTGGGAGTGTTGCCCCTGATACTGGAGTTGATGACAAATGTATATTCCAAGTTTCAAGTGAATAACTTATGAAGTTTTGAAGTTACAAGACTTTTGAATATAAACTTCATAACTAATTCAGACGCGAACGCCGACGTAGTAGAATAGCTCACCTATTCTTCGAACAGTCGAGCTAAAAATGGACCAGTAAAACACAGTGAGCTTCTGCCACAGATATAAGATGCTTTACTCATAAACAGGGGAGGCGAAATCAATTGTCCATATTGCCCAGCATGCCCCACAGCATGTACGGACAAGTAAAAGTTTGCTAGAATTTACTGTATAATTACTGAACGGACAGAGTTTGTCAAAAATGGGCATGAGCTTTTGCCACTCCTGAAAAAAAGGCATCTATATTTGTTTTTAATAGGGTCAACAATAGCATTTTTTGTAGCAAAATTGGGAACTAACATTAGGTATTACTGCTCCCCACGGGTTAATGTGTGAAAAATTCTGCTGATACCAAATACATCAAACCTTTTGAAATGCTCACTTACCTGTAGGCATTTTAAATGAAACAACACTAATTTCTAATGTTTGATAACCACTTAGCATCGTATCTTCAAATCCATGAATTTCATGCTCACCTATAAGCAGGCAAGACGACATGATCGAGGAAGGATATCTGCACGGCGGGAATATGTGCCTTGTCCCTGTCATACATCTCGTGAGGCTGGATGCCTCGCGCCTTCTCCATATCACCCTGGGAGAAGAACTCCTTGTAGATCAGTGCCTGAAAAGAAGGGAACAACATGTACCTTGATCATTATAATGGCTATACAGCAATACAACGTCACAGTTAAGTCAGTAATATTTGAAAATTAAAAAAAAATATCCATCTTTATAAGCATATTGACAAAAGTATCTATTATTGAATAAATACTGCGGGATAAAGCAGCCTAATATTGTCACTTTGTAGTTTTTTATCAAAACAAAGACCGAAAATGATGAGACAAAGAAAATGTCAAATAGATGTATTAAATTTATCTGCTCGGCACAAACACATGAATCACTTTCATTCTCTACATGCAAAACAATTTTAAAGTCTGTGAAAGACTAAAATTTCAGATATTTTGCAATCCCATTTCACATCAGGAATAACCTAGGAATACATTACATAAGTTGTTAACTACCTTGCCAGTTGATAAAGTCTGAATATGTCATCCCCCAACAAAAAATAATTAAAATGATTAATATTCACATGAGGTGTTTCAAACCTCAAAACAGATCAACCACATACTAATAACTTGTGTGATTACAAAAAAAAACACGGCACATTATTTCTCATCCACTCACAGCCACTTTCTTGGTGTTGTCCCACGGCCTGGTCTGGTCTGATAGATCGCAAGAGGTCATCAGCAGACACAACAAATGCTTGCGGTCCTTCATCACAGTGCGATCATAGCCCTCTGAAATAGACACAATATGCCTGTGAGGGTCATTTCTCTTACAGGGTGGCCAGTAAAATAGTCGAATTCCCTGATATTTCCCTGATTTTTCCCTGACCAAAATGTGATTTTCTCTGACATATATTGTTTGATTACCAGCACAATTAGTGCATAAAGGTTACAGTGTATGTAAATACTTGGACACTTATATCCCTTGCAAGCCATATTTACAAAAGATTAATTTTTATTGTACAAAAATAAAATATTTGAGGGGCGTCGAGGGAAAACCGGACTTAATGCATGTGCATAAAGTGTTGTCCCAGATTAGCCTGTGCAGTCCGCACTGGCTAATCCGGGATGGCACTTTCCCCCTAAGGTGGATTCATGTTTAGAAGAGACTTCCTTAAAACAGAAAATACCATAAAAGCAAAAAGTGTCGTCCCAGATTAGCCTGTGCGGACTGCAAAGGCTAATCTGGGATGACACTTTTCGCACATGCATAAAGTCCGGTTTTCCCAAGACGCGCCTCATTTCTATTGTTTCATAGTCACAAAAGTATGCTTATTTCTATGATTCTATAGTTCACATTCCTACTTTGAAATTATTGTTCAGTTATGGTTAAATTCCCTGATTTTTCCCAGATTTTACAAACTTTTCCAATTCCCTTATTTTTAACACTTTTTCCATGTTTTATCTTTTATCCAGAGTCAGAGGCGATGCTGTTTTATGTAATAATTTTTTAAAAGCCAAGTGTACTCGAACCGATAGGAAAAACACCAAATTTTATCTTGCTTCTAGTTCTCACAGCTTTGCAAGCTGTATTGAATGTGTTATTTTTTATTGTAACTTGGTTTTCTATAGTCTTTCAAGATATTTATTGAACTGACAATGACCAGGTGCCCCACCAAGTGACGTAATAACAGTTTAAGGGCAACTAAATCATTTGAGAAGCAGAAAATCAGAATCTCGTAATGGGATAAAATGAGGATCCAACTATGTCATGAAATCACTTTCAGTGAGATACTGCCAATAATCTTGTCTACAGAATGAATAACTTGAAGAACAAGAGGGCCATGATGGCCCAAAGCGCTCACCTGAGAACTGGTACAGATGCAGACCATACTGTTGTGACAGGTGTGAAAATTAAGGTATCTGAACAATACACAGTGGGGGTAGGATCAATTCTGATTTAAAACATCATTAAGTGCAATGGTCTAACTAAAGTATGAGTTGGGTAGTGGATGTGCGTTTTTTTGCTAATGGCTCTCAAATCATTTTCCTCGAAATTCTTACCTGACCCTTTTTCATTAAGTCATTGACAATTCTGGAAAATGCACAAACAGTAGATTTTGATGCCTTTTCGCAAACATTTTGGAAAACTAGTTGCAATGCGATAACTGCGATGGCTGTGCAATAAGGTAAAGTTTTGCTTTTTCTTTGACAATTTTCTTTCCAATGATGATAAATGATGTTAATGCAGGCTCTGAAGACATCAAAGTTGCATGTACAAATAACTACATACAAGTCTTGCAACTGTTGGAAATCAAATTTTATCAATCAATTTTTATGGTCATGCGCAAACTGTGCAAATTTGGTCAACATTGAATCAAAAATCGTGTGTGCAAGCCAATCATTGATAACTTGTTGATGTTTTTTTCCAAACACAAGGGGCCATAACTCTGATGTTTCTGGCCCGATCATGCTTATATTCTACTTCACCTTTAGTCTTACGTTCATAGACAAACTGTACACGATTGGTGAAGATTGGATGAAAAATGAAGTCTCTATCATGAATAATGTCTATTTTTGCATATTTTTTTCACAAACAAAATGCAATAAGTCTGGTGTTTCTGGTCCAATCTTGCTTATGGTCGACTTCACCTTTAATCTTATGGTCATAGACAAACTGTGCAAGATTGGTAAAGATTGAATGAAAAATGCAGTCACTATCATGTATAATGTCCATTTTGCATATTTTTTTCACAAACAAAGGGCAATAACTCTGGTGTTTTTGGTCCGATCTTGCTTATATTTTACTTCAACCTGAATCTCATGGTAATAGATAAACTGTGCAAGATTGGTGAAGATTGGATGAAAAATGTCTCTCAATATCCTGAATAATGTCCATTTTTGTATACATTTTTAATAAACAAAGGGCAATAACTCTGGTGTTTAAAACACAATCTGGTCCATTTTGCCACCTGTTGAGATCCGATGGGCATACACAAACTGTAAAAATTTGGTTAAGATTGAATCAAAAATAAAGTCTATACGTTGGAAAAGGGCACTTTTGCACTTTTTTTGCATGAAAAAGGGGCATTAACTATGGTGTTACTGGTGTGAGCTGACCCAATAACAATCCCATCCAAGATTTTATAGTCTTACACAAACTGTGCAAGTAAGGTCAAGATTGAATAAAAAATGAAGTCTTTATCGCAATAATGGTCCAAATTGTTGACGCACATTTGCGAAGGACGACGCCGGAGAGGTCTTCTATACCAATAGCTCACCGAGCACTTCGTGCTCAGGTGAGCTAAAAATATGTGTCAATAAGTTGTTTTATTTGTCACTGTGATAGGGCAAAGCTAAGCTGTTTTCAAATTTCTATTATTAACTTTGCTATGATTTAAGCAATACATGTGGAATAGAATGTTACCTATTTGACAAAAGCATGCTTATATTCTTGCTATTAAGGGGTGTTCAAGGAAAACAGATGATGGGGGGGGGGGGGGGGAGGGTCTGGAACGCAAGTCAGAAAATGGGGTATCCCCAACACAACTTTCGTTTTTCAAGTCATTGATAATCCGTTTTATCCCTTCTATCACCCCCCACCCACCGAATTTTAATACATCGCATTTCACCCCCCATCACCTTTTTTCCTGCAACAGCCCTAAGTAACAAATCTATGTATCTCCGAACCAATAACCAATGACATAATGCTTACTACTGGCCAGCTCAGTAAGATTCTTCATGATTTTAAAGTGATGTGCCAGATCTGTAGCCAGAATTATGTCCCTCATTAAGTCTAGCACAGTTTGATAGTCCTGAAACAACACACAAAATGAAGATCCCAGACAAGACACATGGGTAGAATAATAGTTAAATAGCAGTGCTTTACCCATGAACATAAATAACTGAAAACTGAATACACTATAAACTTAGTAGCTTCGATAAAGGAATATATCATTTGCTTATCACTGTTGCAAAGTTCTATTTAATAAAAGTTATAATCAGTTCGACTTTCAGTTCGACTTTCTAATGTTTTGTTTACAGGCGTCAAGAAGTTAAGGTAGTCACACACTAATGAAATCTGGTAATATCCACTCAGTTTGTAACGTATCCGTTTCTTTCGGTATATTTCGGATAACTGTCGGACGACGATAATCGCAATGTTACATAAATAAATATCGTCTTTTTTGTAAATAAACCATAAACTAAAACAAAACTTTTACTTTTGGTTAGCAACTTCATTATTCGACAGAATCAACGTATATTTCATTTGTTAAGCATAAATTAAAAATATTGCACTTTGGCTTCGTGATTATCAAAATGGTGGCGTCCATGATCGTTTACTCTGTCAGATTATAATCACTGAAATATATTTTCTAAACACAAACAGTGAACCACCAAAAAGGCTTGTGAACGTATTTACTGATCAAAGTGAGCGTGTTGATACATTCCCTATACTGGTGTAATTATTAACGCTGTGTCTACGGTACACAATCTCTCGAAGTGGAAGCCTTATGAAGGACTGTAGAATTTGTTTTTTTATTTCTGAAAATATCTTCCATCACAAACAGTGCTATCGTGGACTTGTATCGATGACAATATTGTGTGGAACATTTTATTTCTTTGAACGTTACTAGCTACTTCGGTGCCAGAATAGAGACGGTTGGCTCATGAATAGTGTTGTATAAATGCAAGACACACCATAAACCATAAACTCCATGTCATGAGTTGAATTCAAGAGAAGACTGGCTTTATTTGCACCACATGGCATACAGGGTTGTTTGACAATGGTGTTTGTATGTGGAATTCCTTTATTTGTTAAATATATGAACATCAATATTAAGTAAATTAATACAATTATATGATTTTATATTTATTCAGATCTCAATCAATACCATTTTCTATTGAAAAATATATCATTTATAAAATTTATAATGTCTTTATTCGTATATATTGCACCAGATTCTAATAATTTGTGTGTTCACTGATTTACATTTGAACAAAATGATCCATAATTTGACATCTAAAGTCTAATATATGAAGCTATGTTCTCAGTGTATGTAGTTAACACTGATCATATTTTAGTTTCTTGTACTTATACAATATAGACTTAATAATTTGTATTTGCAGCTTCCTGGCGCAGGTTCCCTGATGTCATATTAATGGCAACATTTATAACTTATTCTAGACAGATCATCATAGCCTTTTGAGGAAAAAAAAACAGTTCAACAGTTAAAATTTTCACAAGAACACACAGGTCCAGGAAACTATATTTCCAACAACAATCATCAAGATAACAGTGCTTCTGTCCTTGGATTGAACACTTAATTTAATGATCTGCATTATTGTGCCCATACTGACAAAAGTTTTGAATGACACTTTCCAGTATTATCTTTTAGTTATATTAAAACTTGATAATTTTTGAAAATGTTGCTTTGAGAGCAATCAAATGTTACCATGCTTAAATTTAAGTTAAGTTTTTATTAATGGATTATTATATGAGCAAAATAAATTATTACACAGTTATTTATTATTTAATATTGGTTAAATAATATTCACATTATTAACTCAACAACAGTAACTAAATACATTGTATACAAATGTAAAATATATTTTTTGCAATACTACAACGTGCAATTACAACATTTTGTTTTAAATTTGCTGATACACTTTGAGTAACTATTGAGTTAAATAGCAAATAAGTTAGGTGTATTAGTTTTTAATTTTAGCCAAAAATTACATGTACAGCTCCTAAACATTTATTTCAACTTAATCAAGTAAGAAATTTGAATAAACTAGAGTTTGTGACAATGTTAGTTTTAATATGTCGGATAAATAATATTTTACAAACAACTGTTGTCAATTCTTAAACCCACCCTTCCATACTCATTGATCAGCGTATATTTCCAGACGAGTTATAAATGGTAAAAGTTTATAGTTTTGCATTGTTTATTTGTATTAACAATGAAATTAATTTTGGATGGTCACATACACTTGTTCAATAGTCCAGAATTCACGTTGAAGTTGAAAGCACATTTGATAAAAGTGTTAGAATTAGTTTTTAGAGGGGGTACTTTAACAGTTTGCTTATTTGTCAATATATGAATGCTGTTAACATCACAAAGTTGTGTATTTTATGTATATTATGATAATGTATAGTCTATTTTAACTGTATATAAATGGAAATAAATGTATTTTTAAACTACATAAAAAGATATCAACAGAAACTAAAACTTTTCAGTCCTCCTTGTGTTTTACCCTTAGTAATTTGTTAACCTCGACAACTGTGGTTGCAGGATTAATTTAAAATGATTTTATTCTTTGCAACACAAGTATGTTTTTATGTAAATACTAGGTTGAAAGATGGTTGGATAATTCATTCAGTTATTGGATATCATGGGTCCTGTATGTTGGCATTTGTGTCCACTTTAGTTTTATCTGACGACTGTTTTCCGAGTGACTCTAAGGCCACAACAAATTGATCAGATGTTCGTCGGATTTGCCGCACCTTAAAATCGTAAATCGAAAAAAAAAAATATTTATTTTTAATTTGCGCCCGCACCTACAAGTTTGCCCCGCATCCGATTTTTTTAAATGAAGTTTTCATTAATGAGTCTCATTTTACGTTAAACGCCGTCTTCGTGGTGTACCCAAATCATAACAAGCAATTGGTACTGATATAGACATGAATAAGGCACTTTGCGGCGACTGGTTAATGTCCAGAGCACACAATTTATGACCCAGACCTTTAATCACCAACATCCAGTCTGGCACAGCTGCCATGTGTATTTCAACTGGCAATTTCTTATCATGTTTTATCAAACTTGTGAAAACACAACAAGCTGTTTGTCAGCATTCATTGCCTAATTAAAGATGATTGCTAGCAACCTCTTGTAATATCAGCAGTTAATTAACAGTTAATTAAAGGATTATCTTGTTGATAAAGGATGTGTGAAATGAGATGTCTGGATTATGTCAAATGGACTGATTATGGGGGTATGTTTACATTTCGGACAGTTTGACCAGCGGTTTGTCCTTGATTTCTTACTTCTAATATCCACACATATAAGTTGTTTCTGACTTGTCCATTTTATAAATTCAACGTATCTGTTTGGTGTACATTTTGTTCAGCCTTTATATATTAAGGTACATTTAACAGGGCAAGCCAAGTCATTATGTTAGTTATTAATTTTAATTTATTTATGGATATATTTTGTTAAAATCTTGTAGAAAGTTTAAGAGTGTATGTTTAAATAAAAAACAATTATCCAAGTTTACTGCACTGAACAATTAAGAAAAATGTTAATATAAAAATCGAAGTATACTAATGCTTTTGTTAATGCCATAATTAATTAATATAATACAGCACAGTGAAGTATAATTTTATAGCAATGAAAACAGTAAGATTTAACTATTCCCTGACATGGAAACACGCAACGATGTTGCGAGTCGATAAAAAAAAATGGCTCAAGAAAAATAAGAGCCAGTGTGAGTCCTGGTTTACGGTTTAAAAAAATGGTGGCGTCCAGTTGTTTCGTCGTGTCATTTAAAGATACAGATCTTATACTAGTGATTCCTAAATTGTTTTGTGTTTATTGTATGACATTTCATATTCATGTTATTAAACTGTTGGTAGTGAATGACTTGGTGTATCAAATATATATTTTGATAATGACAATTACCTTGTATAAGGTCTACTTTCTTATAGTTAAGATATGGTTATTTAGTATTTACTGCCGGTCGTTAATTTAATAGCAGAATCACTATTGAAGACTTGTTGCACAAAACCCTTTGCAGGACATGGTCAAAGAAGAAATGGAGAAATTAGTTGCTTAGTTTATTACATATATATTGATTTTGACAACAATTTATGGAACAGAGCAGATGAAGAAGAAATTATTGACAAGATATCAAGTTATGATGGCGTTTGGGAGTAATTTTTAAACACTATGGGCATGATAGGATTTTTTTTTATTTTGCACTTTTCGCTCGCCTCCGATTTTATCGAAAATGGAAAAAAAATATTTTTATTTTGCTCGCTCGCTCCAATTTTGTTTGGACAAAATCCGTAGAACAACTGATCAATTTGTTGTGGCCTAATACTTAATTATAGTAACAATGTTTAGTATTTAGTAGTATTAGTTGTCTAAAATAATAGTATAAGTCACCAAGCTGTTATTGGAATCAGAATATTAGAATTTATGAAGTTTTGTGACATGTTCAGTTGTGATATGTACTAAAAACAGCATTTGGCACGTTACTGTACTAGGTTTTCAAAACCGACCCCTGTATACTTAAGCTGCAAATATTTGTTATACGACGGTGAAAGTTCGTACTTTTTTTGGTATTTCATATGCATAAGTATGTACATAATTTTAGTGGGCTCAATTCACCTATACCCTTTACCTATGTGATTACAACTGACTTTAAAGTATGGACACTCATTTTCCAGTTAGTTGAATTTGTCCTTATTTTTGATAGGGCTACGGTACATATTTTAATGTTTTTCTTTATATTGTTTATATAAACATCACACAGTTGTTATCATCTGCTTATAGATGTCCATGTAACTGTTATGAAGTTTAAAATAACTGAAAATAAAAAACATGAACATGTTTTGAGGCGTTTTCTAATATGACATCATGCCTGCATGAGCAATTTTTTGTCCACAGGGGAGGCATCACAAAAATGCTAATAACTTTTTTATTACACTGTAAAAAGTCTTTACATTTTCAAATACAGTGTCTTATTGATTGTAGATTATGATGGAAAAAAAGTAAACACATTTGTGATCATGACCATTAGTGTGTGACTACCTTAAAGAGAAAATATCAAAAAGAAAATTCACTTTCTCCTGCAAAATTGTGCTGCATTAAAGTATGATTAACTACGTAGTTATGCTACCTTGCTGCTTAGGTTTTCAAACACATTGCATCCTTCTGTGTTAAGAATGCACATGGTCTGTGCAAAGTGATGTCGCTGAAATATATAGCAAAGGTTTATAAATACTTGAAAATTGTTCTATATGGAGCAGTGTTGTTTTTTTCACCTTTGGGGGAAAGGTGGCAGGCCCTTCAGAAGGGGAATTTTATGGCAAAAGGGGAATTTTTTTTTTTTTAGTAAAGCATTAAAACATTTGTATATTCTAGTTTGATATAAAACATTAATCAATTGTTTTGCTACAAATGATAACCGAGATTATGCAAAAACTTGGTTTGATAAAAAAATTGCAGGGATTGTTAATGAAAATTCCTCAATCTTATTCAAATTTTGTCCGATTTTGGTCATTTTTTTTTTTTCAAAATAAAGCTTACATTCTGAGGGGAATTTTAAAGTAAATATTGAGGAAAAATATATACTTTTTTAGCAGGGCAATTTCGTCCCCAAATTGGCCCCCAAAAAACCACTGTGGAGTTTGTGACCAATACACAGAACTGGCAATCAACTGCCAAATCCAGTGGTTAAGTAGTACTTGGAAAAGTATTTTGACTTTCGTACTTTGGAACAAGAAGCCTTTCTGATATTGTTTAACTGACGAGTATATACATACAACTGAATCTCTTACCTCCAATACTGAACCTTCAGAGCTATATAAGGCAGCCAAAACAGATTTCTGAAAGTATGAAGAATATGTAATTATAGGTCTGTACCAAGGCGTTCACATCGTAAATAAACTGTTTTGTACAGTCCATATATAACAGTGACACGCAGATAACATGTATTTATATCAGTTCTTCATAATACATCCTTATTATATGAATAATTTATTTAAATTTGATCTATAGTACTACTATCAATTCAATTACTGACAAAACTTACAGAAGCTGTCTGGAAGGAGTTATTTGTTCCTCTGTGGTCTATATCATGGCACAAACATGACACAAACAGGGAGAAGATTTCTATCTCTCTGAAAAAAAGTTATACCAAAACAACTATATACAGAGACTCTTGATTTTTTTATACAACCAGACATTTCTACTTGTTTATATGTAAGCCTTCTTTTAGTAAATATACATCACCAAAATAAAGTATTATTTAACCAGAATTTATGTATTAATGAAATCATATGGTGTCCACCAAACATGACACAAACAGGGAGAAGATTTCTATCTCTCTGAAAAAAAAGTTATACCAAAACAACTATATACAGAGACTCTTGATTTTTTTTATACAACCAGACATTTCTACTTGTTTATATGTAAGCCTTCTTTTAGTAAATATACATCACCAAAATAAAGTATTATTTAACCAGAATTTATGTATTAATGAAATCATATGGTGTCCACCTTGCTTGAGAATGTTATTGCAATTAAATTGGGACTTGATGTCTCAATAAGCAAAGTGCTTTTAACACAATTGAGCTAAAATGAATACATAAGTTTAAACTTATAAAATCATAAACCAGGGGTGTGGAAATGTTATGCCCGACTTGATAGACGCGGGTAATTTTACTTCAGACAAATGGATTTTCCCGTCTAATTGTCCATGGACAAGTACATCTTCAGGGTGCAAAAATGATGTTTAAGTTGGAAGTTCATTATCAACCATATGCAACAAATATTGACTAGAATTGTCACATGAGTGACGGATATACCCCCACAATATGGCCTTGTCGCAAAACTATGGCATCCATTCGAAAGAATGGACAGAGAGAATGCTTTGATTTGTGAATCAGGTCAACAGTGTATTTGGAAAAATTTAATTTCAATAGGAACCATAGCTCTGTCAACATTTAGTGGTTTGTAACCAAAGTTGAACTTTATCTGTATTTTATGATGTTACACCTATGTACCAAAAATAATTTAAATACATGTATGTGGGGCCATAACTGTGGTTTGTAACCAAAATCAAACTTGACCTGTATTTTATGATGCTACACATGTGTACCAATAATTATTTAAATGTGTCAAGCCATTGTTGAGTTATCGTCAAGAAACCATGTTTTTAGGGAATTTAAGTCAAATAAAGGGCCATAACTCTGTCAAAAGTTAGTCGTTTGTAACCAAAGTCGAACTTGACCCGTATTTTATGATGCTACATGTGTATACCAAGAATTATTTGAATATGTCAAGCCATTTTTGAGTTATCGTCTGGAAATCATGTTTATAGGGAATTTTAAGTCAAAAAGGGGCCATAACTCTGTCAAAATTTAGTGGCTTGTAACCAATATCGAACCTGACCTATATTCTATGATGTTACACATATGCACCAAAAATTATTTAAATATGTCAAGCCTTTCTTGAGTTATCATCCGGAAACCAAAAACCAACAGCTCACTCCTATAAACGCCCCCCAAAACTTCGTTAATATTAACAAATGATTTCAACAGCAAAAATTGCATTGATACACATTATAAGTGTGTAGTAGCAAGGTTAACTTTACAACTTTTTCTCTGGTTACATGTACTAACAATCACAAATAATTTTTGTGAAATAAACGAAGGAAATTTCATTGCAAATGTGAGACGAACAGCTGTTGTAGAACTTTAGGTCTGACCCTTTTTCATTACGTATGTATGGTACAATGTGATTACTCATTTGTATGTCATTATTTTGGAAACAAAACATGTTAAAAGTACAGAAGAACAGCTATGCAAGGAGCTAAATGTATTAAAACCAGATATTGAATTGTTACATACTCAAGATGGTTTTTCAAGTTTAAGGTTCCTAACCAGCTGGTAACAGAACTGTGCGACTGTGTACGCATGCATCCAGTTGTGGTAGGGGGGATTACGGTACCCCTTCTTTACCATCAATATGAACCTGAAATACAAGTAGGACAGAATGCAGAGTTGCAGCTGCGACTGGACCATTCATGAGCATATGTTGGATTTTTTAAACAATATAATGATTTCTGCCGGCACCTTATGAAGTGCAAGGTGCAAATTTGCTTTTATCCAATATAAAAGGCACTGAAAAATGCTAGGAACCTTGGATGAAAATAATGTCATTTATAGGCAATTAATATATTACAAAGAAGACATTGACATATAAAGACATCATTCAAATACAGGACCAATACAAAATAAAAATTGAGAAGAGATACATAGGATCTGACACGAGTTGTCATTTCATACCATATTTTATTAAACGAAGTCATGAATATTGTTAGTAAGCGTGCCTTTGGCGAGCTCACTAACAAATTTCCTGGACGAGTTTAATACAATATGGTACGAAATGACAAACAGTGTCAGATCTTTAATATCACATGCTTTTAAATGAAAAAACAACAACAAGAGGGCCAAAAGGCCCTAGGGCTAACCTGAGCCTAAAGCATCATAATGGCTTTTAACAAAAAGATTGTTTACGATTTCAATATAGCCATATACGGAAAACTGTCCCGCCCCCAGGCGGCCATTATTTTTAACGAATCAAAATGATTTCCAGGAATTTGGTAGATGGTCACCCAAGGAACATGTATGTGAAATTATTTTGAAATTTAGCCAGTGGTTTCAGACAAGAAGATTTTTAAAGTTTTCAATATAGCCATTATAAGGAAAACTGCCCCGCCATCTATAGGCCATGTTTTTTAACAAATCAAAATGATTTCAAGGAATTTGATAGAGGGTCACCCAAGGAACATTCATGTGAAATTATTTTGAAATCCAGCCAGTGGTTTCAGACAAGAAGACTTTTAAAGTTTTCAATATAGCCATATAAAGAAAACTGCCCTGCCCCCTGGCCATGTTTTTTAACAAATCAAAATGATTTCAAGGAGTTTGGTAAAGGGGTAACCCAAGGAACATTTCTTTTAAATCATTTTGAAATCCAGCCAGTGGTTTCAAACTATAAGATTGTAACAGTTTTCAATATAGCAATATAAGGAAAACTGCCTCGCCCCCTATAGGCCATGTTTTTTAACGTATCAAAATGATTTGAAGGAATTTGGTAGAGAGTCACCCAAGGAGCATTTCTGTGAAATTAATTTGAAATCCAGCCAGTGGTTTCAGACTAGAAGATTTTTAAAGTTTTCAAAACAGCCATATAAGGGAACTGCCCCGCCCCCTGGCACTATGTTGTTTTTTTTTAAATCAAAATGATTTCAAGGAATTTGGTACAGGGTCACCAAAGGACCAATTCTGTGAAATTATTTTGAAATCCAGCCAGCAGTTTCAGACTAGAAGATTTTTAAAGTTTCAATATAGTTATATAAGGAAAACTGGCCCGCCCCCCTGGCGGCCATGTTTTTTAAAGATCAAAAATAATTTCAAGGAATTTGGTAGAGGGTCACCCAAGGAACATTTCTGTGAAATTATTTTAAATTTCAAGCAAGTGGTTTCAGACAAGATGATTTTTAAAGTTTTCAATATAGCCACAGAAGGAAAACTGCCCCGCCCCCTGGTGGACATGTGTTTTAACAAATCAAAATGATTTATAGGACTTTGGAAGAGGGTCACCCAAGGAATATTTCTGTGAAAACTATTTTCAAATCCAGCCAGTGGTGTCTGACAAGATTTTTTACGTTTTCCAGTTTTTAAGCTTTTGGTTGCCATGACAACCTGAGTTTGGTTAAAATCCGCCTAGTGGTTTCAGAGAAGTTGTTTGAAGTAAAATGTTGACGACTGATGCCGGACACAGACTGACCACAATAGCTCACCCTTGAGCACTTCGTGCTCAGGTGAGCTAAAAAACTTATAGCTTTACCAAAATATGTTGATAAATCCTAGAAGTTAAGTATTGACTTGACTTCATTTCATGAGGACGACGCATTTCACCCAAATAACGTCATGTGATTGGTCAGTCAAAGAATATATAGCCAATGAAAATGCTCAAAATATTACGTTACACATGTGTAAAATAACAATATTCTAAATGGCTGTATTACATGAAAAACAAGGTATAGCATGTGATAAAACAAGTTGTCAATACCTGGCAATAGTTTCCCTTTTGATTCTCCATCGGTTTAACAGGTTCAAGTCTTCAAACATGGATAAACAAGCCTGCAAAGTGAAAGGGAAGTTATTTCATGCCAAACATAAGCGAACATTATTGAAAATTAAAGAGCTTGGAACAAGGTTATATGTGAACACACATACTACATTTTACAATGCAAAAACATAACCCTTACTGCTGATTACATACAACATGTAAGTTCATATCAAGCGCAACAAACAGTTTACTTGCCGCACTGGAGTCAGAACTAGAGCTATCACTAAAGGTGATTAATACCCCCACACACCGCTTTGGCACAAATGTACAGCTTTAACACAAATGTAGAGCTTTGACACGGAACAATGTATTGACTGAGAAAATAACCTGCATAAAAGGCAAAATGAGCTTGAAATGCAAAATGATGAGTACAAGCGGAAATGATTCACACATATTTGACCTTGAATTGTGACCTTGACCTTTGACTGATAAGCATGAGACATGTGCGTGACACAATGACTAGTCATGTGGAGTATTTGAAGTTATATTAAAATCCTACTAGGCATTATGAAGTTATGGAGCTGAAATGAAATACAAGTATTTGACTTTTGACCTTTAATTGTGACATTGACCTTTGATGGACAAGCATGGGTCATGTGTGCGATGCATCGTCTGGTAATCTGGAATAATAATCTGAACTTATATTAAAATCCTTCCATCCATTACGAAAGTATGGAGTGGAAACAAAATACAAGTATTTTACCCGTATTTGACATTTGACCTTGAATAGTGACCCTGACTTTTGAAGGACAAGCATGGGTCAAGTATGCAACACATCGTCTGGTCATGGGGAATACTTATCTGAAGTTATATTAAAATCCTTCCAGACATTAAGAAGTTATGGAGCAGAAACAAAATACAAGTATTTGACCTTGAATTGTGACCTTGACCTTTGACAGACACGCATGGGTCATGTACATGACATATTGCCTGGTCATGGAGAATAATAATAAAAATTTATATTAAAATACTTCCATGCATTACAAAGTTATGGAGCGGAAATGAAATAAAAGTATTTTACCTTTATTTGACCTTTGACCTTGAATTGTGACCTTGACCTTTGAAGGACAAGCATGGGTCATGTACACAACACATACTCTGGTCATAAGGAATTATTATCTAAAGTTATATTAAAATCCTTCCAGGCATTAAGAAGTAATGGTGAGGTAACAAAATACTTGTATATAATAAAAGTATTGACCTTTGACCTTGAATTGTGACCTTGACCATTGACAGACATGCATGGGTAATGTACGCCACATATTGTCTGGCCATGGAGAATAATAATCTGAAGTTATATTAAAATCATTCCAGGCATTACGAAGTTATGGAGCGGCAACAAAATATGGGACATACAAACGCACCAACATACAGACCAACATGCCTGATTCCTATATAGCCCCCAAATTATGTCAAATTTATTTTCATAAGTTTTATTGATTTGAAGAAAAGCAACCCAAATTACCAGCACGCTTCTTTCTTCTGGCAGAGTCCTAGGTGCGTAGGAGAACTGGATGAAATCGGAATGGAACATACGTGGGTGGGGAATGTCACACGTAGACAGTCCAGTAACGTCATCTGGGCTAACCTGGTTGGATAACAAAACGTTTCATAATACTTTTATACAAGTAATGCATACAATAAAGCAAATAAACAAAGATCAGTTGTGACCGTTTCATGAATTAAAATGTTACACATAACAGTATTATGTTAATCGTGAAATTTGATAACAATGACTGATACTATATTATTAATATTGCTTTTTTTATAAGGCACTTATACAAGAAGAAAATTCTTTATCAAAAATGTAATCACAAAGAAATCTGTTATTATATTATAAAGCAAACACATTAATAGATTTGAGCCACTTTGATGCGAAATAAAGCATGCAAATATTTGTTCAAAAATCCATGCTTGATTAAAGGAAATCCCACCTTTTTGGAAATTAAAGTTAAAATTTAAAAGTAGCCTGCAATAATTTTACTGCAATAAAAACAGGCAAGGGGAACACAAAATAAAGCATAAAAATACATTATTGTTTAATGTCAACTCTATAATGCCCACAATTTTGTTTGTTCAAATAGTTATATCATTAATTTGGAAGTTTTATCTTTAATGTAACTTTTTTCAATCACATTAATTTTCTTAAAATATGAAATCAGAAGATAGTAGGTTATATTGTGGTTTACTGAGAATATCATGATTGCATTGCATGTATGTAGTATTGCACTTCACAAGCTTAAATATTTAGTCCAATGGAATAATAAATACGGTGTTGAAAATTAAAGAATACATAAATAATTTAAGTAGTAATGAACAAAAATCACTTTAAAAAATCGAAAAATATGCTATGCTGACTAATGGAAACAAAAACGTGCCAGGAATTAGACATACTTGAAATGCAAGATTCATGATAGCGATAAGAAAATACAGAAGAGCTGTATGTAAAACAGTCATGCCCCCTCTAGGTTAAAAGCAATCTTTCAAATATCAAAATTGTGAAGATCAGATGAAAACTGTCAACCTCCGCACAGAGATTTAACTGTTTCCCAGTATAGCTGGTTTAAATCCCTGCCCGCACGAAGTTCCACATGACCTTATGCAAACATTTGGCGCGTTTTAAAATCGTGAACAAGCACATGATAAAAACGTGGACAACATGAAATCCTTGCGTTGTTATGCTTACTTATTTATTTATTTAGATTTTGTTTTTCATTTTAACTCTTAATATCTATACCTGGACCAATAATGCAACATGTCTGTGACATTGTTATAAAAAATAATGATACAAAAATAAAATTGTGTACAAAAATAATCTTCAATCTCAATTATTATTGTCTCCCCTGAAAACTTCATAATTTGTAAGTTTTTAACTTGTGCAGTGGTAACTGAGAAGTGTACCAATGGGGAGGTAACCACTGCAAGGAGTTTGGAAAACTGTTGGACAAAGAGAGCAAAACTGCTAATAAGGCCAATTATGGGGTTATATGGTTGATTATCAAACTTGGACTGAGATATTATGGGATAATGAGATAATTATGGGGTTATATGGTTGATTATAAAACTTGACTGAGATATTATGGGATAATGAGATAATTATGGGGTTATATGGTTGATTATCAAACTTGACTGAGATATTATGCCTGGCACAAAAATTTTCATCAAGTCTGGTGAAGACTGGATAAAAACTGTTGAACTTAGAGAAAGGAAACGGCTAAAAAGACCAATTTTAGATAATTTAAAGGGACATAACTCCACAATCCGTGAAGCAATTTGGCTGATAATCAAACTTGGCAGTGATATTAAGCCCACAAGCATTTTCATGATATACGGTAAAGATCGGATGAAAACTGTTAGACTTACTGGTCTACCAACCAACTGACTGACTGACTGAATGGTCGACATTAACAAATCAATATATATACCCCGCCATCTTCGATGGGGGGCATAATAAGAGTGTCACTTCCCTTCTAACACAAGCCGTGTACTCACTAGGAATCAGATATATGAAATGCAGAGCTGATGAGAGCGAGACCAGAATGAAAATATCAGTGTCACTAACCTGCATGTGATAGATCATAAGCTCATTAACCAGTGACTTTCTGTGTTGGGTATCAAGCAATTTCTTGTACATTAAACTCTGTAAATTAGTAGGAAATCAAAACAAAATGCACACCGGTTATACGTCGAGAAGAACAGAGGAATAAAAGGAATAAACTGTACATCTAAACTAAAAACTAAATACAAACATATGGGATTCACACTGACGAAGCGGTAGCATCTGGTGTCGAAGAATAAGTGTAATATATCCTTGCAAAATGTCCTCCTCACATGCTCAAGTGGACAACCTTGACTTTGTTTGGCCAAATAATAGTATCAGCTCCCATTAATGCATTTTTTAATTATGACAATCATTCTGTGTTGACTGTAGCACAAACTAGAACATGTCAAAAGAAAGATGTTGCCATGAATGTTTCTTTCTGGATATTTCTTCTCAGAAAGAGAGCACATGAAGTCAGCTCATTTTATCCACTTTTCTAAGCAGGACACTTGCTGGGTAAAACTGCAGCACAGCTTTTGTGCACCAAACAGTCTCTGTGTTCAGCTACAGCTTGGGTACTCACAATTTAAAGAATAATGATCACCAAAAATTGTACATGCCATCTTTTACTTCGAATTTCGTACAGTTCAGACTGATTGATTTTCAGTTGGATATATGAAGATCATTATCAACAATTTTCCCATGAAAGACCTTTGGCCATATTTGTTTTGGAAACTTCTAGTGTATAACAGCTATATTCCTATTTGTCTGACAAGATTCAAATTTAGCATTAACACTTATTGTTTTTTGTAGGACAAAAGCTGTGCATGAAAGTAAAACATATACAACAAAATCTCACTGTTGTACAAAGAATGGCAATGAGTACTGCAATTTATACTCAAACTTTGCAAATTAAGGAAGTGATGACATAAAATAACATTAAACTGTATTTTTTGATATGATAGTCATTTAATACCATAGAATAATCCAGCTTATTTCAGTGTACAAAAGTTGAAACCCAATACTCAAACTTGTTTACAATACAAAATGTCAAGCACTTCATTACCTTTTATGTTTGCAAATACAGTCAGAACTTGAAGAGAACAGTTATTGTGGAGAGGCTTGCCAGAATAAGGATTGAGATACCCCCCACTGTCTTAATGGCCAGTGACCACAAATGAAGCCTAGCCAACATGTTCACAGGTTGGACCAATATAAAATAGATAAAAACTATCCACCAAACCTCAAAAGTATCCACAATTTAAGTATATGAAAATTTAAGTCGTAATCAAAATTCACTAAAACTCAACATTGGTTTCACATAAGTGGTAAAAGCACTAGTTCTGGTATTCATTTAAAAGTTAAGACTACCTTATACTAACACGTAGTCTAGTACTCCATCCAATGGTTGAGCAATGACTGTAGTTTCAATTGCCATCCCTTGAAATTTGTGAAAACAACATTCTGACAAGTATGGTAAGTAAACTAGCAATGCTAGGACATAGTGCTCTGTACAAAGAAGAAAAGCTCTTATTTTCTAACTAAAAATAATAAACACAATAATATGGGGCTGCTAACTCAGCAAACTTTGTTGTTGTTTTTTTACAACTCAAATCTTGTATAAAGGTCAAACAATTACAAATCAATAAATTCACTGACTGTCAAGTCTGTTAGCTAAATTTAAAACACTGAGAAGACCATGTTTCTACCTCCAAAGATTCAATGTGAATCAGCAACCCAAATAATATGAGGCGTGTCATGGGAAACCAGGGCTTTATGCATGTGCGAAAAGTGTCGTCCCCTATTAGCCTGTGCAGTCCGCACAGGCTTATCCGGGATGACACTTTCCGCCTAAAGTGGATTTATGTTTTCAAGAAACTTCTTTGAAACAGAAAATACATTAAAAGCTAAAAGTGCCGTCCTGTACGGACTGCACAGGCTGATTTGGGAAGACATGTTACGCACATGCATTAAGCCCAGGTTTCCCACGACACGCCTCATATCAACTCAATGCAGACAGGCTATAATGACACTGAATAACAGACTTTCCACTCCAGTTGAAAAAAAAATACAAAACTTTAAACTGGTCCATGTCTTGTCAAGTTTCTAATAACAATCGCTATTCAAATATGACACACTGTCAAATCATGGCCAAGACAGATAAATCAGATGGTTCACATCATTCAGTATCTAAGCATGACTGCAAAGAGACTATGGATAAAAGCAATGGCATCAGGACTGAATATGAAACAAATTCCAAGCAGTCGTATCATTACAATAATCAAAGTAAGATGTAAAAATTTGTCAGGTTTTATTTGCATTTTCTTTTTTTTGTTGTTATTTTTGGTTTTCAATTCCATTTCGGAACATATGATTTCTTGTATACATAATATTATTCTGTTTGCTTAATCAGTCCTGCGCACTTATTTAAAGGAAGATTGCAAAAACTGGGAAAATTTCCAAAACGAGGCTACCAGACGAAGGTTGCACACCACTATACTTTGTCTAACCTTCATATGGTACATCATCAACTCATTGGCAAGGCTATTTCGCACTTTGGCATCCATCACTTTTTTATACATCAGTGACTGAAACAAAGCTTGTGGTATGAACATGCATATGTTTTATTTCGTATATCACATATACATGCTGTATTCAGCTTTGATCTTCACTACTTGTCACCCATATCTAAAACAGGAAACAGAAAAACTTGAAGCTCTATTCTGGATACATGCGATTTTTTTTTTCTCAATAATACATTAGCAAGCTAGAATGTCATGTAAGACTATTACATATACAAGGTCTGGGTTTATCTCTGTCAACATACAAGAATTAAATACCAGAATATGTCAAAATAACCTCGCCAACAAGCAAAGCTGCGAATAATTTCCTGTAAGTCACTGACTGTAGCCTTTAATGAATTCAAGATGATGTAAATGCAACATTTCTCAATTGCCTTTAGCAAAAGTGTCATTGATTTTGTGTTAAAAAGTTAGAATATTTTGCTTCAGTTCCATTTGAATTTAATAGCAGTGGAAACTCACAAAAAAAAACACAACAAATAATAAAATTTATGTGAACAATCATCAATGATGGTTCCAAATAAGAACAATGCAATCAAGATAAAATAATAAGGAAAAATACTCATTCATTCATACATGTCAGCTCAGTCAGTAACTTTCAGGTTCCTCAACACAATGAAACAGTGAGTGTGCTATTTTAACACCTGGGTATGGCATCTCCACAACAAAACTCAATGGTTTATGGGTTAATTTACAGGTAGTCTACCTTCATATGGTACATCATAAGTTCATTTGCTAGATTACTCCGCATTTGAGAGTCAATAACCTTTTTATACATCAGTGACTGAAATTTAAATCAGATTTATTGGCAAAAGCATTATCTGTAATGGTAAAGACTGCTGTCAGCAGCTGTGGTAGATCGCAGTTACATAAATGCAATAATTTCGTAAGCAATAAGATGTAATTATGTCTGGAAAAAAGGCCAATGTTCTAAAATAAATGTACAATTTATTGTAATGGTGCACATCTGAAAACAGAGGCACACTATATTGACATTTCAGCTAAACAGAAATTAAAACTTTAAAAGGACTATGTCAACGAAAAGGACCTCAAGGGGGCAATTTCTTTAAAAAATCTGAAATTTTGATATTAATACTGACATATAATAACAGTTAAAACAGGGTATATATAATGGAAAAAGAGTGAACGCATTCTGAGAAAAAAATCAATTAATAACATGGGTTGTGTTTGTTTGGCACTTTTCCTGTTCACATTTTGACGTCAGAGTTGTGAGCATTTTGTATAACCATATTTTACAAACGACTCCTTACCAAGCTTGATAGCGCGGTTGGTTAGTGCGCTGGCTACTGTCATTTCTTTGTATGGCTCCTAAGTCGTGAGTTCGATATCCACTTGGGGTTTTAATTTTTTCAGGCTTTTTTGCTAATTTGTTTTTATCAAATATCTTATTGTGTGTTATACTATGTTTATTTATTTAATACACATGTCTTAGTAAAGCGTATTTCTATCAATTAATATAATTTATAGTGCAAAAGGAAGCCAATTTTTCTTTGACATAGTCCCTTTAAATACTCAAAATAATATTCCAACAGGTTGGAAAAACACATCAAAGAATTACAGATGATTATTTTAGAAATAATAAACAAAGTTTACATAAAGTCCATTGAATATTAAACATTAAATATTATTTCCAACACATTTAACCTCTAATGCCAACATGTTAGAAGCATCTGCTTTGCAATGTTCTAAATCAGAGATTTTTTAATTAACAGTATCTAACAAAATCAATTATTTATGTGACAGATACCAATTTGTTCCTAAAGTCAGAACTTTACTGTTAGCTTCACATATCAATATTTAATTACTTCTTGATTTGGACATTATTTGTCGTATATCAGCATTCTATTAGGCAATGACAATAAATGCAACGCCACAGATACATACATGGCTTATACTAATGCAGCAGTAGATTCCAAAAGCAGTGGCTACTTCTTCGTCAAACTGAGTAAAACATGGCCCATTCTTCTTGTTACAGAGCTGGGCTACCCCTAGCACCCGACCTCCAAGATAAACATATCCATTGTTAAACTGAACACCATCAAGAGTTCCAGTGGCGTGCCTAGGCATGTATGCGTGAAGAAATTACCGAAATTGCAAAAATGACCTTAAAGTAGCAGTCCAGGAATATGTTCATAAAATATAACTTTGCAGAAATCGTTTCTAATGGACATATTACCGATCAAAATACAACAAACAGCAATGAAATCGGTAAAATTACAACGTTTTGGTAACTTTTTATCGTATAGTTATCGGTATGCAATAGCTGGTGATGCCTCTGGAGTAAATCAGCATGTACATAAGTGTATATTCTGTTCATACCAAGGTTTTTGAAAATATACATTATTAAATGCCTCTCCTAAAAAAGAAACAGTTTTCAGTCGAATAATAACCATTAACGTTCATAAGAACTAATACCAGTTTAAAATGTATTGAATTATATTCCGTGGACTGCGGCTTTGAATTTTAGCCTTGCACAGATCCAGTTAAATTTGTTAACGTAAGTGGACTGTAAATGTGTACCTTGTGAAAATATAGATATCTGAAGCAAAAATCTTCCAAACAAAAGTAATAACATTTAGTTTTCATCATATTTCGCTATGAAATGGGATAATCATGTTTTATGTATAGATACCCTCCATATTGCAGACACGCCATTCTTGCAACATAAGTTCAGGGCTAGCATGCAACCCAACACTGATCAGTTGTGTATTCCATATTCAACCAAAGGCACGCCTCTGATTTCTCATACCAAGTTACAGAAACAATTATACAGTAAGGAGAAAATAGCGATCCTGTATCACTCTCCAGACAATCATAAAAGTTAATTTGCATTTTTTGCCAATTTCTGTCTTCCACAGCAATCACACAAGAACTACATCTAGAAATGCTAAAATGGGATATTCACTTGTAGTTTATATGAATTAAAACAGAACTTAACACAAGTACCATTTAAAGTTATTATTTTTATATTACCTTTTTCATCTTTGATGGGAAAACATAGAATATTCCTGAAAGAGAAAACAACGTACTAATGGCTATTGCCAATTATAACCTTCCACATGAATGTAACGCAATAATTCCTAATATCACACTGTTTAGGAAAATCAAGAACCCTTTTGTTAAACTGGAGGTCGGTCGTTTTTCCTAACCAGTGTGTAATATTCACAGATAGGAACCAAACAGAGGTCCAAACTTGAACAAGTAGTGTATCAAAATAAAGTTCCCTTTATTTGACTGAATCCCTGAATACACCTGATGTACCTTCAATAAATGCCTATGACAAGTATCAAATACATGACAGCAGAAGCTGTCCAAGAAATGGGTATAATGGCTTCAGTTTTATTGACTGAAAATAACTACTATGGATTAGCTACAATGGATTAGGTATATGTGAAAGTTTCTCAGCTTCCACTGGCCAAAGTCAAATTTTGCTTGCCAGATGCCATCCAACCTGTGCTCATTTCCAACTCTGCACAATGTGCTATCACTGGTACTGTTTGCATTAACAACTCTTAGAAATTTTAGGCAAATGTCAAATGCCACAAAAAAAAATAAGATCTCACAAATAATATCACTAGTTCAATTGAAATTTGCAAATCGTATCTTCTACATTTCTATTCCCAGTGACAACTGTAACAAAGCACAGCTTGGAAATACATTAACATTTTTATTACATCAGACAAGTTACTGTTTCTTTCCTTAAATGTCTTCCTAAGCAGATAAAAATGTCGCCCATTCTGGTGTTAGTTTCTGCAATAAGCATCTTTGTCTGCTTGTTTGACAATAACAAATTAAGAAAAAGACGATATCATATGTTTTGGTCTGTAAACATTGACTGACTTAAAATTTGTTTTACGGCTGCTAGTTGGACACTACTGAACATCATAAAAGTGTAGCCTAGAAATAGTAGAGTGCCTGTTATTTATTGCTCTGGACAAAAGATATTGTAATAATAGCTGTATCAACACTAAAGAATCATATAAATATGATTATTTGCAAGTCAACGAAAACAAGTTGTCTTATAAGAAGTATACCTTGATTTGAGAAACATGCTTTTACATTTTATCCATGAGATGACAAATACAGTGGTGTTTAGAACTGAACTGCATCTATGAGTTTTGTAAGTAATAATATAAATAATAAGTAATAATAACAATATTAATCACCATCATCATCATAATCATCATCTTCTTCTTCGATTTCTTCTTCTTAGCTATCATAATCTTCACTATCTCATCATCATTGTAACAACAATAAGATTAATAATATGAGGCGTGTCGTGGGAAAACCAGTCTTAATGCATGTGCATAAAGTGTCGTCCCGGATCAGCCTGTGCAGTCCGCACATGCTAATCCAGGACTACACTTTCTGCCTACAGTGGATTTATGTTTTGAAGAGACTTTCTTGAAACAGAAAATACCGTTAAAGCGGAAAGTGTCATCCCCGATCAGCCTGTATGAACTGCACATGCTGATCCGGGCCGACACTTTATGCACATGCATAAAGCAGGGATGGAAATTAACTTATTTTGTCTGGTTCCTGCATGTTGAACATTCTACACTGCAGATCCGCTATATCGCGATCCGTTATATCGCGATGTCCAATATATTGCAAATCGCGATGTCCAATATATTGCAAATAGGCGGTGGATCCTGATTTTTTTCATGTACTTCAATATTTTCCTATTACAAAATGCTCATAAATAAATCCAGTTTGATCCCGATTTTCGTGCCTTCACGGCGTCTCTTTTATTCACACTCTTGTAGTGCGACAAACAATACGCCGACTCGCTCAACATCAAAGTGTAACAGTTTGACATCAGCTTACAGCGCGCGTGCCACCCATGACAACGTTCTTTCACTGCTGTCGCTCTAGCACCCGCATTACACACAGTCCATGTGGAGGGTGTATACAGTAACGGTATGTCATTAATCAATACTGAGCTATCTGAATGACAATAACGTAATTGATACGGCTTATCTGTTTCTTTTTTGCTACACGAGAAATGCTAACCGCATATCGTTCGCGATATAGACACCTAATTGTGTTGCTGTGTGCTACGAAACTTTTATACAAAAGTAAAGATCTCAATGTTCTAACTTCTCTGCGCTACAAAGTTGTTATATGGCGATCAATACACCCACACTTTCCATGCGGATGACGTTACGTTGTACATGATTGTCAGCAATTTTTCGCGCGCTGTTTCTAACCGATCAAAGAGTTTACATGAAATACATGTGTGTTGTAATTGTTAATAGAATTTATGTTTACTTCACGTGAATAGTGAAATTCTGATAGGCGTTTCAGACTTTATATTTGTATACGCGATTTGAAATTTATTCAACGGAATTTAATGAACAATATTATATTTTCATATACAAATGGAATATTTTACATATGGATTTAATACATAATGGATGTTAACTACATTGAAAAGGGTGAGTTAAAAATTTACTTAATTACATTTATGTTTGATATCGAGGAAAAACAGGCTAGTGTATACATGTATATCTACTGAATGGCTTGGCAAGTTATATCGCGATCCGGATATATCGCGATCGCGATCCGTGGACCCTGCGAATCGCGATATAATGGTGTTACAGTGTAGTAGTATTCAGTATATGGAAATAACTTGCTGAAAACTATATTGGAAATTTAATTCTTTAATAAATCAATACATCAATTATTGCA
Organism: Congeria kusceri; assembly: GCA_027627225.1. NCBI lineage: Eukaryota > Metazoa > Mollusca > Bivalvia > Myida > Dreissenidae > Congeria > Congeria kusceri. The sequence goes on along the minus strand of CM051025.1, from coordinate 18,213,329 downwards.
TACATCCATCAGAACAGAACTTGTGAACTCATAATAATTGTTAAGATTAAGTATTAAAACATGTCAGTCACATAAAAAATAGTCAATTTAATAAAAAAAATGTGTATGGTTAATCTATTAACTAGCTTATAAGAACAGTCTAATTTGTTTTTGTCATAAACTTGTAGATATTTACGTTGAGCATCGTTTGACTGCCTTTCTTTTTCTGGGGGCTTTTTAGCCCCTTCAACTTATTTCCCCATATTAAATATAAAAAAAAAACATGGTAAAGAATCGAACTAACTTATTATTAACAAATAGATGCCGCTCTTTGTTAGAATTTGCAAAAACAACGTTAAACACGCATAAAAACTATATCTGCTTCAAAAACAATGGGGGCAGCTATCTTTTAATGCACAAGACAAAACAAGTGTTACGATTGGCTGAGATATGTTTCGATAGCATTTATTGGACAAACAATTAATACACAGAGATATAAGAAAATTTATGAGTAATTGTTATCGGAAGTGGATTTAAACTTTTTTAAAAGCTATTCGCCAAAGTGGACTACCAGCTTTTTGGAATCACCCGCCCACTGCAATATTCAGTCGCCTGGGGTGAGTGGGCGCCCGTTAATTTCCATCCCTTTTTAAGCCAGGGTTTCCCAAGAGTAGTCTCATATATAATTAATAATGTACCTGGTTCTAAATCCAGTGGTATCATCGATCCCTCTGTAGAACAGGGGATGGGAGTATGCATCTTTGATATTGAGCAATTCACCTGCAACAAACTGAGCTGTAACATATCTACTCCAACAGCAGTATCACTACAAAAGTCCACACACACCAATATTACACAGATAGTGATGCAGTGTCTTTGCATCTTCTTACAAATAAACATATCTTCTGCCATCACATTCTTACATGGTTGGCCGTAACAACATATTCTCAACATGTAATATATCATACGGATTGTATTCAGAATGTACTGTCAACATGCAATATATACCTGAGGTGGCCACTTTCCCAGCTATACCCTGAGAAATTGGCAGTCTGATCTCTTCCTGGACCTGAAACACATGCCATAGATGCCGGAAATTATAACTTAATCTACAACTATACTTAAAAGCAACTAGAACTCTGCAAGCCGGATGTGTCACCTGACGGGGCATAACTCAAGTACGATAAGAGCAATTATGCCGAAAACCAAACTTGACCTTTCTTTTTTTGTCTACTAACTCTTCCCTGAAGTTTCATAATGATTGCACAAAAACACCACAAGTTATTGTCTGCACAAACTAAAGGGGATGCTGCCGCAGGTGGCAAAGTAACCCCTATATGTCAACTTTTCAAGAGACACAATTACACAAGATTCTAATGCTCTTTAAACAAATACATAAATCACCGACAATAAAATACTAGATCTTCCATGGGTATGTACAATTCAAGTAACGAGGTTAAACCAATATCATACTGAGCCAATGCAAGTAAAAATTCCAACAGAACGTTCAGTTAGAAATTCTTACTTCGTTGTTTTTATTTGTTGTAATTCCATCGAAAACCTTTGCTACAAGTTCATCTGTATCATTGTCTATAAGAAATACAGAGCACCTGAAACACAAATGAAAATGATAAATGTGCTGAATTAACACACTATTATGTGAAGTCAGAATAAGACATCAAACATAGAATAGACTGTTTTATTACACCAATGTTTTATATGCAATTAGCAGTATGTGCGTCAAAGGTTTTGCGCAGTAATTATTACAGTATACATCTGTATTCATGATTGCATCATAAAAAGTTAACTTTGTTTTTGTTTGTTTTGTTTGTCTGGATTTTTTCGCCGTTTTTTAACAGTATTTTAGTCATATCACGGCGGTTAGTTAACCTACTCACGCATTTCCTTGGAAGCTTAGCCGATCTAAGCGGTTTACCAATACTAAGCGCACATACCTATGCCAGTAACTGACAACTGCCCTACTTGAATCAGAGGGAGGGGGAGAATGGCCGTAGAAATAATTACATGACCATTCCCCACACAAGTTATGTATATGTATAGGTAAATTGAAAGATTTAAATTGCAGAAGATTACAGCGTGTTTGTAAACAGAAAACAATGATTCCCCCTATTTACAATGAATGGTTGATCCCCTCATTATCACAAAAATTTAAACCGACTATATACATCGAGAAAAGTATGACAATAAAACAGAACTGTGTCCAGACATGCATGAACACAGTGAAAACTATATAAGACAACATCAGTTTTAAAGAAAGAGTAATGAAACATTGTGAATAATATCATTAATATAGTGTGTATTAAATAACCAAAATAAAAGAGACTGAATTGCCCAGTAATATGTGAAACAAGAGCTGTCAGAGGACAGCACGCTCGACTATTCTAAGTATTTCAGTTGGTACATATTTGGATAGTGAAAGTGGCATAAATTTGTTAGAATACAAAACTTTTAAGTCAACCCTTGTATAGTTTATACATTTTTGGAACAAAAACTTTAACCACAAAATCTATGTAAAAAGTGTGCATAACTCTGTCAAAATACAAAACAGAGTAATAGTGCCAAAGGTTAGCCCAAGTTTCAAGTGAGTAACTTATGTAGTTTTGAAATTACACAACTTTTGAATATAAGCTTTAACCAGAAAATCTATGTGAAAAAGGTTCATAACTGTGTCAAAATACAAAACAGAGTTATGGGGAATGTTGCCCCTGATACAAGAGTTGATAACAAGGGTAAGTTCCAAGTTTCAGGTGAGTAACTTACAGGATTTTGAGGTTACCAAACTTTTAAATATAAACTTTAAACAGAAAATCTAAGTGAAAAGGGGGCATAACTCTGTCAAAAAATATACAAAGTAGAGTTATGTGTAATGTTGCTCCTGATACTAGAGTTGATGAAAAGTTAGTTCCAAGTTTAAAGTTAAAAGCTTAATATGTAGTATTGAAGTTACAAAACTTTTGAATATAAACTTTAACCAGAAAATCTATGTGAAAAAGGGGCATAACTCTGTCAAAATACAAAAAGAGTGATGGGGAATATTGCCCCTGATACTGAAGCTGATGACAATGGTTAGTTCCAAGTTTCAAGTAAATAACTAATGTAGTTTTGAAGTTACAAAACTTTTGAATATAAACTTTAACCAGAAAATCTAAGTAAAAAAGGGGGATAACTCTGTCAAAATACAAAACAGAGTTATTGGGAATGTTGTCCCTGATACTGGAGTTGATAACAAAGGTATATTCCAAGTTTCAACAGAATAACTTATGTAGTTTTGAAGTTACAAGACTTTTGAATAAAAAATTTAACCAATTCAGACGTGGACGCCGACGCTGGGGTAGTAGGATAGCCCACCTATTCTTCAAATAGTCGAACTAAAAAGTACACATAACAGTTTCATTTTATGTTTGATGTCTTATTCTAACTTCACATTATACAGTGCTGATGATTTTAGTCAAACAGATTACTTACCACCAAGACCAATACATCAGGAAGTATGGTATATATTAGACAGCTTGGACACAATTTATAGAAAATTTATATTAATTAAAACAAACTTGTATTTAAGTTTAAACTTATATTTATTTATTTAAACACCAATTCATAAAAATTGTCCAACAGAAACCATACATCTTCATATGTGTGTAATCATTAATGTATATACCTTTCTGCATTGGTTAGATTGCGGGCTTGTTGCATAATCTCTCGTAGTAGTTTTGTGAGGTCATCTGCAAATCAAACATAAGACAGTCAGATGGCCATTTTAATGTAATTGACAGTTTAAGGTCCTCTATGTATTCTGAATTGCTTGTGTACATAATATGCATGTAATCAATGGCAAGAACCAATGTTTTAACATGTAAGCCTTCTGTCGGAGGTATTAAAAGGTTACTAAATAAATTAATTAAATATTTTTATGCATAATCATAATCAGTGTTTTTCAGTGGAACAGAAGTTAAATGATAACAAGTACAAGCACATAATTACTCAACATCAATTTACAAGGGAATTAAATTACTTCAAAAGTTTCAAATGATCTTGTTAACATTCACTCAGAAAAATAATTCAGCAACCTGAGGCTGATGCATTTCAACTTAAAAATGCTATTAACTGAAGACAAATTCCAAAGCAATGACGCCAGCAATTCCCTGGTGTAGATTTTCTATTGACAATAAATATGTTCAACTGTAAAAAAGATGGACCCCAGTTGCCCAGTTGGCAAAACAATGACTTGTGGTTCACAAACATAGTTATTTATTGCTAAACTAAGTATACTTTCAGGTTTAGTTCATTGAGGCCTTTAGACAATGTATTCAGCCATACAAAAAGATGTGGAAAACGTTAATGGTTCATTATTTACTAGTGCAATATGGCACTATGTCATCAAAACAGAAGACAAATATGTATACAAGCAGAAAAGGTAATCAAGTGATAGGAACACACTATTCATGTTATTTTGGCAAAAAGCACATTGAAGGAATACAATTATTTTTTAGATACCAATAAGTATGATGTTCTGAAATGTAAAATCATTCTACAATATACAAAGCACAATTCCAAGTTTAGGTTTTAAAAGCGAAGACTAAGTTTAACACCAAAAAACAGTTATTTCAAACAAATGTTAATTTTTAAAATAAGTTATCAGTATATTTACCTGACCAATTAGTTCAATAATTAAGCTTCTATTGTTAGCAGTTTCATATTTTTGTGAAACACAACTATAGCAACACACCTAGTTGCCAAATGGAAATCTTAGTACTGAACTACTATGTCTAATTATTTCAATCAAAATGTACAGCTATATCCATTTCTAAACTTACCAACTTTGAAATGGACATAAATAAAACCTTATTATGAAAACATCTAAAGAAAATATTAATAACAACATGAAATTTAATGGCAACCCACAATAGCTTAAATGTATAAATATTAATTTTATTTCAACATGAAGTTAAACAGCAACAGATAATACCTTAAATTTATCAATATAAATTTCAACATTAAGTTCAACAGCAAAACACAACAATGCAATGCATTTGAATTATTAATTTCAACATGAATTTCAACTTCAGCACACAACACTACCTCAAATTTATAAACATAAATTCAACATGAAGTTCAACATCAACACACACAATTTATAAACAATAATTTCAACATGAAGTTAAACTTCAACACACAACACCTTCAACTTATAAGTTAAAGCTAACTGCAACACGCAACAATACCTAAGGTGATAGTTTTACAGACAGCTGTAGGCACTTGAATGTCAGAGAGGTCCACATCACTCAAGCTCACTACCACGGGCTGTTCTTTGCTCTCATCATCCATAGTATCGATACTAAATGCCTCAATCACATCGTGGATAGCTTTCCATGATTGTACTTGACCAGAGTGGGACATGCTGTATATTCGCAGCTCCGTGTCATTCATGTCTTTTGTATCAATCAGTAAAAATGCATTGTTATGGGCCCCAGCACTATCATCCTTACAAAATGTCTTTTCATTTGAAAACAGCGGCTCACTGAAGCATTTTTTTATTGCATGGTTTGTGTTTGGGTTTGCATTTTTAGAAGGGAAACCAAGGATATCTGGTCTCAGATCCATGGGTTCTAATGGAAATCTAGCAGCAAGATTTTCATGGGAGTCAAAGAATTTGTCATCAGGACTGTCTAAATCCTTTTCTCTCCTGTCTTCATCAACATCCTTCACATCTTCTTTAGTGTTAACATCATGGTCACTTTCGCTGGAGGCAGTCATGAAGGACAGCTGTGTATCTGATACGGACTCCAGTGGTTCAAAAGACTCTCCAATGTTTTCTGACATATCTGTATACTCCAAAACTGAATCTAATACAGGTGCATAAAATGTGAACTTTGATGGTGTTTTATCATGACCTGAGTCACAAGATTCACCAACATCTTCAACGCAAGGCAAAGGAGTTTGCTGCTTCCTGTCCATCTCTTGCACCAGTTCATGTCCTGTATATTGTGGTTCTGTTTTGATGTCCACCATATTTAATGTTTTGTCTAAAGACTCATCAACAGATTCAGCAAAAACGGAATCATTGTGAATGTCCTCTAAATCTTCAGTTATGGTTTTGTCCCTGTTGTTACCACGATATCCAGCTACCTCTCCCACATCTTCCAGCTTATTTTCTGCACCTGTCTCAAGCCTTAAACTCCTCTGCAGACTGTTATCAATTTCAAATGCTAAAGAAGCCAAGCTTTTTCTGAATTCTGTTTCTGTCATGTTTTCTTCCCGCATATGTTCAATGATCTGCAGGCATTGTTCTGCTTTCTCAGTCAGTAGAACTTCCTCATCATCAAGAAGACCATAGTCAAAGCCAGTGTCATTGCAACCTGTACTGACATAATCTTTACCTTCACCAAAGTCACTTGTCATTTCTGCTGTTTTATTCGTATCAGAATCCAATGAAATATTTGTGACAGTGTCCTCTTCAGGGATGTTACATTGATTACTTTTATACGCTTTTGGTCTTGTATCCTTATACAAACTTGTGCCAGAATCTTGAGCTTGGACCTTGTTAACATTTGGCATCATATCAGGACTGGCTACAATACCATCATTGCTAATCATATATGACGGATATATCTCCGTACCAAACTGCCTGTGAATGTCGGCCAAATGCATAGACAAGTATGTGAAGACCATGATAAGCCTCCTGACCTTGAACTCACCTAGGTTAGTGAAGAGATGCCTGGCAACCTGCAGCAGGGCCTGGGTTTGAACCTTCAACTTGTGCTCATTCTGGAATGCCAGGGTACTGGTGAGCACTGCGGCTGTGTAACGGAAGCATTGGCGAACGGTGGATATGTCATGGTCTGTGAATCTGAAGCAAACAATTTTGTAATGCAATTACTTTCAGAAGAAAAAAAGTATGCTTTTGAATCTAAGCTTCATGGGTAAGGCGAGAGTGCAAAAGATTAAATGCAAAACAAACAATGGGCTATAATTCCACCAAAAAAATAACAGAATCACAAAAGCCTGACAATATGCGCTGGGGCACTTGGTGACAATAGTTCTATGAAAGTTTGGTCGAAATCGCTTGAGAAATGTAGGAGGAGCTGCGCTCTGAAGAAATTGTTTATGCCCGCCTGCCGACGTTCACCAATACAATAACCAGAGTTTTCCTACTTTTAAGGGAGTTGCAAAACTAAATACTCAGAAAACGGACCAAAATTTAAGCCAGAAATAGAAAACCTTAAGTACCCAAACCTTCTCAGAAATAGTTGACATGAAGCAACATATATTCAAATATATCATTATTCACATAAACTATTCCTATGAATATGGAATAATAACACTTTAACCTACTGGCACATCATCTTTTTAAGAGCAAACCGATTAGTTATAAGAGGGATGATTCAGAATAACCCGGAATTTAGTCACACATTCATTAATATTTATTACACTTCCATTAAATATACACCAAAACCAAGCGGAATCTATCCGCTTTACAGGATACAAAAAAAATATTGCAATCAAACAATACGTAACCAGCACATACACATTCAAACAAACAGTGTAATGCGGCGCACAGTCCCTGCATCATGTACTTCCACGTCAGACAACATAATAAGATTTATTCGCCGCCGCACCCGATACAACGTCGGTACCTATGTATCCACTGCGTGAAGATGTTCTCGTACCAGGATGAGTCGTACTGTTTGACAATTTCAGATGTCACTCTCGGTAATTTTGCTAGCGTGTCAAACCGGTGACCCTTCAACTACAACTTAATTGTGGAGAAAACCGAGAAATATTTAATTTGATTTAATTGAAGAATTAATCTTATCTAATTGAAATGAATGACTAAAACAAACCTAAAACATATGCATATATTCAGTGAGAATTCTGTAGATTGTCGCATAGCTGATATAAAACATTTCTGCTAGGCCGCGCACGGTAGCCCGTCTGTCTTTTTCTAGCATCTCAGCGACAGAAGACGTCAGAGTCGTACGCATTTCCCTACTCCGACCACAACCCGCATCATCTTCATGGCTGGTCCAACCATCTGAAAAGCATCTGTGCCACGCAAAAATTGTCGTCTTTTTCATGGCTTTCTTGTGTAGAGTTTCCCTTAACATATTAATTGTCGCCGAAGGAGACTTTCCGAGCTGCTGACAAAACTTGATGATAGCACGGATTTCCAGACGTTCTGATAACCATATTTTGCGAGTTTTCAACGTTGTGACTATGGAGCATTGAAACTTGTTTACATTAGCACCCAACGATCAAATGACATCAAATTTTAATATGAAGTCATTCTTGTGAAACGTTACGATCTGGCGAAATTTTAACAACATGCGTTCATTTTTTCACGTATTACGGCGAATTATAAATATCAACGTACGTCGTGTTTTGTAAACTTTTCCGCTGTAGCGTTACCATGGTTATTTTTGGCAAATTACAACGGTACTGGACGATAGCAAATAAATAATATTTCTAGCTGAAACAACTGAAACATTGAGTTTTACAAAGATTGACCTTTGAGTGTGACCTTGACCTTAAGGTCGAGACTGCTCCATGCCTTCTGCACATTGCCTCAATGTGATAAACATTTGAGCTAAGTTTTATGAAAATCCTTCAAAGCGCATATGAGATATGGAGCAGACACAAAAATGGTGGCCCAAAACCATTTGACCTTCAAGTGTGACCTTGACCTTGAGGTGACATGACTGCCTCATGCCTTCTGCACATTGCATCAATGTGATAAACATTTGAGGCAAGTTTCATAAAAATCCTTTAAAGGACACAGGAGATATAGAACGGACATGAAAATACAGGCTCAAACATTCAACCTTCAAGTGTGACCTTGACCTTGAGTTGGTGTGACTGGCTTATGCCTTCTCACATGGTCTCAATGAGCAAAACATTTGAGCCAAGTTTCATGAAAATCCTTCAAAGGGTATAGGGGATATGGAGTGGACACGAAAAATGGAAACGAAAACTGAGGCTCAAAAATTTAACCTTCAAGTGTTACCTTGACCTTGAGCCGACGTGAAATGCCCATGCCTTCTGCACATCGTCTCAATGACCTAAACATTTGAGCCAAGTTTCATGAAAATCCTTCTAAAGGCAAAGGAGATATGAAGCAGACAAAAAATGGAGGCTCGCATATTTGACCTTCAAGTGTGACCTTGACCTTGAGGTGGCATGACTGGCTCATGCATTCTGCACATCGTCTCAATGACCTAAACATTTGAGCCAAGTTTGATGAAAATCCTTCAAAGGGTATAGGAGATATGGAGCGGACCCAAAAATGTTACGGACAGACGGACGAAGGGCATTCCTATAACCCCCTCCCGCTTCACGGTGGGGGATTAAGATTAATTATAAGATTTATTAACACATTCCCAGTTATTCTGGATCTTCCCTCGTATGATGTTTTATGGACAAAGTTGAATATAAATAGTGAGATATTGATACAGATCTATAGGCTCATGTGTTTTATGTTGTCAAAATGCTACCATTTAAATTCAATAATTAAAAACAACAGGGCCTAGGACGCTCACCTGAGACCTTGTAACCCAACTGGAATTTGCATCCCCGAGGTGTGGCTTATTTTTTTCCAAGGGGCATAATTTGAACAATCTTGAACAAACCTTGCAGTTTCAGGTATAGATTGTTAAAGTCATTCTGCTATTTAAGTCTATTTAAACCATGTAACCCCCGGGGTGTGGCCAATTTTGACCCTAGGGGCATAAATTGAGCAATACTTGTAGAGGACCACTATAGGATGCTACATACCAAATATGAAACCTCTGGACCTTGGGGTTTCAGAGAACAAGATTTTTAAACACATTTTGCTATTTAAGTCTATATAAACCATGTGAATCCCGGGCATGGCCCAGGGGCATAATTTGAACATTCTTTGTAGAGGACCACTATACGATGTTACATACCAAATATGAAACCTCTGGGCCAGTGGTTTCAGAGGAGAAGATTTTTAAGGTCATTTGCTATATATTCTATATAAACCATGCGACCCCCCCCCCCGGGGCGTGGCCGTTTTGACCCCAGGGGCTAATTTGAACAAACTTTGTGAAGAACCACTAAAGGATGTTACAAACCAAATATGAAACCTCTGGGCCGTGCGGTTTCACAGAAGATTTTAAAAGTCATTTTGCTATATATTCTATATAAACCATGTGACCCCCGGGGCGTGGCCAGTTTTGACCACAGGGGCATAATTTCATCAATCTTTGTAGAGGACCACTATAGGATGTTACATACCAAATATGAAACCTCTGGGCCTTGCGGTATCAGAGAAGAAGACTTTTTGAGTTTACACTTTTTTAATCTATTTTTAGCTCTGGTGACCTACATATGCAGCGGACCGTAACAATTTTAACAACTTTGAAAGAGGGTCACTGTGAAGTCTGGTAAAAATCTGCCAAGTGGTTTAGGAGATGTTGTTTGAATGAAAAGTTGACGACGGACGCACGCACGCACGCACGGACGACGGACAATGGGCAATCACAAAAGCTCAACATGAGCACTTTGTGCTCAGGCAAGCTAAAAAATATAACTCAATATTACAGACATCTCACATTTGTACTGTTAATTTGATCTTTTAAAGACCTAACCTCGTATTTTGTTACATCTCTGTATGGAATCAATACTTTGCAATAATGAGAAATCATACAAATGACTCATTCAATATCAGAGCGCCAACAAAAAGATTTCAAGTTAAAGAATCCCTATTCATTACTAAACATGTTATTGTTAGAAAAACACAGGACAGAAAATCCATTGCTTGATTGTTTTAACAAGTCAATATGTCATGTGGAAAGACAATAAAACCTTGGGAATTATCTAAGGCATGTCATCCATAATATAGATCCTCGCTGGATCTTTAATTGAAAACATAGAAAGTCTTCCAGATAAGGAAAAGGTTCACGCTGGATGTCTATCAGGAAATTACTTTTTTTCAGGTTCAGTTTAACTTGTTCATGCTGGCTCTTTAGATAAAGGAGGACTAATAGTTTAGGAAGCATGTGGATTGAGCTAATGGAAGCGCACAGACAAGGTATTAGATGAGGCAGTGCCTTATAATAAATAACCAAGAAGACTGTTGTTTTTTTCGGCGTAGCTGTCTAAGATCACTTTTGACCTAGACTTCTTACGATAATTATGCAGCGGACAAATTGAATGCCAATAGAATTGGGCAAATTTTCTAATTTTCGGGAATGCAAACTTCAAACAATGGTTTAACGTATACCAATAACTGTTGCATACTTTTGGGGATTAAAAATTTGCATAATTTTTTACATAAGCGGTTAAAATGAAGTTATAAACATATCCTCGACATATACTCTAGAACTGAGGCTAATTATGAAACGTATTTTCTCATTGTATGCCATAAACAGTATGCTGTATTCATTCACGTAACGAAACAACTATTTTGTTTAGCCTACATTTATATAAGCGCTACGCTCTATAAATAGCAATTATGCAATGTTCCCATTCATAAATCTCATTCACAGAGTTGCCGTTCCATGTAGCCCATTGATTCTAGCGAGTTCTTCACATTCCAGAAACAGTAGTGTCATTCTAAAAATAGCGTGCCTAGCTAGAAACAGTGTATAGCTGTGTTAATATACTCGTACATGCATCAATAATAGCGTTCAGAGAATCATAAACCTACAAATTTAAATAAATGGGAAATTTATATTTATAAACTTACTGTTAATTTGAATTAAAATTGTGGTTACGATTTATTAACGATTATTTATAATTGCATTTTCTATCAATTTCTCCAGTAGATATTATTTAATATGTAAAACGATGCTACATTTTCAATAGATAAAATGTTATGAAAGAATACGTCGAATAAGTAAATAGTTATTCGCGTAGCATGAATACACAATTTGCAGTACTAATTATACACAGGAAGCCTTGAAATATCATATTTCTACTGATAGAATTTAAAAGCGTCATAGTCTAATGAATTTTCATGTTTGCGTTATCAAAAATAAAGTCTTAACATTTCAAAAATCGCTGAATGTTCCCTGACTATTGCTTTTTATTGGGATACACAGCATAAATGCTTTTTGACTTCAAATCGTTATTATATTTGATAACTAACATGAATGGTATATTACCGGTACTATAAATAACTAGATAGACTCGTCTGATACATAATAATTTTAATTCATTCCCGAAATTATTTTCTTACATTGTTAATTAGTTAAATCGGCTTGACAAATTCAGATAACAATTATGTCAACCTAAATTATTTTGGTTATTAGAGTTTAGAGTTTATTTCAAGATACATTAGGCTTTAAAGCCCATGAGTACACATATATTACAACACAATTATAGTCAAACGTCGTCAATAACGTACAGGCATATAAATAACTGTTTTATGCAATACCAATTTTAACATTTATATAGTATGAATAACAAAACGTAAATCGTATTAAGTTTTTAACATGCTAGTACAACAAATTCTTGTATATTGAGTTATAATGCTATGAAAAATAACATTGTAAACTGAGACATACAATAGTTGTATCGAGAGAAACTATTGATAATATAATTCTGTTCTCAATTTAAAAGCATTAAAAATAAATGTGGCAAGGTTTCTAATTGTCTTTTGATTGTCAGTCTGTAAGAGTTCAATAAATTTTATCATATTTGTATGCTTCCAATAATATTTATTTATATACTGTTTTTTAAAAGAGTTAAATACTGGGCATTCGTGTAAAAAATGAAACTTGTCTTCCAGAATATTACAATGTTTACATTTTCTATTTTGATATAGTGTCTTTTCAGGCTTGTGCCATCTCCCTGCTTCTACTTCAAGTCTGTGAGCAGATACTCTAAAACGAGTTAACTCGATTCTTAATTTTGATAAAGTTACTACATTTAGATAGGGCTGAAATTTAAAGCTTCCATAAAGGCTATAACTTCTACCCCTGGTCGATCGTTGTAAATCAGTTGACCAGTTTTGAACATATATCACTGGTGGATACATGGAGCTGTATGATTGGTTTATTCACAGCATAGATATTAATGATAATTTTATTTAATTTTTAAACTAATAAATTTATCTTTAAATTAACTTTTTAGTCCGAGACGTTTTCTTATAGTGTCCGAAAAATCTGGGGTCCAATAAGTCTTTTAATATTGGTGGGGACCAAAATATCTGGGGTCTGAGAAGTCACGTAACCGATCATTTTGGCCGTCTGTTTTGGTAATTTTTAAATGACATCTCAATATTAATTTCAACGCCGATTGTCTTTTTTAAAGACATTTCTTGTTTATATCATACTCAAGTTACACATAGAAAAACAATGGAATTAAGTACAGTGGACTTGCGATGGCTCAAAGCACAGGGACCGGCAAGAAAACTTTCAGCCATTGAAACTTCGAGCTTTATGGAGTTTGAGAATGTAGAATGTATAAATGAGGTGCGTCGTGGGAAAACTGGTCTTAATGCATGTGCGTAAAGTGTCGTCCCGGATAAGCCTGTGCAGTCCACACAGGCTGATATAGGAAGGCACTTTTCGCTTTTATGGTATTTTCTGTTTCAAAAAAGTCTCTTCTAACCATAAATCCACTTTAGGCGGGAAGTGCCGTCCTGGATCAGCCTGTGCGGACTGCACAGGCTGATCTGGGACAACACTGTACGCACATGCATTAAGTCCGGTTTTCCCACGACGTGCCTCAAATATATTATATAATAATAAGACCGACATTTGTCTGCATTATTTTCAAATCCCCAATTAAAGAGTATTCCGATAAAATTAATGATAATTTACATACAACAAACATTTGTTTATATAATTTATTTATGTTCTTTATGCTTAGTTAGTCAAAGCTGTGAAATAAATTATTGCGCTCTCTCAAGACTTAACACTAATCAAGCACATCTAATATATTAATCACTCAATGCGGCAGAAGCGAGTTTGAGCCAAACAAACAATTAAACGTGTGAATGTCTGTGACAAACACTTCGAGATATCAGAAAATTCTACCCTCGTGAATTCGAGCCAAACGACAAAAATGTATATGAATATATAGCGATAAAATATTGGTCCCTCGAAGAAGCTTCGAGCCAACGGCAAGTTCAAGACAAGCCTCTTTGATGCATTGAGAGTCAACTGTATATCTATTAACACAGAATGTTATGCACTTAATTTTCACTATATGTTTTCCTGACTGCTTGAAGGAGGGGGCAGTGTTGCACGAACATGTTTACTGATTTTAATAGCCATATATTTTGACACTTATGTAATTCCCTATTCATTGAATTAGCAATAAATATACATGGCCTGCCAATAAAATGAATAATGACATTACAACCTTATTTTCTGCAAACAAGGCTGAATATTACACTTTCTAGATTCAAAGTTACACTTTGGAGAAGCAATCTCTATCTCAAAATATACATTCAACAATTCTAATCTCAAAGAAAACATTTACCTCTCTTTACAGAAATTGCAAACCCCAATAAACTTTTACATTAATAATCAAAACATCACAAATATTCATTTATAACAAAAGTGTGAAAGTCATCCGTGAAATACTTTGAATTCTATTAATTTTTTATTATACATTTGTGTTTCTTCTAAGTATTACACTTCACTGAAAAAGCATATTCAGTATTGCAATTTACTGAAAAATATATACCCTCACAATATGGCCTTGTCAGAAAACTGTGGCATCCAGTCAAAAGAAATGGACAGATAGAGAATGCTTTAATTTGTGAATGGTCAACAGTATATTTTGAAAAATTTATTTCAATAGGAGCCATAACTCTGACAACATTTAGTGGTTTGTAACCAAAGTAGAACTTGATCTGTATTTTATGATGTTACACCTATGTACCAAAATAATTTAAATATGTGAAGCCTTTCATGAGTTACTGTCCATGTTGTTCCGGAATTTAAGTCAAAAAGGGGCCATAACTGTGTCAAACTTTAGTGGTTAGTGACCAAAGTCGAACTTGACCTGTATTTTATGATGCTACACATGTGTACCAATAATTATTTAAATATGTCAAGCCATTTTTGAGTTATCATCAGGAAACCATGTTGTTAGGGAATTTAAGTCAAATAAAGGGCCATAACTCTTTCAACATTTAGTGGTTTGTAACTAAAGTCGAACTTGACCCATACTTTATGATGCTACACATGTATACCAAGAATTATTTGAATATATCAAGCCATTCTTGAATTATTGTCCGGAAATCATGTTTTCTGGGAATTTTAAGTCGAAAAGGGGCCATAACTCTGTCAAAATGTAAGGGTTTGTAACCAACATCGAACTTGACCTGTATTCTATGATGTTACACATGTGTACCACAAATTATTTGAAAATGTCTTGAGTTATCATCCGGAAACCATGTTCTTAGGGAATTTTAAGTCGAAAAAGGCCATAACTCTGTCAAAATTTAGTGGTTTGTATCCAACATCGAACTTGACCTGTATTCTATGATGTTACACATGTGTACCACAAATTATTTAAATATGTCAAGCCTTTCTTGAGTTATCATCCAGAAACCATAAACCAACAGACCGACAAGCTCATTCCTATATATTCCCCCTTAACTTCCTTTGTGGGGGTATAAATACACAAGAGCTAATAATGTACAGCCTTTTTGGAGATTGAACATGAATGACAAAATAAAATAAAAGCAATTAAAACCTACACAGTTACACAGCATTTTATTGTCTATAACATAGTGTACTTTAACAAAAACTATAATTAAATGGAAAATAGTATTAACATAATTTAGTTTATACATATTTTTATTCTACAAGCTTAGGTAATTATGTTTTATTCTGCTGCCAAAACTTAGTAAGTTTTTTGTTCAGCATTTTAATTGTTAAGATTGATAGTCATATATCAATGCATTAGCTCTCAAGAACCTAGATCAATATGCTTCGATGTTTCTTTTCTGTCCAGCCAATTGATAACACAACATTGGAAATTACAATGAAGAGAATGTGATGGAGAAATTATGCATGAACTACAATACTTTTTGTATAAGCAAAGAACATAACAAATGAAAGTCTATGTTTGCACACAAGACCAAATACCCTTGCAATGGATGTACGGAATTGCATTTTGTTTGGTAATGACACAGACATACAAGACCAAATACCCTTGCAATGGATGTACGGAATTGCATTTTGTTTGGTAATGACACAGACATACAAGACCAAATACCCTTGCAATGGATGTACGGAATTACATTTTGTTTGGTAATGACACAGACATACAAGACCAAATACCCTTGCAATGGATGTACGGAATTGCATTTTGTTTGGTAATGACACAGACATACAAGACCAAATACCCTTGCAATGGATGTACGGAATTGCATTTTGTTTGGTAATGACACAGACATACAAGACCAAATACCCTTGCAATGGATGTACGGAATTGCATTTTGTTTGGTAATGACACAGACATACAAGACCAAATACCCTTGCAATGGATGTACGGAATTGCATTTTGTTTGGTAATGACACAGACATACAAGACCATACAGACCTGTTTGCATTGTGTCTGTTGATGAGACTGGTATACAAGACCATAAAAGACCTGTTTGAATTGAGTGTGTTGATGAGACAGGTATACAAGACCATACACACCTGTTTGAATTGAGTGTGTTGATGAGCCTGGTATACAATACCATACAGACCTGTTTGATTGAATGTGTTGATGAGACTGGTATACAAAACCATACAGACCTGTTTAGAATGCGTTTGTTGATGAGACAGGCATACAAGACCCTACAGACCTGTTTGCATTGTGTCTGTTGATGAGACTGGTATACAAAACCCTACAGACCTGTTTGCATTGAGTTTGTTAATGAGACTGGTATACAAGACCCTACAGACCTGCTTGCATTGTGTCTGTTGATGAGACTGGTATTACAGACCTGTTTGCATTGAGTTTGTTAATGAGAATGGTATACAAGACCCTACAGACCTGTTTGCATTGTGTCTGTTGATGAGACTGGCATACAAGACCCTAAAGACCTGTTTGCATTGAGTTTGTTTATGAGACTGGTATACAAGACCCTACAGACCTGCATTGTGTTTGTTAAGAAGACTGATATACAAGACCCTACAGACCTGATTGCATTGAGTTTGTTGATGAGACTGGTATACAAGATCCTACAGACCTGTTTGCATTGAGTGTGTTGATGAGACTGGTATACAAGACCCTACAGACCTGTTTGCATTGAGTTTGTTGATGAGACTGGTATACAAGACCCTACAGACCTGTCTGCATTGAGAATGTTCATGAGACTGATATACAAGACCCTACAGACCTGTTTGCATTGTTCCTGTTGATGAGACTGGTACACAAGATCCTACAGACCTGTTTGAGTTGAGTTTGTTGATGAGACAGGTATACAAGACCATACAGACCTGTTTGCATTGAGTTTGTTGACGAGACTGGCATACAAGACCCTACAGACCTGTTCGCATTTGGTTTGGTAATGACACAGACATACAAGACTATACAGACCTGTTTGCATTGTGTTTGTTGATGAGACTGATACACAAGACCATACAGACCTGTTTGCATAGCATTTGGTAATGACACCGACATACAAGACCATACAGACCTGTTTGCATTGAGTTTGTTGACATGCATACAAAACCAAACATACTTGTTTGCATTTAGTTTGTTGATGAGACGGGAATACAAGACCATACAGACCTGTTTGCATTGAGTGTGTTGATAAGACAGGTATTCAAGACCATACTGACCTGTTTGTATTTAGTTTGATGATGAGACAGGTATTGATGACCATACAGACCTCTTTGTATTTAGTTTGTCAATGAGACAGAAATACAAGACCATACAGACCTGTCTGCTTTGTGTGTGTTGATGAGACAGGCATACACAACCAAACATACCTGTTTGAATTGTGTTTGTTGATGAGACAGGCCAATGCAATGAGGTTGCTGTCAGATCTGCTGGTAACTGGAACAC
This sequence comes from Congeria kusceri, assembly GCA_027627225.1. Classification (NCBI taxonomy): domain Eukaryota; kingdom Metazoa; phylum Mollusca; class Bivalvia; order Myida; family Dreissenidae; genus Congeria; species Congeria kusceri. The sequence continues at coordinate 18,195,344 of CM051025.1, read as the reverse complement.
AGAGCAGGGAGCGAAGTGGGCAGCATACCAACTCCTCTATGCCCTTGATATTGTCCTGAAAATTTTAACATACACTAATAAACATGAAGACAGCAATTTGATATTCTACTGAAACATACAACATGCACTGACATACATACACTTTAACAGTACATGTAGGTTATATATGGAAGACATTAGACATGCTCTCTAAACAATACCAAGATATATAATAATGAGAAAAAGCAGTCCATGGGCATCTTGAATGCAATAATTACGTGCACAGAAAACGGAAGATTCTTAAATAAAAAAGTTTCATTTTCAACATTTCAAAATGATTACACATACAATACAAAAATTAATTGACTGTAATCCAACAATTCTGACTAAGAAGCAGTTCGTCTGTTTCATCACCATAAAATGTGAACAAATAGGAAATGATCGGAGATAGAAACACCATTAAGGACACATACATAAAATTAAAAATTAGCAAAAACTGTGTTGTTCTTTCTGGGCTAATTTCAATGTCTGTTACCATCCTGAAATCGGACAAACAACAGACAGACATATATGTTGTTTTCTGAAAACATTAGCTGAACATCTTCAACAATATTACATTACCATTCTAGTCCATGCGAAAACACCTACCCTAAAGGAAATAAAAACCTTTCTTAGGCAGAGCTTGTCTGGAAATTGCCCAAAACAGATGCTTCATCATTGCACCAAGAACCAAAGTAACAGCATTGTTAGACGGGATGTTTATTGCATACATGTCCTGGTCACACCGTGATTGTCCCGGTTTCGCGAGGTCTGTCCCAGCGTCCCGGTGAGATGCACTTTGTCCCCGTAAATCACAAAAATCGATGTTAGTGTACCATTAAACTTACATTGGGCCAACAACTTACTTCAGATCGTTAATCCCTTTATCGGTCCCTATGACAACAATACCCGCTAGCCGCGTGTCAAAGAGGAGCAGTAATGATACCCCATTAGCGATTTATTGATCGTTTGTCACACTTTCGAGGGATAGGGGTCATATATCCACGGTCGCTAATTGCTGCTGATTGTTGCATTGTTTCGGAATAAAAAAGGAACTGTCGTTTGTTGTTATTTTGATTTAAAATAGAATAGGGGTGTTATCACATAATTAGTTTGGTTACGTTTGAAGGTAAGTATGAAAATAAATTGAGAACTTTTAAGAATTAAAGATGCAAAAACATAGTTGATGCAGTTAATGACGCAGTGTATAGTGGAACGTAGCCCAGGTATAAGTCTGCTGGAGTAGTCTCCCTTGTTAACGCATTTGTTTATTTGACAATCAGTGTTTATATTTGCGTGTTTCGTGTAATTTCTTTGATATCATAATTAAAAATACATGTTATCATTTATATTACTGAATAAATGTGATTAAAAGATATGCGTGTGTATGTTTGTGTTATTCACTTTGGGTGTTTATTTTTTTAACTATAACTATATAGACCACGAAACGGAATAGGACCTAGGTTAGATACGATAAACTAATATTATTACTTTTTTTTTTCGGACAAAATGACAATATATTAATGTGTCCCTGTCAAATGTCAAATGTCCCGGTGATTTTTTGGCAATGTCCCATTGTGGCCTGAAAAAATTATGGCATGTATGTTTATTGCAAGCAGAAAACCTTTGAGCAATTAAAAATGGTTGGTCTAGTCTAAACATAGCAAAAGTCTTAATATCCATCACAGTGCTAAATGGTGAGTATTATCACTGATACTTATTATAACAAAGCACGCGGAAAACAACAACTGTAAGTACTTTTTTTTGGCTTAAATACAGAAAAATATGTTTGTAACCCAAAATGAAAAGGTATCAAAAAGTAATTTTGGTTATCAAGTTGTCAGCTTAAATCAAAGAAAAATGTTTGTAACACAAAATGAAAAGGTATTAACAGGTAATTTTGGTTATCAAATTATCAGTGAAAAAAAAAAAAATTTATAACACAAAATGAGAAGGTGTTAATAGGTAATTTTGGATATCTTGAGATTATTTGGTTGGCAGATTTACTGCACCACTGCTCTACTTCTACATATATAAAGATTCCATCACAGTCAATTACACCAGCAAAATATACTGATCAGAACAGGATTGACAATAATTGCAAAATGTTTCCAAATACAGAAGTAATTATACACCACGTAATACATCCCATGAAAAGAATCACGTAACAAGACAAAAGAACTCACATCTAATATACCCAGTGTTTCTTGGCTGCAGACAGAGTTATTGTCTTCAACGTCATGTCAATCTCCAGTAGTTCTGGACATTTATTACACATCGGATACATAACCAGAGCTAGTGACAAGACAAATGTGTTTTTACAGGATAAACATTAATCAAAAATGCCTTCACATACAGCTATAAACGAAACATGATGTAATGCTTATCCAGATGCAAAGGCCTTGAACTTGTTGCCATAATAACAAATTATAACAAAATCATTTTTAATGGAAAATAATCAAGAAATAACAAAAAATCACTTCTTTTCATGGCAAATAAGCAAATGACAAAAAATATTTTTTCTTAAGTTTCTTTTTTCACTATCATACATGAATATTTCCTTTACAACTCAAGACACCCAAATCATAGGGTGCATTGGTTTGATAGTCCATACCAATTTTGCACATTTTTTGCAGTATTGGTCATATTCAATGCCAAAATAAACTCTTAAAAGAAAATGTACAACATTACAACTGTTTTGTCATTACCTTTTCAAAATCATGGACAATATTTATATGTATATATAATATTTGACTATTATTATGCAAAGGATTGGATAGCAATTGTAATAGAAGTTTTGTCATTCCAACCATTTCTGTATATAATTATGGTGAACACATTTATTTTTTTTTAGGGACATTTCAGGCCAGCTTGTGCATGGAATCAAAATGATGTTGAAAAGTGCTGAATACGAGTGCATTGACATGTTTGGGATATATGATTTGAAGGTGAACTTAAATTTTGTTAACGTTTGAAAAATATGTTTTTAATATTTTTCCATTTGGATTTGTCGCCCCGTCTAAGCAAATCCATGCAAAATATGACCAAAATGACGTTAAAGTCATGGCCCTGTCTTAAAGTCAATCTGCCTTATAGTCAAGGAAATATGGTTCACACTTGTGTACATATAAAGAAGTTGCTTCTAAATGGAAAAGGTGTCTGCTAAAAAACTAAATATTAAAAAAAACAAAAAAACAAAACAAACATAATACCATAATCACTCCTGTTTGGACATGTTATGCAGTCATTAGTCATAATATGGTAATTTCCCCAGAAACTATGGACAGAAATGTTCATGAGAAACATTGTGCCAAACCATTTATTTTAGAGAAAGTTCAAGGAATGCACATGGTCATTAATGAAACCGACACAGAGTGTATTGATCACTGGCACTGTTTGATCCAATCAGACATCCATCCAAGCAAATTAGGGACATCTTTGCACCAGAGACTCGTTAATAGACAAGAACATGACCATCATTGTATCCCAGATACATGTCCAATTATAAAGCAAAAATGATAAGATTATTGTGTCAAACATGTCCAATTAAACAGTAACCACGTTTACAACCATGGCTCTGCTACAACACAGTTCCCTCTCTTTTTCTTAAACATATTGAGCTTCACAGACAGTTTGTAAAATGTCAAGCAATGCACATGTATGTATAATTGAACATCCAAATAATCAAAAACAAAAAATATTGAACACAAAATCCTCATTTGTGTGAAAATCAGTTTTAATGAAACAGTGCAAATTTTACACTGCTTAAAGGGCTCCCACCTAGAGCTCCCACTTCAACACAGCTTTTTTTCTTAAAGGTTAAACTGATTGTAGCTGCCCTGGACCTGAACATACCTATGACATGCACAACCAGACTTTCTGGGAGGAAAACTCTCAGACATATAAAACTATATTAATATTAAAATTGTGCATATTACTGCTTTACAAATATCTAAAGTAGTTCACAACAATTCCCAAAATATTTGTCCATGGTTTTGGTTTTGCAATGAACCCATAAGAAGACCTAAAAGCACATCTATCTGTGTCAGGAATAATTGCTCCAAGTAGTGAAGCACTCTAATCAGCTTGTAAGGGTGCATTTTCTACAGTTAGTTATATCAGCCAACTCTGTAACTATTTTCAACTTACTTTTGGAATGTCTTCTAATGTGACTGGTAGTTTGGATTCCAAGGCTGTTGAAAAGCTGCTGCTTAGTCCCTGCAATACGAAACAATATCCTAAATGGTAATCATGAGAAAACAAACTAGTCTATATAAAGATTTAAAGGTCTAAATGAAGGCAAATGTTGTTGTTTTCTAGGTCTAACTTCACAACAGACATTACTTTTTTTTTGTATTGTAATAAAATAAGAGTTTAGACATATTTCGATTTAATATTTTATCAGCTTTATACTTACTGGAAACCTGATTTCTTCTGGAAGGATTCTTTTGCTGACCACCTACAAAAAACAAACAGTGTGGATGACCTAAATGCATTGCATGAATCTATATGACAAAGGCATGGCAAGAATAAGACAAAATAAAATAAATGTAAAATATAGTATACAGTTTATAAGCAAAATCAAGTATATTAACTTGAAATGATCGCCTGTGAAGAGCAAGTTTTGGTCTAATGCCTAGAAATTAATAAACAACCAATTGCTAGACATCAATAACGTCTTAACATTGAAAACAGGGGATTTTTGGGTGACTTTGTCTAAATAATCACCATTTAAGTTATTACATCTCCTTTAATAGTCAGGTACCGAAGGAGGGTCAGGGTTAGGGTAAAAGTAAGATTTAGGGTTTAATGTAAACCATTTTCCAGCTGTACAGTGTAAATAATACAAGTAGACTTAACACTTAATACATGCCATAATTTTTTGGATCATTTCCGGGACTTTGCCTGCGAATTTCCAGGATTTTTACTGATTTTCCGGGACATGTACGTAAGTTAATTATTTTTCGAGCGTTCTTATTTGGCAGGAAATTCATTTGGCAGGAATAACTGGCATTCGTTCATGTATTTATTCCAATCCAAGGCAATGTACTTTTTTCATTTTGATATTCAAGTCTACATAAACCATATGACCCCTGGGGTGTGGCCAGTTTTGACCCCAGGGGCATCATTTGGACAATCTTTGCAGAGGACCACTATACAATGTTAAATACCAAATATGAAACCTCTAGGCCTTGCAGTTTCAGAGAAGAAGATTTTTAAAGTCATTTTGCTTTACAAGTCTATATAAACCATGTGACCCCAGGGGCAAGGCCAGTTTTGACCCCAGAGGCATCGTTTGATAAATCTTTGTAGAGGACCAGTAGAGGACGTCACATATCAAATATGAAAGCTCTAAGCCTTGTGGTTTCAGAGAAGATTGTTTAAGTTTTCAGTTGTTAAATCTATTTTTAGCTTTTGTGACCTATATATGCAGCAGACCGGAATGATTTGAACAATTTTGAAAGAAGATCACCCAAGGATCATTCCTGTGAAGGTTGGTGAAAATCTGCCCAGCGGTTTAGGAGGTGATGTTCTTTGAATGAAAATGTTGACACATGAAGCACAACGCACGACGGACAAAAGGCGATCCTAAAAGCTCACCATGAGAACGTTGTGCTCAGGTGAGCTCAAAAAGGCATACAAGTATACAGATTTGTGGTAAAATCAAGGTGCCTTTTTCACCAATTACTCTGCAAAAAAAACAAAATTACAAATGGTTAACTGCATATAAAACATTTGTATTGTATTGGTAAAGTTTCTAAATCCGGACAGTACTTAAATCCAGACACCTCAGAAAAAATGTGTTTGTACCATCAAAACCCATAATTCTATGGTATCAATGGCACGCATTGTCTCATCAATGTATGTCAAGTTTCAACAGAATTAATTGAAAATTAATTCATTAACTTATTGTTGCTGTTTCATTCCTTTCGAATGTAAACATTTGCACGTGGTGAATTTAAACCAAAACAGTATATCCGATAAATAAAGCTTTACAGAAAAAAACAACAACACCAGAACAAGGTAAACAAAGAAGCGAACACTATTACTGACTAACAAGTTGTAGTTGAATGTTTATTTTTATTCTTTTTGTTTTTAATAAAACACTTTTTTTTTAAGTGTCCGGATTTAGGTACTCTCGCTGGATTTTGCTCTGTGTTACAGGCCTTTTCTCGATACATCATTCAGTGACTTATAGATAGCAGATTCCACTAAGACTCTAACTCAAAACCAGATTAAACCTAACTTATTATGTATAACTTTATATTTTTGTTTGATGCAATTATCCAGAGAAATCATTCAAAAACCTGCAAAAGTGTCTGGATTTAGGTACTTCACCAGTAATGTAATTTATTCTATGTTTGACATCTTATTCTAACTTCACATAATACATGTAGTGATTACCACTAGGAATCACAGTTATATGCAACTATAGGCACCAAAATTACTATTAACTGAATACGAAGATAATGTGAGATGTTATATACTTGATAATTTAACTGCTTCAGACTTAAGAATTCTTCCAACAAGAGATTAAGAGTTTAGAAATGTCACTTATTGAAAACGGTCACAGATTGAAGTGTATTCAACCAGAGTTTCTAGTATGTCTGACAATGTTTAAGAACATTTCTGTGAAGCCATTAAAGCAGACTCAATCCCTGTGATGTATGATCAACAGTGTTAGAAGCACATCTTAAGCAGGACTCCTGGTTGTCAATTATCTGATTTATGTGCACAATTTGTGCTACTTAGCATGGCTGAGAACTCTCACAAATGAATTTCAGCTCTACTTTACATGACATTAATTTGATCACACCTGAAGAACCAACATTGATTTCCATCTCTAGTGCAACAATAGCATGCTTAATAAACACATTGTACTGTAATTAAAACTTAAATATGTAGATGATTTCAGTTTTTTATTTAAAAGGGCATATTGACGGTATTTCCCATAAAAATAGACATATATAAAAACAAGACAAATTGCCATTTTCTTGAACATATTTTTCTAGTAGCAATAATATATTGACGCAATTGTTACGAAAAAAATATATACAAAGCCCCCCCCCTCCCATTTTTTTGATACACGGTTCCAGCTTGATTCAAACTACAAAATCGCTCACTACAATGCAAACTTTGCTACGCTACACAACATTGGTCGAATTTGGGTATGCGCGAAATGGTTCCTAATGTACATGTCATTCATACTGATTTTACTACTATTACTAATTTTCCTGCGTCCAAGAAAGTCACCAATTACCACTGTTTATATATATTAAAATTATATATACTTGTCAACTGCTTATAGACACAAGGCCACCATATTTAACAATGTTTTAAAGGGACCTGTTCACAGATTTACAAATTTGACAATTTTTCAACTTTTTGTCACCGATTCCAAAAATTGAACAGGACGTGTATACATGGGAGCAAACTAAAAATACAGACCTAAAAATATAGTGTAAAAAGCGTTTCGTTTATGAGTATTCATCAGTTGAAATTGATACAATTATAAACCGTTTGTAACGCTAAACTATGAAATAATTTGGAGTGTTTCTGTTGTTTTCGTTCAAACTGCTGACATTACATCGAACACTTACATAAAGTAAATAATGCAGGGTGAAACATAGAAGTTGGAATGGCCGAGTGGTTAAGGTGATAGCCTTTTTATCCGGAGGTCCCCGGTTCATACCCCGGTGGGACCAATGTTGTTGTTTTTTTTTTTTTTTTTTTCTAAATACTTTTCTTTTTATTACACTTGAGCTTTTTAGTTCCAATGCTTAAATCTGTCAAGATAAGACATTTAATGGCATACTTCGCATGTCCCTTTCATAATCATTCTCTGTAAATGAACTTTATTTTTGCAAATGTTATTGTCGATCTCGTCGATATGCCCTTTTAAATGTCTTACTATAACAACACTATAAATATGAACATTTAAAATTTAATAATGGTAGTGTTACGTTCAAGTCAACACGTAAACATAGAAAAATGGCCTATCCTAGCAAGACTTTCTTCCATTTATTGTGCCATACATAAATTTTTTATTTTTTTTTCTGGCATCAGCAACGACAATTCCAGTGATGTATGTTTGCTATTCAGTGACAATTTTACATTCTTGATTCACCAATATTCACTACCATTATGAATGACTTTTGCAAAGAAATACACATGCGTCACTGTTTCTTTCATAGTGACTGTTATTACTAGGGATGTCAACGAATATCCGGATAACCGGTTATCCGGTTACTATGTTAATATCCGGTTACCAAGTTAGTAACAGAATATTCGTATAAAAATTGAAAATCCGATTTTTCTCCTTTTTTAAGGCATACAAACGCCCTTCTTGCATGTATATTATTAACACAACACAGCTACAGGCCTCTAGAGGTCTCCACCTCGTACTGCGGATGTGTCATAAACACACCCCTCGGTCGGAATACGATTATCATAAAACAACAGGTGGTGCTTTCATACCACACTAACTTTGACAGGTCTCTTAAACAAACAAGATGTCACAATCGATTATGCCAATTAGGTGCGTCCCTCTTGATAAGAGATAGTTCTCTACCAGTTAACAATGCCAATTAAAATAAAATATATAGTAACATTGATCCATCCTTGTTTTTGTGTCTATGTGTATTTGATTAGCACATTGCATGTTTTACTCAAACATTGCATTTACGGGTTTACCATACACCAGTCAGCCTTAACACCTACTTACCTTTACGCAAATCAAATGTTTAATTGGGGTACTTTAAATTAATTGAAGGGCATAACAACATTGCACGCTACACAAAACAAACAAAACGCACAATTTACGAACAAAAATCAACTTAAGTTTGTTACATGTACTTTTTTCAATAATGAAATAGCATTGTGTTTTCAAAATAGAAGTATCGTCTAGATGTGAACTTAATTTTGCAACTTTAACATGTGCCAGAATCCGGCCACCAATGCCGATCTATACCATTATCCGGATAGTATCCGGATATTATATACAAATAACCGGATACCAATTTTGGTAGCCGTTGACATCCCTAGTTATTACAGATGGCTTTTATGAAGAAATTACAAGCTGTACCATTTATTTCGCAACAACTACCATAAATGACTCTTACATGAACAGACATTTTCTACATGAAATCGCAAAATACGCAAGTGCTTTTGAATTCCATTGCATGACAGAAAGTGATCAGAAAACTAAAACCTATCAAGTCGCATTCATTTGTGGTACAATGTTGACCTTCCCCATTCAACAAAAAAGATAAAGAAAATTACACAAGACATTCTTGGCATGAAGTTGTAATTATGGCTACTGCACATGTCAAATTGACAAAGCCCAACCCCCGATTCTTTGTTCTTCATGGACGTTAATACTGCACGACTCCAACTGGTTATTTATTTTAACAGCACATTCTCAATTAGAGTCAAATGCAAGTAGAGAAACGTACAACAAACTTACTGGCTATAAATAGCAGTTAATGTTTACAATGAATTTGCCCGCGATTTTTATTTTATATAAAGGGGACTTTTAAAGTCATCACTCCTGAGCAAAATAATCATTAAAATCAAGCACATTTCTGTGGAAGTTGACATTACACCTGGATTTCTTTGCCTCCCTTTAACCATTTTTTTTTCTCCAAAAATTCAACAACAACCAAGGTACTAGGCTCAAAACCAAAATTTCTTTAAAATCATGCACTTTCTGCAAAAGATGACATACACCTAGATTTTTGGCTTCACCTTGTTTTTTTTATCCCACCCCAAGATTTTGAAGAAAAACGCCAAGGTCCCACCTCAAGCATCTGAATTACTAGAAATGTGTCCACAGAAACGGATGCCTTCACCTATGCAGCCATTTCTACATGGCACCACTTTTTCTGTATGCATACAAATATTTTTGCAAAAAGAGATTTGTCCTTTTATGTTTTACTTTCTACTAATGTATTCTCTTATTGTGTGAAGTAATTTGGATATCATAAAATAGTTTTAGTCCTGACAAAAAATCAATAAAGGGTAGTAATTAAAACTTTAAGGCAATTATGAGTTATGGTTCTTGCGTGCTTCACTTACTCTTGCTATCTTAAATCATGTGCAAAATCAACAAAATGCCTTTTATCATGTTTGGATTATGCTTTGCACACTCCTAAATTAAGGGAAGTAATTCAGTAAGTCAGGTTTGTGCATGCAACACATTATCTGGTGATTGTGATCATTTCTGCCAATTTATCTGAAAATCCCTGCATGCATGACAATATTATGCTCTGAAAAATTATTTGACCTTTGACCTTGATTAATGACCTTGACCTTTCAGCTACATACCTGGTTCTTGAACGCCACATGCCATCTCATAATGCTTACCACTTCTGCCAAGTTACTTGAAAAATTTCCATGCCAGAAAAAGTATGCTCCAGACATAATCCATGGACTTAATTCTTATAATTGACCTTTGACCTTTAAGTGATCTAGACCTAGACCTTGGACCTAGTTTTTGTAGGCGACACATTCGTTTTCTAATGATTATCACTCCTGCCAAGTTATTTGAAAATCCTTCAATGCTGGACAGAGAATCTTAACATATATACATATACTTGACCTTCAAGTGTGACCTTGGACCAAGGCACCTGGTTCTTGCATGCGACACCGCCGCATAATGCTTTTCACTTATGCCAAGTTGTTTGAAAATCCTTCCCTGCTGGACAACATTATGCTCTGGACATGGTCTATGGCTTAAATTCTTATATTTGGCCTTTGACCTTTTAGTGTGACCTTGACATTATACAAACGAACCTGGTTCTTGCGCGCAACACACCGACACACTATGCTTAGCACTTCGGCCAAGTTAGTTAAAAATCCTTCCCTGCTGGACAAAATTATGCTTCAGACAGTATATATGGCTTAAATGACCATTCACCTTTAAGTGTGACCTTGACCTTGGATCTAGGGACCTGGTTCTTGTGCGCGACACACCGTCTCCCCATGCTTAACATTTGTGCCAAGTTATTTGAAATGCCTTCCATGCTAGACAAAATTATGACTTTTGTTTAAGTGTGACCTTAACCTTGGACCTAGGGATCTGGTTCTAGCACGCAACACCGTCTCACCAAGCTCAACACTTGTTCCCAGTTATTCGAAATTCCTTCCATGCTGGACAACATTATGCTCCAGACAGGGTCTATGACTTAAATTCTTATATTTGACCTTTGACCTTTAAGTGTGACCTTGACCTTGGACCCAGGGACCTTGTTCTTACTTGCGACACACCTTCTCACCATGCTCAACACTTGTGCCAAATTAATAGAAATTCCTTCCACGCTGGACAAAATTATTTTCCGGACAGGGATAGAAGGCTTAAATTCTTACATTTGACCTTTGACCTTAAAGTGTGACCTTTACCTTGGACCTAGGGACCTGGTTCCTGCCTGCGACACACCATCTCTCCATGCTAAAGACTTGTGCCAAGTTATTCGAAATTCCATCCATGGTAGACAAAATTATGCTCCGGACAGGGTCTATGGCTTAAATTCTTATATTTGACCTTTGGCCTTTGTGACCTTGACCTTGGATCTAGGGACCTGGTTCATGCACGTGACACACCGTCTCACCATGCTCAACACTTATGCCAAGTTATTTGAAATTCCTTCCATGCTGGACAAAATTATGCTCCAGACAGGATAGAACGCTTAAATTCTTATATTTGACCTTTGACCTTTAACTGTGGTCTTGACCTTGGACCTAGGAACCTGGTTCTGCAGGCGACACACCGTCTCATTATGTTTAACATTTCTGCCAAGTTATTTGAAAATCCTCCGATGCTGGACAAAGTTATTGTCTGGACAAGAATCCGAACATACGTACACATGTACATACCCTCGGTCACGGTAAACTCTATATGCCCCCCCCATCATTGATGGCGGGGGCATAAAAAAAGCAAAAGAAAAGCAGCCTTTGCCAAGGTTGTCTCACCTGACAGAAGAGTTCCTGTGTTTCAGGTACCACCATCAGCAGGAATGAGCACTCAGCCTGCGTCTCCTCCTCCAACTGAAAAACATGATGTTGTGGTAGTTTCAACATGGGATCATACATGGAACACATCTCCTCCAACTGAAAAACATGATGTTGTGGTAGTTTCAACATGGGATCATACATGGAACACATCTCCTCCAACTGAAAAACATGATGTTGTGGTAGTTTCAACATGGGATCATACATGGAACACATCTCCTCCAACTGAAAAACATGATATTGTGGTAGTTTCAACATGGGATCATACATGGAACACATCTCCTCCAACTGAAAAACATGATGTTGTGGTAGTTTCAACATGGGATCATACATGGAACACATCTCCTCCAACTGAAAAACATGATGTTGTGGTAGTTTCAACATGGGATCATACATGGAACACATCTCCTCCAACTGAAAAACATGATGTTGTGGTAGTTTCAACATGGGATCATACATGGAACACATCTCCTCCAACTGAAAAACATATGTTGTGGTAGTTTCAACATGGGATCGTACATGGAACACATCTCCTCCAACTGAAAAACATGATGTTGTGGTAGTTTCAACATGGGATCGTACATGGAACACATCTCCTCCAACTGAAAAACATGATGTTGTGGTAGTTTCAACATGGGATCATACATGGAACACATCTCCTCCAACTGAAAAACATGATGTTGTGGTAGTTTCAACATGGGATCATACATGGAACACATCTCCTCCAACTGAAAAACATGATGTTGTGGTAGTTTCAACATGGGATCATACATGGAACACATCTCCTCCAACTGAAAAACATGATGTTGTGGTAGTTTCAACATGGGATCATACATGGAACACATCTCCTCCAACTGAAAAACATGATGTTGTGGTAGTTTCAACATGGGATCGTACATGGAACACATCTCCTCCAACTGAAAAACATGATGTTGTGGTAGTTTCAACATGGGATCGTACATGGAACACATCTCCTCCAAATGAAAAACATGATGTTGTGGTAGTTTCAACATGGGATCGTACATGGAACACATCTCCAACTGAAAAACATGATGTTGTGGTAGTTTCAACATGGGATCATACATGGAACACATTTGAAATACAGTTGAAACATATTTAAGCACTGACAGGCTAACATTTGATTAGTTTAAACCATAGACATGAACCACTAGGCATTTGTCGTAATATCTATATGATATCAGTTTGATTCCTTCAACTTGGATACCCTAGTCTTTAATATGACTGGTAGACGCTGTTTTAAAGATATTGGGTTCAGTACTTTGGTCAAGTTCATAGTGTCTTAACAATAACCTTATTCTTTTATTAGTATGCGGAATGCTGCCTTTGTACAGTGCCTATCACTATTGGTGCTTTATATACTGTGTATTCCCTTATAAACATCCCCACTCTAACCATGGTTAACTTATCGTAAACTTGCAATAAACAATGTGATTCCATCACTGAGAAACACTTACATAACGAAGAACTTTAAGCTGCAACTGAGCTGCATCCTGATCACATAGCTCGCCTGAAAATCATAAACAAGATTACATGATAAACAAGCTATAAACATGTTTTTTATTGAAATTAAGGAAACTGATAATAATAATCAACGAAATATAAATCATGTTTCAATGTGGCAATATAAATTAAAGCAGACACATGATCCAGTAGATTGTCAAAAGGCATGCAGAGTCAAAATCAATGAAAAATCATTCAGAATAATTAATATTTTATATAAAAGTAGGTACACAATGTCTTCCTGTTGAATGTAAAGGCTATCATAAACTACATGTATTGTGACACTGGTCATAATTAATATCAGACAGCTGCATATCAATGAAAGTGGGTGTGGTGGTACTATATCAGCATTGAAAGTGGGTGTGGTGGTACTATATCAGCAATGAGTGGGTGTGGTGGTACTATATCAGCAATGAAAGTGGGTGTGGTGGTACTATATCAGCAATGAAAGTGGGTGTGGTGGTACTATATCAGCATTGAAAGTGGGTGTGGTGGTACTATATCAGCAATGAAAGTGGGTGTGGTGGTACTATATCAGCAATGAAAGTGGGTGTGGTGGTACTATATCAGCATTGAAAGTGGGTGTGGTGGTACTATATCAGCAATGAAAGTGGGTGTGGTGGTACTATATCAGCATTACCATTGATGAATCCTTGTTGCTGGCATTGTAACCAGTGTGTTGCCTATTGCTTTCACGAATATCAAGTGCCACTAACATTGCTTAAACGTATATGAATAGCTTTATGATTATAATGTATTGTCAGAACCAACAAAAGCCAAACAAGATATATTAAATATTATTGATCTCAAAAACATGATTCTGAACGCAAGTCCAATGCAATTTGTACACTTCGCTTGAGCACGCACTATCACCTTTTAATCTTCAAGATTTAAATAATATCAAATTGTTCTATGGATCTCAGTGCAAGATGCATAAAATTTTCCACCATAATGATATTTTAGATTTTTGCATACTTAAGACAAACAGCCCATACACAGTTATTGAGGCCAGGCCAGTTTTTGGTCTTTCCAGTAATGGATGCAGCCACTTGAGGCATTGTCAGACATTAACAGCCTCCGGCTTGGCCAAGAAAGCACATTCCAGGATGTGGCCTCACTGCTAGACAATCACAGTATTGGCACCGAATGCTTTTCTGTTAAAGCTTTTAGCACAAAAATCGTGAGCCATTCATAATGGTCGCAATTATTTAAATATATTGGTCATGTGACTGAATTTGGAGGAAAATTATTGATCATAAAGTATTCAGTGGAAGAAGTCTGCCCTTTTTGCACAAAAATTTAGAGCCATCAATAATGGTCAAAATTATTTAAATATGTTGGTCATGTGACTGAATTTGTAGGACAATTATTGCTCATGAAGAATTCAGTGGAAGAAGCCTGTCGCTTAACGGGCCAATAATTCATTGTTCCCTCAAGTTGTATTGATCATAGCAATTTGATTGCAGGGAGACTACAAGACAGATATGCAGGTTGTTAAATCTTTTCTTTAGGTCCCTGAACGGTTTTAAATTAGGCAGATGTCTTCTTGTCTTCTGTAAAAACATGTTCAAGGATGCCAGGAATTTATGAGTACCATCTTATATATACTGTAGTTTATTACGTCAAATATGAGACCATTTTAACTCACAAAATATTTATTAATAATTATAAATGACAATAATAGGGATTTATTCACCCTGAAAATGAGCAATCTTTCAAAGTGATCATGAATTAATTAACTAAGCAATCAGTTTGTTAGGACAAATATGTTAGTAATACACTCATGTAAAATGCATTATTCTTCATGTTACAGTTTTAACAAAGTTAAGACATCTCTTCCTCCAATTATTTACTATTTCAAAACCAATGATTATCCAATTATTATCAGAAATGTATCAGTATGTACAAATTAAAGCTGTTGAAAACAGTCAACATTTGAAGATTGATTTCAAAGTCATTGGTTTATTCATAATAACTCTAACATTCACAATCAACAAGAGGCCCAGTGGTAGAGCATGTGTGTTTTCTGTGACGATCAAAAAGCTATCTGTCAACTGCAGAACCCACTTACCACAGAGTTTAATTAAATGCTGGTTCACTCTCTCTTCTGTATTCCTCGGTGACTGAAATGTCCGCTGTATGTGGTTGTAGCATGCTGCAATCTGCGACAAGAATGAATGCATGGTCAATGTCACATCACAGTCAACAGCCACCAAAGTAATATGGTACTTCTATTTATGCTCACAGTTCATTCTAAACAAAACCAAAGCATCACTGCAGCCAAACACATCTAAGTTGTTGCTTCGTTTATTTGTTGGTGGTTTTTTTTTTGGTTGTTCTTTTATTTTTGTGATGTTTTTTTCTTCAAAATACCAGGTAGCATTTGTTTTGTTGCTTTTTTGTTAGTTGTCAAATTTGATTTCTTACCACAATTAATCACTATACTTTAAATGACACAGATCTTTATTACCAGTATCACTATTGTTTAAATGACACTGAACTATTCTTACCACAAAATATTTTAATATAATTATAATACAAATTAACGACACTTTTCACCATCAATTCACAGTGAATACTATCCAAAAGTGAATAAACCCATTAAATTGCACACAATAGATTAACACCAATATATTTATTAAATATCTTACAGTTGCTTATATAAGTTATAAATCAACACCATTTAATAGCAGTTCTTAGCAACTTAGTACTACATTTTGTATAAGAAACGAAGGATGATATTTCAGATACTCTGATCAATAACTTTGCCTGCATTAATGTATGTGTTCACACTACATTATCCATTTAAAAACCCACAAGTCCTTTTGACCACCTCTGAGTGTTAATATCCCAAGACAGTGGAATCCACACCATGAATTGTCAAGTAAATGTCTTTGCAACAGCTTCACTATTCAACAAAAGTCTACTGCCATTACAAGAAATCTGTAACTCACCAGATTCCTAATCAAAAACTGCTGACAAAAAGACATTACTATTGCAATTCTCACATCAGATGCTAATCCTGAATCTTCGGAGTATGATAGCCAGCAAATCCAATAAGATGCAACAAGTAAAATCAAATACTGTGCTTTTTTCCAAACCATTTACAGTCTGATAGCCTAATTAATTTGCTACTCTTTATTCACACACAACGAAAATCTTCTATAGCACCATATAAGATTTGCCAATAACAGCCTATCAGAAATTCTGATCCAAGACAATCCAATGCAAGAGTAAATATCCTACAGAAGTATTCACATTGGCAAAATTTAGCTCCAGCAACATGGATAAATAATTTGTGGGGAGTAAAACATTCTCTCTGTCACCAAAACATATTGACGACTTCGCCATCTTGGAGAAAACTGCACCATTTGAGTGTGCACATAAGGTTATATTTAAGGAAAATGTAAGATACTGGTAGGTTTGATTGGATGTAATCAGGCTAAGCGTGAACATGGTGTTGCTGTTTGTTCTAGGCTGAGACTTGAATACCGTCAACA
The DNA here is from genome assembly GCA_027627225.1 of Congeria kusceri. Taxonomy (NCBI): domain Eukaryota; kingdom Metazoa; phylum Mollusca; class Bivalvia; order Myida; family Dreissenidae; genus Congeria; species Congeria kusceri. The sequence continues at coordinate 18,178,296 of CM051025.1, read as the reverse complement.
AACTGAAAGAGTTATTGAGTAAATGTCAGAAGCACAAGTCTTATGAGCATTTTTATCAGAAATAATCCATTAAAGGGACTATTCGCTGGTAATAATTACCAGTGTTTGGTCAGGTCTGGCAATACACTGGATTTCAGCTGAAAACACAATGGCAATACACTGGATTTCAGCTGAAAACACACTGGCAATACACTGGATTTCAGCTGAAAACACACTGGCAATACACTGGATTTCAGCTGAAAACACACTGGCAATACACTGGATTTCAGCTGAAAACACACTGGCAATACACTGAAATTTAGTAAGGGAAATGTCAGAAGCACAAGTCTAAGCATTCTTACTAGAAATTATCCATTAAAAGATCTTATTCACAGATTTTCGTATTTTTGAGAAAAAACATCATTTGATGTAGCAATTGCACAAACCAAAAGCATGTGGAATAACCAAAACTAAATAATCAACCAAGAAAAAACAATAACAAGAGGACCATGATGGCCCTAAGCACTCACCAGAGAACTGGTACAGATGAAGACCAAACTGTTGTGACAGGTTTGAAAATTAAGGTATCTGAACAATACGCAGAGGGGGATAGGATCAATTCTGATTTTAAACATCGGTTAGTGCAATGGGCTAACTAAAGTATGAGTTGGGTAGTGGATGTGCAGTTTTTTTGTTAATGGTTCTCAAATCATTTTTCTCGATATTCTTACCTGACCCGTTTTCATTAAGTCATTGACAATTCTGGAAAATGCAGAAACAGTAGATTTTAATGTCTTTTTCACAAACAGTTTTGGAGAACTAGTTGCAATGCGATGATTGCGATGGCTGTGCTATGATGATAAATGATGTTAATGCAGGCTCTGAAGACATCGATGTTGCATGTACAAATAACTGCATGCAAGTCTTGCAACTGTTGGAAATCAAATTAATCAATTTTTATGGTCATTTGCAAACTGTGTAAGTTTGGTCAACATTGAATCAAAAATCATGTGTGCAAGCCAATCATTGATAACTTGTTGATGTTTTTTTCCAAACACAAGGGGCAATAACTCTGGTGTTTCTGGCCTGATCATGCATATATTGAAGACCACCTGTAGTCGTAGGTTCATAGACAAACTGTACACGATTGGTGAAGATTGGATAAAAAATAAAGTCTCTATCCTGAATAATGTCAATTTTTCAATTTTTTTCTCACTAACAAAGGGCAATAACTCTGGTTTTTCTGATCCGATCTTGCTTATATTAGACTTCACCATTAATCTTATGGTCATAGACAAACTGTGCAAGATTGGTGAAGATTGCATGAAAAATGAAGTCTCTATCCTGAATAATGTCATTTCTGCATATTTTTTCACAAACAACGGGCAATAACTGTGGTGTTTCTAGTCCAATCTTGCTTATATTCCAATTCAACTGTAATCTCATGGTAATAGACAGACTGTGCAAGATTGGTGAAGATGCGATGAAAAATGAAGTCTCTATCCTGAATAATGTCCATTTTTGTACATTTTTTAATAAGCAAAGGGCAATAACTCTGGTGTTTGAAATACGATCTTGCCCATTTTTGGAGTCTACTGAGATCTGATGGTCATACACAAACTGTGAAAGTTTGGTTAAGATTGGATGGAAAATAAAGTCTATACATTGGAAAAGGGCATTTTTGCACTTTTTTTGCATGACAAAGGGGCAATAACTCTGGTGTTACTGGTGTGATCTGACCCAATAACAATCCCATCCGAGATTTGATGGTCATACACAAACTGTGTAAGTAAGGTCAAGATTGAATAAAAAAATGTAGTCTTTATCACGATAACGGTCCAAATTGTTGAGGTCATACGGACGCCGGACAGGTCCCTATACCGATAGCTCACCGAGCACTTTGTGCTCAGGTGAGCTAAAAAGTAGTCCAGCTGGACGTGCATGCCTTAAGGTGTATTGGACATATCTTTATGCATGGTGCATTAATGTGTATTTGACGTATCTCTATGTATGAAATTCAATTGTTTCCCAACATACACACAATAAGCGTTACAAATGTAGTATAATTTTATACTTTTCAATTGATATTTATCCGTACACAACATGTTATTTTCAAAATAGTTCTAAGTAAGAAATGTTATTTAAGAAATCATAGATTGTTTTTGAATAACCCACAATATGCCTTATCATAGACAAATATTATTTCAATTCTAACACAGTCTTAGTCTGTACCCATAAATCATAAAGCTCATGAATGAGAACTATATTTTATCTATACTCCACCCATCATGCGCGTTTCACTGACATCAATAAATCATAACAGTACAATACGACGTCAGCTTCATTGATAAACAATGAGCGAATGATGTCAGCTTCATTTGATGAAAATCAAATAATCAATGTGACGTCATCTTTATGCACCTATCAATATTTTCCCCTAGGGGGTGAGCGGCGGGCAGACATAGGGGAATTTGACAAATGTTATTTTTGGGGGCCTAATTGCCAACCCTTGAGCCAAGCATATTTGGATAAATCCCCTTGGTGGGAGTGCTTGCTATATATCTATCAAATGGCCCAGGGGTGTATATAACCGGCGTCTAAATTCCGACCAAAGTCTATTTCCCCGGGACCCAGATTCATTTGGCATGTCGAATTCCAGCCTGTATGGAATTGCTTGCAGTATGAAGTCACAAATATGCCCGCCGCTCCCCCCTGGACGAAAACATCGATTGGTGCATGATTTTCTTCTTTGTCTATGGAAAACTAGCCGCGTGTTGTGTTCGAATTCACTTCTTTATATTTATTTTTTTTGGAATTTGTGACATTGTGAATTTTTTAAATTGCGAAATTCCCAATCTGTGAATAGGTTCCTTTAAGCAGAAAGATGTTTTCTTTTTAATATGATTTATTGGTTAGTTGTTTTAATCAAATATACTAGCAAGAACTAGTTGTTTTCCATGATCCTTAGTCTGATGTCATGAAGTTGAAATAATATTTAGGTATGTTTTAAAGATTATGGGATTTGACATGATCTGTTTATCAGTCTTAAAGTGACTGATTCACTGATTTTTTTATTTTTAAGAAACTATTTTTTTAAACTATAAGCAACAAACCTGAATGTTCTCTGTCAAAAAAGGATACAAACATGAGATGTCTCAGGACAGCACGCTCGACTATTCAAACTGCTGGGTCATAGTTATGGGCCTTGGTCAGTAACCTTACATAATGACCCTGAAGACATTATTGTGAAAAGTTTTAATTCAATATCTGTAGTAAATATAGAGATATGAAGTTGTTGCACGCAAACTTTTAACCTGAGGTTATAAGTACAAAAATGGGGCATAATTCTGCTATATTGCAGGTAAAAGTTATGGGCCTTGGTCAGTGACCGCATAATTATAATGACCCCGAAGACATGTGTGAAGTTTTAACTGAATATCTGTATTAGTTACAGAGACATGTACTTGTTGCACACAAACCTTAACCAGAACGGGTGAGTACAGCTCGGACTATTCGAAGAATAGTCTAGCTTAAAAGAGCTGGAACCCACGATCTCTAGGTCAAAAGTGTGACACATTAACCGCTCAGCCAATGGGGCTGATATGCATGTGTGCATATTTTTTAATGTTTTGCTTAAGTGATACGCGTTATTTAAAAAAAAAAAAAAAAAAAAAAACAACAACTTACAAATGCTTTATAATTTTTGCCATTTCAAAAATTGATGTTTATTCATAAACGTCACCCTATTTCAAACATATTTCTGTGTCTGGGATGTCATTTTACACTTCTATATATTTAGTGCATATTCATTTTTGGTGACAAAAAATTTGAAAATTGTCAAGTTGCCAATCTGTGAATAAGTCCTTTTAAATTCACACACCTTGTACTGAAAATGTCCTAAAACTGTACCATTTATAATCACGTTAATTTAATTACTTCCATTATCGATTTGCACTAAGAACCCATTATGGGTTAATGACGAAGTTCAGATACACACCAGAGCCACCTGACCTTAGAATCTGATCTATATCCTGTTCAATCATCTGTTGCTCTGGCAACAGGACCGTGCAACAATGCTTCTGCTGTCATTAAGTTAAGTTTCGTTTCCATTAAGATAATCTGATCAATACAATTTCCAGAACTGCCCCCTCCTATCAAAGTCAATGTGGACATGTTTCACTGTTCAACAAAATTTATCTTGACTTTATAAACATGAGGCATGTTTTTTTGTATATATTACATTCTAACACGATACTCGCTAATTTTTCTTCAAACAAAGAACAATATTATGGTTCTTAAACTTCCCAATAAACAACACAAAAAGTAGTCCCGATTCTGAGCGGAGCATAATAAAATGTAGTTCTCATTACAATTGCAAAAATAGTTGTCAATCATGTTAACATCGAAATAATATTCGCATTAAGTTTACTAATTAGCTAAATGAGGAACAAAGTTTCTGAATTCAAACATAATATTTAAAAAACAATCAACCACAACTTATCTTTATTAGTAAAACAAAAGGTCATGGTAAGTTCAATGTGCTGTCCATGAAGAAACCAGGAAAAGAAAACTGCTCCAAGTCCATGGAAAGTGTGGTAAGCCTTTGTCACATAAACACCAGAGTAAGAATAAAGTGAAACAGATTCATGATATCGTGGGATGTTCTTACAATTTATCTTAAGAAGTGACATTAAATAATGATACTTTACAAATATTATTAATAATCTGGATTAAAAGAGCAACATAATTATGCAGCTTTTTTTTTAAATACTGCAAAAAATAAAATTCTTCAATAATATCAGAAACAATATAAAAGTACTAAATGTTGTAAATATATTAGTGACCAATCAATAAACTTGTTTTATATTTGGAGTTTAAAAGAATAGACTTACATCTGAACAATTCAAATAATAAAATAAGTTTACCTATTTATTCATTTGACTGTTTGAACATTACCAAACTATATGACATAATGTTCCACTGAGACTGAGAAGAGTTTTCCCCAAACTGGGTGATCTCCCTTGGAAATTATCTCCCGTTATTGCGAATTCACATCCGCCATATTTGTAACCCGACTTCCGGCAACTTTTTCCCTACCTTGCCATATAAAGTATTCAGGATCTAACACCAAGCTGCTTTCAAAACTTGTAATGGAAATCTTTAAAACCATATGTTGTTGATTAAATATCATAAAAAAAAACTCATAGAGGATATATGTTACAAAAATGAATTATTAGAACTAAATGCAGTATCGTTTTAAACTCATTACTAAGGCCACATATCCGTATGACAAGTATCCGGAAAAAAAGTAGTCTCCTTGTCTTGTCTTAAACGGTAGTTTTCCATACATAAATACCACAAATGAATCTGTCTGAAGACACTTTTTCGAATTAATAAATTGGTTTAAACTGAAGAGTGAAATAACATAGCACAGCATTTAATTTTCAATTCTGAAGAATTTAAAGGTGGTGTACATTTAAGAGCTCAACGTGTTTTATTTTTCTAAAACATAAGGGAATTAGCTGCTGCGAGAATAAAATGTTGTTTGTTTACCACGATTCCGACAGAAATGAAGAAATAATCTTAGAGTTATATACATGAAGGAAAACTAAATACTTGATCAAACATTCTCAACAAGTATAAAATATTTATTTAAACGTATATTAGACCCTTTTGTTGGCTTAGTTAATTACTTACTCTGAATTGTGTAAACTTTTTTCAAAATGTATATATCTATGTCTGTTTTATTATAGATACTTACCCTATTATGTACATTATTATCACGACATACAGTACACTCCACGCGAAACTCGCAAAGTTCGCGATATGCGACGCGCCTATTTTATCGCGTAATTAGTAAAAATGCCCACCTGAATGCAATATTTTCACTCAGCGGTCAATTAATAATTTGTTTTAAAAGAACTTTCCGGAATGGTTATATAAATGTTATACTCTGAATTATCTTATTTACAGTATCATTTAAACATACATTTATGACAACACAATTATAACATTTCTGTGGAAAGAATAATTAAGAAATGTTATAATAAATCCCTTCTCGAAAAAGTGTATTTAATACACATTTAATGCGTATTAAACGCTGCGGTATTGGCACCATATTTTTTCTGCATTTAATGCGCATTTAATACCCTTGAAAATACAGAAAAAATACACTTATTACAGAAATTAGGTGTATTTTTTCTGCATTTTTCCTGCATTAACACACTTAAGTGCATTTAAAGTGCATTTTTCTCCTTGAAAAATACACTATGTCTTCAAAAAATATGCTTAAGTGTATTTAAAGTATACTTTTGGTGTATTTTCAAGTGCATTAATACACTTTCTTGTAAAAAAGGCAGAAAAAGTACAGAAAAAATACACTTAGTGTACTAAAGGTGTATTTAATGCGCATTTAACGCAAACATAATACGGTGCCAATACCGCAGCGTTTAATACGCATTAAATGCGCATTCAATACACTTTTTCGAGAAGGGATAAATTAATAAATTACAAAAATTCTAAAAAGAAAAAAATAAGAAAGTTATTTAATACTACAAGGTATATTTTATTTTGTTGATAATAAACGATAAATGGATAATCGTTTATCGTGCCTTATGCATTATAAACAACAGAAACAGTTAAATCAAACGCAAATAAATGGGAATTATACAGTGTTTAAATGACAAACCAAAGCTGAAAGTTACAACATAAGAGGTGGTGTGATTGATTGAATTATTACTATGAACTTACATCTTATGTAGACTACCGGTATATGTAACTACACCAGGGTTGTGAACATTAACGAACCAATATCAATTAATTGTATCAACAATCAGTGATTCATAATTTTAAGTGGAGTTTAATGATTTTTGTCTGAATAGTAAGTTTTAACTTAAACATATATACGATATTTAATCATTGTAACCTCTATATGTGTTTTCTTAGACTAATATTGCCCAAAAATAGTGCTTTATTATATAATTATTCATTAATTAAACGTGATATTGAGGTCATAAATTAACATTTCTACATTTAACATACACAATAATATACACAATGTAGAAAGACCATGAAACTGTACATTTACAACTCTTAAATTCGATAGTATAGAGCAGATGCACATGTACCTGTAATTTCGTCGCGAATCGCGACAAAATTTCGTGACATATTCGTCGCGAAATCTTGCGATGAAACTGCTCGCTATCTTTCGCATATCTTTGCAAACTTACGTGACGTCGCTTTGCGAATATTGATCGAAGGCTTGTCATGACAGCGCGAATTCTGCAGGTTTAGTGTGGCGTGTACTGTATCTATTTCCTGGTGACATATAGACTCATTGGGCCGGGTGTTATTTGTTTCGTTGATTATATGAAGTTATTATGAACATTGTTTAAACACTAAGGGTATCACGTTTAAACGTTTAAACGGTCGCGTTTCGTGTTTTGCTCAAAAACGTTTACAAAAACAGTAAACGTTTAAACGACAGTCAATATCAACAGAATCCATTTTAGTTCATTACATTACGACGTTGCAAAGCTTATTAACAGCTGCTGAAAAAGACTCGTATTTGTATCACGTGCGCCAGATGGCCCTTATTCACAATACCGTAAACATAACAATACACCATGTACGGACTAAACGTCTTGAATATTTAACGCGCGTCGGCACGAAGTGCACGAGGAAATTTTCCCGCCGTTTCTTCATCGGCATTCATTTTTAGAGATATGGCGAACGAGACAGGTCGCGGAAAAAAATCTCCGTATTGGAACTTTTTTACTAAAATTGAAGCATGCGGAAAAGAAAAGGTTAAATGTAACTTGTGTGCAACCGAGTTGTCGTACAAAGGTGGAAGTACGGGGACCATGGCGAACCACATAAAAATGGTTCACAAGTCTGTGCGACTGGATGCAACTAAAACGTCCGCAGACGATAGTGAGAAACAGCAGCGGAAGCTGACTGATTTTGCCAAACCCACGATGACTCGGCAAAAATGGATAGTTTACACAGAGAAATTAGCCCTCATGTGTGCGCGAGATCTCCGACCTATTTCCATTGTAAATGGAGGTTTCATTGACTTTTGTCGAGAGCTTAATCCGTCGTATGACGTGCCTGGCCCTAGCACAGTGTCAACTTACGTTACAAAAATGTACGAGTCGGAAAAAAGCGAACTGCTAAACGTATTATCCAAGCAGACTGGCGTGGCACTGACATCGGACCATTGGACTACCCTTGCAACGGAGGGCTATATTACAGTAACTTGTCACTTCATTGATGAAGGTAAGCACAAACTATAAATGCATTGATATATTTTTAATAACATAATTTCATACCAAATCAGTTTATGGAACCCACAGTACATTACAGTACATTAATCATTTAATTATTTGAAATTTGACATTTAATTCGTCGGCATGTTTATAATGAAATAGGACATATTTTAAGTTTACTGTAGTGATGCAATGATTTAGTAAACAAATATACGTCATGTACGAGTTTGTCAATTTGGATGTAGGAAAAAATACCTCATCACGTTAGTGAAATTTGAATGTTGACTTTAGTATTATGCCAAAAATGATAAAGTATCTTGTAAAAAAAAAGGTAATTTAAGCGTGTAAGAAGATGTTTAATGTATTCCATTTTCTGTTTGCAGATTGGAATTACCACAACAGAGTGTTGGCCACTCGAGCTGTCAAAGAGCGACACACTGCAGAAAATACAGCAGCGGAAATCAAATCGATAACCCAGGAATTCGGCATAAAAGATGAGCATGTTTCCGCTATTGTAACTGACAATGCGTCAAATATGGTGGCGTGCGTACAACAACTTCAGTGGACTCACGTACGCTGTTTTGGACACACGCTACAATTGTCCATTCGCAGTGGGTTTGAGAAGTCGGAGACTATCCGAAAGGCATTGGTTTCATGCAGAAGATTAGTAAAACACTTCCGAAAATCCGTTGTCGTCTCAAATGCACTTGAAGAAAAACAAAAGCAAATGGGCTCCAAGTCCAAGGAAAACAGCTTAATAATTGACTGTGAAACACGTTGGAATTCAACATACGACATGCTCGAAAGGCTTCTCGAACAGCGTCTACCGGTGTATGCCGTCTTGCACGACCCAGCCGTAACAAAAATCGCTGATGCGCGTTCTCTTGACCTAACTGATGACCAGCTGAAAATAATTGAGGGTCTGGTCCCGGTTTTAAAACCGCTATATTTTGCAACGAGAACAATGTGTTCAGAGCTGTACCCTACCGTCGGTGGTATTTACCCGATACTTTTCAGTATAATAAACCACCACCTCGCTGAGAATGACCAAGACACTCCCGCTGTTGCAAAATTCAAGAAAGACGTGCATTCTGATTTGGTGAAAAGGTATCACATTGACAGTGACGAAATCACATCAAGCTTGCCGGTCATATGCACTTTTCTTGACCCCAGGTACAGATCACTGCCGTTTCTGACGGAGCCCCAGCGGAAACTGGTTCATGAGAGCGTGCTTGAGCGTGTGGACACTTTACAGTTACCGATGTCTCAACCAACCGCCGATAGCCCAAATATAATCTCTCAACCAGGGCCAAGCAAGCGATCGAAACTTGACCAAGATGACATGGCATTTTTGTTAGGTGGATATTTCCAGGCAACAACCAGTGCTACACCGTCAAATGGTGCCGAACAACTTGAGCGTTATCTGTGTGATAAAGCTGTCCCATTAAGTCAAAGTCCATTTCTGTGGTGGAAATTGAACATGGACACCTATCCCCGACTTGCAGTTCTTGCGAGAAAATTGACCGGTGTGCCAGCAACTTCCGTACCATCGGAGCGAGTGTTTTCCGTTGCTGGAGCTACCGTTACTAAGCTTAGGGCGTCCCTAGACTCTTCATCAGTGGACAAACTGGTGTTCCTCCACAAAATCTAGTGAGTAAACCTTTACGGGACGACGGGTACGCAAACCACGCCAGCGAGTTCATTCCTGATGCAGCCAATTTAATGAACAGATACTCGTTTCGATGTACATCTTGTTAAGTAAAACATTGAAAATTTTATTGTTTGTCTCAGTATTTCAAATATAAACACTTAAATAAAATGGTCAGGGTACCATTTTACTAAACTACTAACGCTAGTCGTAGACTTACGCACACATTTTAAAGTAATTGAGTTTTAAATATAACAGATTGATGCAAGTTAATAATTTCTTGGAATGTATAAATATGCTATGACTTCGCTCGAAAACATAAAATTTATCAAAGTATTAATATACTGAATAGTCTTCACTGAATTTAAAATACGGTTGAAAGTTTAGGAATTGCGTAAGTAGCTTAGTAAAATTTTACCCTGCAACATAAATGTCAATATTCAACGATTGAAGCGTTGTCAATTTTTGGCTTATCGCGCTACTATCCTACTAGTAATTACAAATAAATTCTGTAAAGTCTGTATAGGTTACTGGTTTAATTGAGTTTATACATAACTCAACATCGAACGGGTTCAACAGGTTTATTTATCAATATGTATCGCTTTCTATAACGAAATCAGTATCTCACTCACAAGGATTAAACGTTTGAAACATGAACTTAACAGCACAGCATGGCAATTCTGGTACAATATAAACGGAAAACACAGAAATAGAATATAGTTAAATGCAATACAGATCTATAGGTTTTCAAATGCAATAATTACGTGTTGTTGTTTTTTTTGTCTTTTTTTATCCAGAGCTTTTTACGTCCTCATTTATGCAATCTGTATTACGAATTCAACTCACCAACTGTGCTAACGAATAAAACCGGTTTACTCTTATTGAAGAAATGTGGGTTCGATATTAATTCGTCTTTGTTACAAAATATTACGGCATGTAAGTAGACAAAGTGTAACCCAATGGTTCGACAACGACGAGAACAGTTGGTTTTAATATGACGTCATTGCGCGAATGGGATATGCACTGAATATAACTTCCGGAAATAATTACTACTTTCAGTTTGGAAATGCGATGGCACTGATGCTTTTAAAACGGACATAGGGATACCGTTTAAACGGTAACGTTTCGTTTATTTCATTTCGTTTAAACGTTTAGAAAAATCTGTAAACGTGATACCCTTATTAAACACGTGACACAATAATAAATAAATTACTTACTTAATCTCTTTAATACAACATCAATTATAACATTTAATGAGGAGTGACATCATCTTTAGTTATTTTAATATTGTGTTAACAGTAATTAAAAAGATAGTAGTTTTGTAACATTATATTTCAAGATTAAAGCGAAGCCTGTTCAAGCACCGTATAATATTAAGCACACAACAAGAACATCTGCAACGAAAATAGCTTTAAAATTAAACACAAATGTGTATGGAATTCAAATAAGAAGTTGCTGTCAAAAACATCGGAATTACGCTCAAACTTTCTGTGATGATACCTTATTTTCGTAATTTTAGAAGCCAGAAAATTTTTAGCCTCGAGTTACTTAAACAGCTTTATTTATTTATTTTATTTAATACTGCAAATTTAATACAGGATCAAGGCATAGGTTGTTGAGAAACTGAAATCGCTATTTTTGTGTTTTATTGCATAATAACCGTTTTAACGTAATGTGTACAGTTTGTTTGTCACTCTTTAAAGAATAGACAATATTGTTAAAAATCAAATGATAATTTAATTAAATTGATAAATCAAGTACATGATGTATATTATATACGAATGTTGATATTTGTAAATTTATTTTTATGACATCACAATTTTAAGATTGAAAATCAAATACATTGTATGTTTTTTGGTAAATATCAATACGCTTATCCCGCCTTAAACTCAATATAAGTCGCCGGAAGTGAACAGGGGACATCACTCGTGATTATGCAAGGGAAGTAACCTAGTTTTGGGAAAGGCCTATTACCATCTAATCTTCCTATATTCAAATGTGATCCAGATAAGGTAAAAATGGCACTAGTCTCTATCCTGTATAAAATCTGTGTTTTCATATTTTTCCACAAAGGGCCATAATCCTATTGCGTGTTGCCCAATCTCGCCAATTGTTGCCTATTATCATACACAAACTGTGGAAGTTTGGTTTGATGCCGACACAGACTCCAGGTTTCAGTGATTGTTTTACCTCTGCGTCCTGCGTCCAGGACGCAGTAATATTGCCGTAGACGCAAAGTTTCAGTTTATGTGCGTTCGCGGGACGCATGCATTTTGTAAATGGCGAGTTCTGTCCGGCAGTTTCGAAGCAATTTGTGTATGAGTACTTTCATAATAGAGGGTAAAATTTACCATCGCACCGTTCTGTCTATTTTTATTACGACCATTCTCATTGAATAATCGATTTGCTAATAACCAATTGCGTGACGTTTCTAAACATAATGTGGTGAAGGTAAAATAATACTTTTTGGGAATGTTTTTTTAAAGTTCATCTGCAACATGGGTCCGAAAAGAAATATGACACATGACTAAACGCAATACTCCTGAAGTTAATTCTGGTCAGGTTCTACCAAAAATCGTCCGAAAAAAATATGTTAATAGAATAAAGATTGGGAGAAGTTGTTTAGTTGGTGAGCATATACAATGGAACTACACAATTTAATAACATGTACTGCACTTTGTGTACGGTCGCTAAAAGGTGCAATGGTATGGTAAAAAATGCACACTGCACACATTTTTAACATTCTACTTACTCTAGATAGACATGCTTCTCAAAAAACACGAAGTTAAAATTACTTGTGTTATTATATATAATAAAGAGTTAATTGCATTATTGCCATACTCATCTATTAACTTACTGCTTATATTCCCATTTGAATAAATGAACTCACGCATTAACTTTGTGACTCATAGATTTTTAGTCCAGCGAGTCCTAGGACTCATGGCTGTGAAATTGTAAAAAAATCACTGAGGGTTTCTAGCATAACTTGGATTCGGAAATCATGTTTTTAGGGAATTCTAAGTCGAAAAGGGACCACAACTCTGTCAAAATTTAGTGATTTGTATCCAACATTCAACTTCACCTGTATTCTATGATGTTACACATGTGCACCAAAAATTATTTGAATATGTCAAGCCTTTCTGGAGTTATCATCCGGAAACCGTGTTTTTAGGGAAATTTAAGTCAAAAAGGGGCCATAACTCTGTCAAAATTTAGTGGTTTCTAAACAACATCGAACTTTACCTGTATTCTATGATGTTACACATGTGTACCAAAAATTATTTGAATATGTCAGGCCTTTCTTGAGTTACCATCCGGAAATCAAAAAGCAACAGATCGACGGACGGACGAGCTCACTCCTATATACCCCCCCTTAACTTGGTTTGTTGGGGTATAATTACATATTAAGTAAGGTATCTCAAAATTGATATTATTTAGGGAAATTAACAAAATTCTTAATTTCCCCACAAAGTTCTTGGAGGATAAAGACAATCAATTAGTTTTTATTAACAGTTCCAAGAAAACATAGTAATACATTTTATATTGATGTTATACTAGGCTGTCACAAGCTATACAGGATTCAATATTTCACATGAAAACAGTTCTTAATTACACTTTCGTACTCTAGTGATACACATGTCAATTGCAGAACATCACATTCATATGCGTACATATCCATGATACCTCTAGAGGGATTGAAGATCAATAATACCAAGAAATGTGCACTACATATTTCTCTATGTTTTATTATCAACAATTAATGATCCAATAAACCGATGTTTCAGAAGCAAGTAAACATTAACTAACAATAAACCGCTGATTGGTAATGGGTGGGTTCTCACATAGCAATATCCAAGGAGTTTAAATATTTCATAAGCAACCATCATTGGCACATACAATGCATGTAGAAGAATGGGTAATCCAATAATTGTACATGGTTAATGCCATACAATATTTTTACATGGACTGGGTGTACAGATTTCTAAACCTTTACATTCAATGTTGAAGAACTACTTGCAAAAGCAAGATTGATGAGCAACAATTTGAGGAAAGCAATGGTCTACCAGCATTTTTCTTAACTATGTTTAAGACTATTATTGCTCAGATTTATAATGTCAAAACAAAAGTATAAACTATTGATTATTTCAACTGACCAATACTCAGAAAGCAACATTAGAGAAAAATAATGTAGTTGTCCACTGTCCTATGAGTTCATTCTGTTAAATAAGCCATTCACTTGTAAAACAATATATGTTATTTCTTTATTTGTTCAAACTTGATACACATCTTTGGTCACCACGCAACAAATTCTTAGTCATCAATTATTGTCTCAACAACAAACGTTTTGGTGTTTTTACTGAAATCAAAAAGAAATGAGTGTTTGAAAAAATCAAATATAAATAACTCTTCTTACATATGCTTCCGGTATGCCATCACATATAGATGTGCCAATCAAAAATGTGTTTGTCATTGGCCAGATTTTGAATACTTATGGGTTCTGTACATAAATAGGAAAAGAAGGCTTTCACATGATATTGTACAATGTACATATATGATTCTGTTACATGGTGCATTCAATTTCAAACTATTTCTTAAACAAACAAGTATCAGAATTTCAAGGTTTATGAAAAGATGTTTTTAAAAAGTAACAATTTACATTTTGGTATTTAAAATTAGCACTACCGGTATGTAAAAAGTCAAACTGAATTATACATTTACATGAGTATTCAATAAGAACAAGTTTGATATGATCCACAGCAAGCTTGTTTTTTTCTTTTTTTTTAGACAACACTGAGTTCCAGAATAAAATCTCTGCATAGTGCATATATCACATCAACAAAATGATGCAAATTTTCATTTTCTCACTGTATTTTTTTCTTTAACCTACCTACAAATATGGAGCAAATCAACTCTCCCAGAGTACCTCAAGTATTGAAAACAGAACATGTTTCTGCTAGTCATTACGAAAATCAACTGTATTTTTCCTTTAACCTGACATGAAAGAATATGATGCCAATCAGCTCTGTGTACAGTTTCTCTGCAACTCATTCGCCGACAATAAGAAATCTGCATTCTTAAAAACATACCAGTTATCTTACCATGATTAATCTGTTTTACAATATCAAATATTTCTTTACACAAATAAACATGCGAAGAAGAAATGCTTACCAATTTCCTTGACTGTTCCATTCTTAGAATTACCATTCAGTAAATTCAAGAAAGAATATCTAACAAGACACTGTCGACTCTCCAACGTGTCTTGTCAATTTAGTTAGTTACGAAGTTTCCAGTCTATTTTCGCATACACAAAGTATTTTCCAGCACAACTCCTCACCATAAAAGAATACATTTCCTAGAATCCAATAACAAGCTGTAACTGAATTTTTGCTTGTTTCTACCAGTTTGTTTGACATCCAATACATTTATATTATTACCTGCGTGCCTTATCAAAACTTTTTACATCACAAGAGTCAGGTGAAAATACTGTTTTTCTTGGAAATGCTGTTTTTCTATCAGCAGAAGTGTCTGCGAATGTGAATATTTTATAGGCTGCAATTTTGCTTCTGGTGATAAACCATTTATAAGCACAGATCTGTCAGGTGTGCCACAGTTTTGTGATGTATTGGACTACAGATCTGTCAGGTGTGCCACAGTTTTGTGATGTATTGGACTACAGATCTGTCAGGTGCGCCACAGTTTTCCTGGCATCAAAACCTAGACTGTAGGATGACAAAGCAACACACAATAAACAAGTGCTCTCAGAGGACAGCGCGCTCGACTACTCAAAGTATTTCAGTTGGTGCATATTTTGGATAGTGGAAAGGGCATTAATTTGTTAAAATACAAAACTTTTAAGTGAACCCTTGTATAGTTTATACATTTTTGGACAAAAACTTGAACCAGAAAATCTATGTAAAAAGTGTGCATAACTCTGTTAAAATACAAAACAGAGTTATGGGTAATGTTGCCCCTGATACTAGAGTTGATGACAAAGGTTTGTTTCAAGTTTCAAGTGAATAACTTATGTAGCTACAAAACATTTGAATATAAACTTTAACCAGAAAATCTATGTGAAAAAGTGGCATAACTCTGTCAAAATACAAAACAGACTAATGGGTAATGTTGCCCCTGATACTAGAGTTGATGACAAAGGTTAGTTCGAAGTTTCAGGTCAATAACTTATGTAGTTTTGAAGTTACAAAACTTTTGAATATAAACTTTAACCAGAAAATCTAAGTGAAAAGGGGGCATTACTCTGTCAAAATACAAAATAGAGTTATGGGAAATGTTGCTCCTGATACTAGACTTGATGACAAAGGTTAGTTCCAAGTTTCAAGTAAAAAGCTTATGTAGTATTGAAGTTACACAACTTTTGAATATAAACTTTAACCAGAAAATCTATGTGAAAAGGGGCATAACTCTGTCAAAATACAAAAAGAGTTATGGGGAATGTTGCCCCTTATACTTGAGAGGATGACAAAGGTTAGTTCCAAGTTTCAAGTCAATAACTTATGTAGTTTTGAAGTTACAAAACTTTTGCAATGAAACTTTAACCAGAAAATCTAAGTAAAAAAGGGGCATAACTCTGTCAAAATACAAAACAGAGTTATGGAAAGCCCCTGATACTGGAGTTGATGATACTGGAGTTAATGACAAAGCTATATTCCAAGTTTCAAGTGAATAACTTACGTAGTTTTGAAGTTACAAGACTTTTGAATAAAACTTTAACCAATTCAGACGTGGACGCCGACGCCGGAGGTAGTAGGATAGCTCACCTATTCTTCAAATAGTCCAGCTAAAAATGCTTCAAAGAGATTATCCACTGCTTTTCAAACTCAACATTCATATAATGGTAAACAAACATTTCCGCAAGCCATCAATAACACAAGCAACATTTTGTCACTTCATTACAGAGTACTATCATTCAAGTCCGCTGTAAAATTCAGAACTGCACCAAACTACCATATTCCAACTGTTCGGCAATGCAGACTTATAACCAGAAACGATACCATTTCCTAGAAGCTGATAAATATTGAATGAAAAACTGGTCCCATGGTAGGGCCTGGAAATGTCACTGGATACTGTGACAGGAGACTGAAGGTCTACACAACAATAACGACTGATTCACACAAACATTTCCATATGAGCGTAGCCATCGCCTGATGTTAGACAGAGAATGTAATGCAATTCCGCATGAACGCAAATCAACAATCTGATTAAAATAGTTCCTAATAATTATACGCTATGAATGAGGATCCGAGGACGAACGAAAGAAGGTCATACTCTGGTGACCTTTCAACCAACCAACCAGAGCCTTTCTTTCATCTTCTTCGAAGTGAAAGTAGAAAATTGGCATTTGTCAATATGACAAGCATAAAATCAAATTTTTGTGTTTCAAGCATCATGACTAGGTGTGGCTTTTGAAGGACGTTATCACTATCAGTGATAGAAATATATATTATTATCCTACGATTTTCAACAATTCAAAAATAAGTGGAATGCAAAAAAGCGTGTACACCAGGTGATTGATTTATTATAAAATAACCTTTTTGGAAATACACAAGTGCAAGACTAGAACACTGTGTTGGTCGTCATCAGATCTTACAATAGGAAGTGCACTTCAGTCAGATTGCACATTACACCCAAGACAAACAAATGTCTGTTATTTCTGCATTAATGCTAAAACTAACTGTAAAATTCAAAATTATAACTTGTTATTTCCTCAGCTCAAAAAAATAACATAGATGAACGTTTCAGCAATTTCCTCACAAGCGCTAAGATCTAGCTGAGTTTATTATCTTTTATGTTCGCAGGCACACAAATACTAGACAACTAAGCAAATAGAATTTTTACTGTAATTCAGCCAGTGACAACAGCACAAATCAACATATCAAATAAATTGCACCACTCAATACACACATCAAACTAATGTTATTTCAAAAACATTAAGTGACACATTGGTTCCAAGAAACAGTTTCAAAGGAATGGCAGACAGTCATTATATTTACAAGTTGCAACAGAACAGTTGTGGTTCTTTAAATCCTAGCAGGCTTAGTCATGGATTGGAAGAGAACAAATAATGCATTTAGAAAAATTAAATAATTATCAAGTTATTAGTCATTTAGGCACCCAATAGTAATTCTATTACAAAGCCCTAATCAGTGGCATGTCTTTACAATACATTGCATTTGGTCCAAGTAAAATTATCAGGCAGGCCTTAATAGTAGACACTGCCAAAAACACAGAAGCAATATAACGAAAAAAAAAAAAAATACAGAAAACCAGAATGGTACAAATCCAAATCATTTCCACAATGTTAAAATTGTATTCTTGAAGATAAAGTAAAAATTAGATGCAAATTTAAATTAATAATATTTATCTCTTTTTTCAGTAATTAAAAAAATAAATAATCTCAAATATTAGCACAGTCAGAGACTCGGTAAAACTGTCACCAATAACTCCCAATAAGGTCCATCTTACTTGAACTCTCAAGTTACATAAATAGCCATACATCTTACTTGAACTCTCGAGTTACATACATAGCCATACATCTTACTTGAACTCTCGAGTTACATACATAGCCATACATCTTACTTGAACTCTCGAGTTACATACATAGCCATACACATTACTTGAACTCTCCAGTTACATACATAGCCATACATCTTACTTGAACTCTCCAGTTACATACATAGCCATACACCTTACTTGAACTCTCGAGTTACATACATAGCCATACACCTTACTTGAACTCTCGAGTTACATACATAGCCATACACCTTACTTGAACTCTCAAGTTACATACATAGCCATACACCTTACTTGAACTCTCGAGTTACATACATAGCCATACATTTTACTTGAACTCTCCAGTTACATACACAGCCATACACCTTACTTGAACTCTCGAGTTACATACACAGCCATACACCTTACTTGAACTCTCGAGTTACATACATAGCCATACACCTTACTTGAACTCTCGAGTTATATACATAGCCATACACCTTACTTGAACTCTCGAGTTACATACATAGCCATACACCTTACTTGAACTCTCGAGTTATATACATAGCCATACACCTTACTTGAACTCTCAAGTTACATACATAGCCATACACCTTACTTGAACTCTCGAGTTACATACATAGCCATACATCTTACTTGAACTCTCGAGTTACATACATAGCCATACATCTTACTTGAACTCTCGAGTTACATACATAGCCATACATCTTACTTGAACTCTCGAGTTACATACATAGCCATACATCTTACTTGAACTCTCGAGTTACATACATAGCCATACATCTTACTTGAACTCTCAAGTTACATACATAGCCATACATCTTACTTGAACTCTCGAGTTACATACATAGCCATACACCTTACTTGAACTCTCAAGTTACATACATAGCCATACACCTTACTTGAACTCTCGAGTTACATACATAGCCATACATTTTACTTGAACTCTCCAGTTACATACACAGCCATACACCTTACTTGAACTCTCGAGTTACATACACAGCCATACACCTTACTTGAACTCTCGAGTTACATACATAGCCATACACCTTACTTGAACTCTCGAGTTATATACATAGCCATACACCTTACTTGAACTCTCGAGTTACATACATAGCCATACACCTTACTTGAACTCTCGAGTTATATACATAGCCATACACCTTACTTGAACTCTCAAGTTACATACATAGCCATACACCTTACTTGAACTCTCGGGTTACATACATAGCCATACATCTTACTTGAACTCTCGAGTTACATACATAGCCATACACCTTACTTGAACTCTCGCGTTACATACATAGCCATACATTTTACTTGAACTCTCCAGTTACATACACAGCCATACATCTTACTTGAACTCTCGAGTTACATACATAGCCATACACCTTACTTGAACTCTCGAGTTACATACATAGCCATACATTTTACTTCAACTCTCGAGTTACATACATAGCCATACATTTTACTTGAACTCTTGAGTTACATACATAGCCATACATTTTACTTGAACTCTCGAGTTACATACATAGCCATACATTTTACTTGAACTCTCGAGTTACATACATAGCCATACATTTTCAAGGGGGTTAACAAAAATAGGGTGAATAAAATCCATTCATGACATTACCCACATACAAAGATGACAAATTATAGAATCCCTGAAGAATTGGTATCAATTAGAAGTCTCTGATCAGAGCATTTGTAGACCTCTGTAGGCTCTCCATAATCAGATTGTAAGCTTATTTTCACTTCAAGGACTTACATGAAGTAGCATCAATAGAATTTCAATTACATTCGCATAAGTCCAATTTTTGTGTAGTGTTCCAAATGGAGACTCAATCTCGAACACAAATGTTACCGCTTTTATTCAAGGATCATCTTAGCATTCTTAGTTGCAGTCTGTCACTAAACATAAACAGTTTCCGGTCATAATAAAGTAATCATATTATCTAAAGATGTTTCTACAAGATACCAAAGGTGCCTGAGGATGCAAATCTGTTGGTCCTCAAATAAACATATTAATTGTTATGCCTAAGTCACAATTAGAATGGGCGCCATTTGATTTTAACGAACAGTAACTCTTCAGAGATTTGTGGAATCTGACAGGAGCCACACGATTTGTATATATTTTTTCCTCGCGTGGTCACAAATCAAGCAGGCGCTGGATGGTTTTCCATGAATGACATGTGGAAAAAAGCAGTTTGAGGCACCAGGTGGTAGGGCTGCAACTATTCTTTCCATGCATTGATAAATGGATTCTATTTAATCACCTAATTCAATTTTTTATTCTAAACCAACTAATTTCTATAAGATTTTCTTTTATATATATTTATAGATGATTTTTCACAAACTGTTTATTAAAATTATGGTGTTTGTATAAAATTTATTGTGTATATTGATCATGTTTGCTGTTCTATTGAACTTAATATGTCAAACATTATCACCAATTTATTTCCATTGTTCTTATTTATATTTATATATAAGGCACATAATTATGTTGACATTAACCAATACAATGGCACTGATAACAAATAAACATGTTAACTATATTGCAAGTCATGAATACAAGTCTATAAAAAGGAAACTTGAATCGAATAGAAATATTCAACTAAATAAAGTTTTTAATCGAAATCAAATTGAATCGAGCCGCATCTAAATCATTGCAGCTCTACCAGGCGGCAACCGGCCGGTGAATACGCGAATAGGACAGTCTTTGCGCAGAATTGCAGCTCTACCAGACGGCAACCGGCCGGTGAATATGCGAATAGGACAGTCTTTGCGCAGGATTGCAGCTCTACCAGACGGCAACCGGCCGGTGAATATGCGAATAGGACAGTCTTTGCGCAGGATTGCAGCTCTACCAGGCAGCAACCGGCCAGTGAATATGCGAATAGGACAGTCTTTGTGCAGGATTGCAGCTCTACCAGGTGGCAACCGGCCGGTGAATATGCGAATAGGACAGTCTTTGTGCAGGATTGCAGCTCTACCAGGCAGCAACCGGCCGGTGAATATGCGAATAGGACAGTCTTTGTGCAGGATTGCAGCTCTACCAGACGGCAACCGGCCGGTGAATATGCGAATAGGACAGTCTTTGTGCAGGATTGCAGCTCTACCAGGTGGCAACCGGCCGGTGAATATGTGAATAGGACAGTCTTTGTGCAGGATTGCAGCTCTACCAGGTGGCAACCGGCCGGTGAATATGTGAATAGGACAGTCTTTGCGCAGGATTGCAGCTCTACCAGGCGGCAACCGGCCGGTGAAGATGTGAATAGGACAGTCTTTGTGCAGGATTGCAGCTCTACCAGGTAGCAACCGGCCGGTGAATATGTGAATAGGACAGTCTTTGTGCAGGATTGTAGCTCTAACAGGCAGCAACCGGCCGGTGAATATGTGAATAGGACAGTCTTTGCGCAGGATTGCAGCTCTACCAGACGGCAACCGGCCGGTGAATATGTGAATAGGACAGTCTTTGTGCAGGATTGCAGCTCTACCAGACGGCAACCGGCCGGTGAATATGTGAATAGGACAGTCTTTGTGCAGGATTGCAACTCTACCAGGCAGCAACCGGCCGGTGAATATGTGAATAGGACAGTCTTTGTGCAGGATTGCAGCTCTACCAGGCAGCAACCGGCCGGTGAATATGTGAATAGGACAGTCTTTGCGCAGGATTGCAGCTCTACCAGGCAGCAACCGGCCGGTGAATATGTGAATAGGACAGTCTTTGCGCAAGATTGCAGATGATTGCAAATAAAATTTATTGAAAGAGGTATCAAGAAGATGCAAGCAGGCCAGCCGCAGCCCGACAAAACGGGGGCTGCACTGTGCCCATACAGGCACGGCCCGATACCCTGAGATAACTGTACATTGGGTGGTGCCTTTCCGGGTACCTGCTGGCCACAGCATACAGGCACGGCTCCATACCCTGAGATAACTGTACATTGGGTGGTGCCTTTCCGGGTACCTGCTGGCCACAGTAAGGAGCCTGCTTGGTCAACGTTGAAATTAAACGATGTTTTTAAAGTAGAAAAACTGCAACTGCTGCCTGATGGGTGCCGTCCCATTTGGCCCAATTTTGGGTAAAACAGATGCCGACTGGCGACAGTTCCTTATCTGAGCCCAGGGCATTAGACAGACAGCATAGGCAACAAGGGTTATTGTAGCTACAACTGAATACTGACAAATTTAACTGACACTGTGACACATTAAATTTTTAGCTAGCATAATATTCTGACTGCACAGAATATGGTAAAAACAATTATTGGTCAGTTCATGAGTTACACTATATAATTATGAATGGGCGTCCATAAGATTTCAAATTGTTACTTTGACCTCCATACCCATGGGCTAAGGCCTGAACAAATAAATCAAATTAGTGTACAACACCTGCATGCATAGCAATGTTATACACAGACAGGACAATAATTTGATTACACACATATACGAATTGTGACATACATATGAATGAACACTGGGAACACAATTTGCCCTTCTGTGAGTAAGGCGTAAAAAAAAAAAAAGTTTGTTTCAGGTAACATGCCCCAAAAAATTAGGGTAGGTAGGTCGGGATTTTTTATTTTTTGGGGGGGTCGGGGGGTGGGGGGTAAATGGTCAACTTGAAGATTCTAAAACTGAATTAATATTCAAAACGTATCAGTAATATCCTTAAACATTGTTTACAAGTGGATACTATCAAAACAAAACACTTATTTATCCAAAACACATTTAATTATTAAAAAAGGTAAATAAAACAAAACTCAATGTGACACACCCAATAAAATGTTCTAGGGTCGGGGCATTTTTTTAGGGTAGGTCGGGTTACCTGAAACAACATTTTTTTTTACACCTAACACAAAAACTGAATATTAAAGGTTTCATGCCTATTCTAGACTATAAATTATTAGCAGTAAAGTTCTGTATTGGCAGGAAGGTCTGACACTAATGAAGACCTGAGGAGCTTACAGGTAACCCACTGATTGATTCCTGGCTGAGGGCTTCTAATCAGATGTGACTTGATCATACTGCTCCATTGTAAGTCAGGCCTAATCCGGAAACATTAAGTGAACGGCTGGCTGCCATTACAAATCCTATCCATTAATACTAATGTTTCCAGCTGAAATAACAAGGGATAAACACTGTTTCATAGACAAAGGAAATTGATCTAAGTGGCAAAATCTATACAAAGTCTCAGCAGATCCTGACATTTAATTCACAGGTGGGTCAACTGAAAAGAATGAAAAACATCCTGCACCATTTTATGGTAGCTGAAAATAGGGAGATTTTTTTCAAACAGGAAACTTTGTTTTCAAATAGGGGACTTCCATGTTTCTGTTCAATATAGTTATAATAATACCAAACAGGTGAAATAAGAACATTTGACAGACTACCATTCTGAAAATAATATAACATATATAACAGTACGCAAGGGTCTCATATATCTATAAATTTTCATGAATATGCATGTTCATTGTTTAAAAGAAGGCCAACAAGCATTATAACATGCAAAAGTAAAATGAAAGCAAACAACCGTAATTATTTATGATATCCTGCTTTATTAATGTGACATCACAAAAATGCAATACAATAGCAAATTGAAACAAACATACATGAGCATACAATGACAATTTTACACAGTAATTACCCACACACAGTTTTACATTATAAGCTACGAACCAAACAGAAAAAAAATGCTTGTTCTTAACATTCTTCAGTGTTGGAAAACTAAAACTAATCATGAACCAATTTTATTTTAAATTAAGTCACAATTCACAAAATGATAATATGTGGCGTGTCGTGAGAAAACCGGTCTTAATGCGCGTAAAGTGTCGTCCCGGATTAGCCTGTGCGGACTTTTATGGTATTTTCTGTTTCAAGGAAGTCTCTTCTAACCATAAATCCACTTTAGGCGGAAAGTGCCGTCCTGGATTAGCCTGTGCGGACTGCACAGGCTAATCCGGGACGACACTCTACGCACATGCATTAAGTCCGGTTTTCCCATGACGCGCCACATATCATGTATTATATCCAAGTAAAGCATAGCAGTAGGAAAACAATCTGCATGCCTTTTTAATAATATTTGTTTCAATGAAACAATGAATAAGGAATGATTCTCAACACCACACAAAATACCAACAGTCTTTCCTTACAGATATGGAGCAAAGAAACATCAGGCCGTTACAACAAATGTGTTAGGGCTGGGTGCAATTTCCAGCTCTGATTGCTTTATTGCATGTATGAAGACAGTGCCCATATTTCATCATGACTGTCACCAGTAAAACAAAATTATAGCATTTCTCCTGTGCTGAATTTCTGAGCGCTATAAGCATTATTGAAACAAGGGCATGAAGAGATTCCAACGATCAATGCAAGCAATTTGAGGACATTGGGAATAGTGGCAACATGGTCATGCTATTGATGATTTTAATTATTTATGAAGAAACATTTATTTCAATGGGATATATTCTCAATGCAACATCATTCTCAAAGTAACACTTATTGCAACATTGTTTGACAATAACTGCCAATGAATGTGTTGCTCTTTTAAAGTTTCTATTACTGAAACGTTATATGACTGTGCAATAACATATTTAAGTGAATAAGTAAATATGAATGTAACAAAAATATACTAATCGATACGCTTTTTTTATCAAAATTATAACAGTGCCGTCGCTTCGATTGATCACCCCAGGGATTATTCCTGTATGCAATTAACAGGGCACTTATAACAACCAATATCAAAATACAAAATAAGACAGTTATACCAAAGAAATATAAAACACAACAGAAACAGGACAAAATATTTATTGACTTTCAAGCATTACAAGCTCACAGTCATAAACATATACATCAATAAATAGAAAAAAACACACGTGACATGTGGCATATACAGACTATAATTACATTAACATTTAATGTATAGAGAAAACACATACATACAAAAGTGAGTGTATGCACGGAATGTTATTGTTTAATTTCATAAAAACAAAGACACATAAAAATGCTTAATGGGAATGTAGAAATGCTGAACAAACATGTAATTTAATCACAACTCATGAAATTATGATTAATATTACTAAAACTGAATAAATACTACATATGGGGCGCGTCGTGAGAAAACCGGACGTAATGCATGTGCGTAAAGTGTCGTCCCAGATTAGCCTGTGCAGTCCGCACAGGCTAATCCAGGGCGACACTTTCCACTTTTGTGGTATTTTCTGCTTCAAGGAAGTCTCTTCTAAACATAAATCCACTGTAGGCGGAAAGTGCCGTCCTGGATTAGCCCATGCGGACTGCACAGGCTAATCCGGGACGACACTTTACGCACATGCATTAAGACCGGTTTTATCACGACGCGCCACATATTTCTTATTAAACGCCCCTGGAGGTTTTACATTTTTCCAAGGTGATCGTTTAATATGAGTCCAGTTCTTCCATCTTGCCAAAAGAATATGAATAAGCTGGCTTTAAATTGAAAAGGACTGGTTATGTCACTTCAATAAATAGTTTATAATACAATACGACGACACCAACAGCAATTATGTCCCTTTTAGACACAAATTTCTGTAGACATACAATTATAAAACATTTAAGGTTTTCACACACTAATGGTCATAATCACAAATGCTTTTCATATCTTTCTCATCACGATCTCTTATCAATAAGACATTGTATTTGAAAATTTAAAGACTTTTTGCCGTGTAATAAAACAGATTTTGTAATGCCACACCCTTGGTCAAACAAATTGCTCGGGCGGACATGATCTCATATTAGAAAAAGCCACAAAACATGTTCATGTTTTTTATTTTCAGCATATTTTAAACTTCGTAACAGTTACATGGACATCAATAAGCAGAATAATAACAACTGTGTGATGTTTATATAAACAATATAAAGAAAAACAAGAGGGCCATCGTGGTCCAAAGCGCTCACATGAGAACTGGTACAGCTGAAGACCATACTGTTGCAACAGGTTTGAAAATTAAGGAATCTAAACAACATGCAGAGGGGGATAGGATCAATTTTGATTTAAAACATCGGTTAGTGCAATGGGCTAACGAAAATATGAGTTGAGTAATGGATGTGCGTTTTTTTTGCTAATGGTTCTCAAATCATTTTTCTCGATATTCTTACCCGACCCTTTTTAATTAAGTCATTGACAATTCTGCAAAATGCAGAAACAGTAGATTTTGATGTCTTTTTCGCAAACAGTTTTGGAGAACTAGTTGCAATGCAATAATTGCGATGGCTGTTTTGCTTTTTCTTTGATTATTTTCTGTCCAATGATGATAAATGATGTTAATGCAGGCTCTGAAGACATCAATGTTGCATGTACAAATAACTGCATGCAAGTCTTGCAACTGTTGGAAATCAAATTTTATCAATCAATGTTTATGGTCATGCGCAAACTGTGTAAGTTTAGTCAACATTGAATCAAAAATCATGTGTGCAAGCCAATAATTGATAACTTTTTGATGTTTTTTTCCAAACACAAGGGGCAATAACTCTGGTGTTTCTGGCCCGATCATGCTTTTATTCGACTCCACCCGTAATCTTACGTTCATAGACAAACTGTACACGATTGGTGAAGATTGGATGAAAAATGAAGTCTCTACCCTGAATAATGTCCATTTTTGCATATCTTTTCGCAAACAAAGGGCAATAACTCTGGTGTTTCTGGTCCGATCTTGCTTATATTCGACTTCACCTTTGATCTTATGGTCATAGACAAACTGCGCAAGATTGGTGAAGATTGGATAAAAAACGAAGTCTCTATCCTGAATAATGTCCATTTTTGCACATTTTTCACTAAGGGCAATAACTCTGGTGTTTCTGGTCCAGTCTTGCTTATATTCGATTTCAACTGTAATCTCATGGTAACAGACAAACTGTGCAAGATTGGTGAAGATTGGATGAAAAATGAAGTCTCTATCCTGAATAATGTTCATTTTTGCACATTTTTTTCACAAAGGGCAATAACTCCTGTGTTTCTGGTCCAATCTTGCTTATATTCGATTTCAACTGTAATCTCATGGTAACAGACAAACTGTGCAAGATTGGTGAAGATTGGATAAAAAATGAAGCCTCTATCCTGAATAATGTCCATTTTTGCATATTTTTTTCACAAACAAAGGGCAATAACTCTGGTGTTTCTGGTCCGATCTTGCTTATATTCGACTTCACCTTTAATCTTATGGTCATAGACAAACAACAAGATTGGTGAAGATTGGATGAAAAATGAAGTCTCTATCCTGAATAATGTCAATTTTTGCACATTTATTTCACAAACAAACGGCAATAACTCCGGTGTTTCTAGTCCCATCTTGCTTATATTCGATTTCAACTGTAATCTCATGGTAACAGACAAACTGTGCAAGATTGGTGAAGATTGGATGAAAAATGAAGTCAATATCCTGAATAATATCCATTTTGTATATTTTTTTACAACAAACGGCAATACATCTGGTGTTTGAAACACGATCTGGCCCATTTTTGGCGTCTGATGAGATCTGGTCATACACAAACTGTCAAAGTTTGGTTAAGATTGGATGGAAAATAAGGTCTATACGTGGGAAAAGGGCGTGTTTGCAATTTTTTGCATGATAAAGGGGCAATAACTCTGACCCAATAACAATCCCATCTGAGATTTTATGGTCATACACAAACTGTGCAAGTTAGATCAAAATTGAATTAAAAATGTAGTCTTAATAGCGATAATGATCCAAACTGTTGAGGGCATACGGACGACAAAAGATGGACAACGGATGACGCCAGAGAGGTCCCCTATACCAATAGGTCACCGAGCACTTTGTGCTCAGGTGAGCTAAAAAAATATGTCCAGTACCCCAATCCAAAATAAGGACAAATTCAACAAACTTGAAAATGCGTGCCCATACTTTAAAGTCAGTTGTGAAGTCTCTACTAAACATAAATCCACTGTAGGCGGAAAGTGCCGTCCTGGATTAGCCCATGCGGACTGCACAGGCTAATCCGGGACGACACTTTATGCACATGCATTAAGACCGGTTTTATCACGACGCGCCACATATTTCTTATTAAACGCCCCTGGAGGTTTTACATTTTTCCAAGGTGATCGTTTAATATGAGTCCAGTTCTTCCATCTTGCCAAAAGAATATGAATAAGCTGGCTTTAAATTGAAAAGGACTGGTTATGTCACTTCAATAAATAGTTTTTAATACAATACGACGACACCAACAGCAATTATGTCCCTTTTAGACACAAATTTCTGTAGACATACAATTATAAAACATTTAAGGTTTTCACACACTAATGGTCATAATCACAAATGCTTTTCATATCTTTCTCATCACGATCTCTTATCAATAAGACATTGTATTTGAAAATTTAAAGACTTTTTGCCGTGTAATAAAACAGATTTTGTAATGCCACACCCTTGGTCAAACAAATTGCTCGGGCGGACATGATCTCATATTAGAAAAAGCCACAAAACATGTTCATGTTTTTTATTTTCAGCATATTTTAAACTTCGTAACAGTTACATGGACATCAATAAGCAGAATAATAACAACTGTGTGATGTTTATATAAACAATATAAAGAAAAACAAGAGGGCCATCGTGGTCCAAAGCGCTCACATGAGAACTGGTACAGCTGAAGACCATACTGTTGCAACAGGTTTGAAAATTAAGGAATCTAAACAACATGCAGAGGGGGATAGGATCAATTTTGATTTAAAACATCGGTTAGTGCAATGGGCTAACGAAAATATGAGTTGAGTAATGGATGTGCGTTTTTTTTGCTAATGGTTCTCAAATCATTTTTCTCGATATTCTTACCCGACCCTTTTTAATTAAGTCATTGACAATTCTGCAAAATGCAGAAACAGTAGATTTTGATGTCTTTTTCGCAAACAGTTTTGGAGAACTAGTTGCAATGCAATAATTGCGATGGCTGTTTTGCTTTTTCTTTGATTATTTTCTGTCCAATGATGATAAATGATGTTAATGCAGGCTCTGAAGACATCAATGTTGCATGTACAAATAACTGCATGCAAGTCTTGCAACTGTTGGAAATCAAATTTTATCAATCAATGTTTATGGTCATGCGCAAACTGTGTAAGTTTAGTCAACATTGAATCAAAAATCATGTGTGCAAGCCAATAATTGATAACTTTTTGATGTTTTTTTCCAAACACAAGGGGCAATAACTCTGGTGTTTCTGGCCCGATCATGCTTTTATTCGACTCCACCCGTAATCTTACGTTCATAGACAAACTGTACACGATTGGTGAAGATTGGATGAAAAATGAAGTCTCTACCCTGAATAATGTCCATTTTTGCATATCTTTTCGCAAACAAAGGGCAATAACTCTGGTGTT
Organism: Congeria kusceri; assembly: GCA_027627225.1. Lineage (NCBI taxonomy): Eukaryota > Metazoa > Mollusca > Bivalvia > Myida > Dreissenidae > Congeria > Congeria kusceri. Next base: position 18,148,514 of record CM051025.1, on the reverse strand, counting down.
TCTGGTCCGATCTTGCTTATATTCGACTTCACCTTTGATCTTATGGTCATAGACAAACTGCGCAAGATTGGTGAAGATTGGATAAAAAACGAAGTCTCTATCCTGAATAATGTCCATTTTTGCACATTTTTCACTAAGGGCAATAACTCTGGTGTTTCTGGTCCAGTCTTGCTTATATTCGATTTCAACTGTAATCTCATGGTAACAGACAAACTGTGCAAGATTGGTGAAGATTGGATGAAAAATGAAGTCTCTATCCTGAATAATGTTCATTTTTGCACATTTTTTTCACAAAGGGCAATAACTCCTGTGTTTCTGGTCCAATCTTGCTTATATTCGATTTCAACTGTAATCTCATGGTAACAGACAAACTGTGCAAGATTGGTGAAGATTGGATAAAAAATGAAGCCTCTATCCTGAATAATGTCCATTTTTGCATATTTTTTTCACAAACAAAGGGCAATAACTCTGGTGTTTCTGGTCCGATCTTGCTTATATTCGACTTCACCTTTAATCTTATGGTCATAGACAAACAACAAGATTGGTGAAGATTGGATGAAAAATGAAGTCTCTATCCTGAATAATGTCAATTTTTGCACATTTATTTCACAAACAAACGGCAATAACTCCGGTGTTTCTAGTCCCATCTTGCTTATATTCGATTTCAACTGTAATCTCATGGTAACAGACAAACTGTGCAAGATTGGTGAAGATTGGATGAAAAATGAAGTCAATATCCTGAATAATATCCATTTTGTATATTTTTTTACAACAAACGGCAATACATCTGGTGTTTGAAACACGATCTGGCCCATTTTTGGCGTCTGATGAGATCTGGTCATACACAAACTGTCAAAGTTTGGTTAAGATTGGATGGAAAATAAGGTCTATACGTGGGAAAAGGGCGTGTTTGCAATTTTTTGCATGATAAAGGGGCAATAACTCTGACCCAATAACAATCCCATCTGAGATTTTATGGTCATACACAAACTGTGCAAGTTAGATCAAAATTGAATTAAAAATGTAGTCTTAATAGCGATAATGATCCAAACTGTTGAGGGCATACGGACGACAAAAGATGGACAACGGATGACGCCAGAGAGGTCCCCTATACCAATAGGTCACCGAGCACTTTGTGCTCAGGTGAGCTAAAAAAATATGTCCAGTACCCCAATCCAAAATAAGGACAAATTCAACAAACTTGAAAATGCGTGCCCATACTTTAAAGTCAGTTGTGAAGTCTCTACTAAACATAAATCCACTGTAGGCGGAAAGTGCCGTCCTGGATTAGCCCATGCGGACTGCACAGGCTAATCCGGGACGACACTTTACGCACATGCATTAAGACCGGTTTTATCACGACGCGCCACATATTTCTTATTAAACGCCCCTGGAGGTTTTACATTTTTCCAAGGTGATCGTTTAATATGAGTCCAGTTCTTCCATCTTGCCAAAAGAATATGAATAAGCTGGCTTTAAATTGAAAAGGACTGGTTATGTCACTTCAATAAATAGTTTTTAATACAATACGACGACACCAACAGCAATTATGTCCCTTTTAGACACAAATTTCTGTAGACATACAATTATAAAACATTTAAGGTTTTCACACACTAATGGTCATAATCACAAATGCTTTTCATATCTTTCTCATCACGATCTCTTATCAATAAGACATTGTATTTGAAAATTTAAAGACTTTTTGCCGTGTAATAAAACAGATTTTGTAATGCCACACCCTTGGTCAAACAAATTGCTCGGGCGGACATGATCTCATATTAGAAAAAGCCACAAAACATGTTCATGTTTTTTATTTTCAGCATATTTTAAACTTCGTAACAGTTACATGGACATCAATAAGCAGAATAATAACAACTGTGTGATGTTTATATAAACAATATAAAGAAAAACAAGAGGGCCATCGTGGTCCAAAGCGCTCACATGAGAACTGGTACAGCTGAAGACCATACTGTTGCAACAGGTTTGAAAATTAAGGAATCTAAACAACATGCAGAGGGGGATAGGATCAATTTTGATTTAAAACATCGGTTAGTGCAATGGGCTAACGAAAATATGAGTTGAGTAATGGATGTGCGTTTTTTTTGCTAATGGTTCTCAAATCATTTTTCTCGATATTCTTACCCGACCCTTTTTAATTAAGTCATTGACAATTCTGCAAAATGCAGAAACAGTAGATTTTGATGTCTTTTTCGCAAACAGTTTTGGAGAACTAGTTGCAATGCAATAATTGCGATGGCTGTTTTGCTTTTTCTTTGATTATTTTCTGTCCAATGATGATAAATGATGTTAATGCAGGCTCTGAAGACATCAATGTTGCATGTACAAATAACTGCATGCAAGTCTTGCAACTGTTGGAAATCAAATTTTATCAATCAATGTTTATGGTCATGCGCAAACTGTGTAAGTTTAGTCAACATTGAATCAAAAATCATGTGTGCAAGCCAATAATTGATAACTTTTTGATGTTTTTTTCCAAACACAAGGGGCAATAACTCTGGTGTTTCTGGCCCGATCATGCTTTTATTCGACTCCACCCGTAATCTTACGTTCATAGACAAACTGTACACGATTGGTGAAGATTGGATGAAAAATGAAGTCTCTACCCTGAATAATGTCCATTTTTGCATATTTTTTTCGCAAACAAAGGGCAATAACTCTGGTGTTTCTGGTCCGATCTTGCTTATATTCGACTTCACCTTTGATCTTATGGTCATAGACAAACTGCACAAGATTGGTGAAGATTGGATAAAAAACGAAGTCTCTATCCTGAATAATGTCCATTTTTGCACATTTTTCACTAAGGGCAATAACTCTGGTGTTTCTGGTCCAGTCTTGCTTATATTCGATTTCAACTGTAATCTCATGGTAACAGACAAACTGTGCAAGATTGGTGAAGATTGGATGAAAAATGAAGTCTCTATCCTGAATAATGTTCATTTTTGCACATTTTTTTCACAAAGGGCAATAACTCCGGTGTTTCTGGTCCAATCTTGCTTATATTCGATTTCAACTGTAATCTCATGGTAACAGACAAACTGTGCAAGATTGGTGAAGATTGGATAAAAAATGAAGCCTCTATCCTGAATAATGTCCATTTTTGCATATTTTTTTCACAAACAAAGGGCAATAACTCTGGTGTTTCTGGTCCGATCTTGCTTATATTCGACTTCACCTTTAATCTTATGGTCATAGACAAACAACAAGATTGGTGAAGATTGGATGAAAAATGAAGTCTCTATCCTGAATAATGTCAATTTTTGCACATTTATTTCACAAACAAACGGCAATAACTCCGGTGTTTCTAGTCCCATCTTGCTTATATTCGATTTCAACTGTAATCTCATGGTAACAGACAAACTGTGCAAGATTGGTGAAGATTGGATGAAAAATGAAGTCAATATCCTGAATAATATCCATTTTGTATATTTTTTTACAACAAACGGCAATACATCTGGTGTTTGAAACACGATCTGGCCCATTTTTGGCGTCTGATGAGATCTGGTCATACACAAACTGTCAAAGTTTGGTTAAGATTGGATGGAAAATAAGGTCTATACGTGGGAAAAGGGCGTGTTTGCAATTTTTTGCATGATAAAGGGGCAATAACTCTGACCCAATAACAATCCCATCTGAGATTTTATGGTCATACACAAACTGTGCAAGTTAGATCAAAATTGAATTAAAAATGTAGTCTTAATAGCGATAATGATCCAAACTGTTGAGGGCATACGGACGACAAAAGATGGACAACGGATGACGCCAGAGAGGTCCCCTATACCAATAGGTCACCGAGCACTTTGTGCTCAGGTGAGCTAAAAAAATATGTCCAGTACCCCAATCCAAAATAAGGACAAATTCAACAAACTTGAAAATGCGTGCCCATACTTTAAAGTCAGTTGTGAAGTCTCTACTAAACATAAATCCACTGTAGGCGGAAAGTGCCGTCCTGGATTAGCCCATGCGGACTGCACAGGCTAATCCGGGACGACACTTTACGCACATGCATTAAGACCGGTTTTATCACGACGCGCCACATATTTCTTATTAAACGCCCCTGGAGGTTTTACATTTTTCCAAGGTGATCGTTTAATATGAGTCCAGTTCTTCCATCTTGCCAAAAGAATATGAATAAGCTGGCTTTAAATTGAAAAGGACTGGTTATGTCACTTCAATAAATAGTTTTTAATACAATACGACGACACCAACAGCAATTATGTCCCTTTTAGACACAAATTTCTGTAGACATACAATTATAAAACATTTAAGGTTTTCACACACTAATGGTCATAATCACAAATGCTTTTCATATCTTTCTCATCACGATCTCTTATCAATAAGACATTGTATTTGAAAATTTAAAGACTTTTTGCCGTGTAATAAAACAGATTTTGTAATGCCACACCCTTGGTCAAACAAATTGCTCGGGCGGACATGATCTCATATTAGAAAAAGCCACAAAACATGTTCATGTTTTTTATTTTCAGCATATTTTAAACTTCGTAACAGTTACATGGACATCAATAAGCAGAATAATAACAACTGTGTGATGTTTATATAAACAATATAAAGAAAAACAAGAGGGCCATCGTGGTCCAAAGCGCTCACATGAGAACTGGTACAGCTGAAGACCATACTGTTGCAACAGGTTTGAAAATTAAGGAATCTAAACAACATGCAGAGGGGGATAGGATCAATTTTGATTTAAAACATCGGTTAGTGCAATGGGCTAACGAAAATATGAGTTGAGTAATGGATGTGCGTTTTTTTTGCTAATGGTTCTCAAATCATTTTTCTCGATATTCTTACCCGACCCTTTTTAATTAAGTCATTGACAATTCTGCAAAATGCAGAAACAGTAGATTTTGATGTCTTTTTCGCAAACAGTTTTGGAGAACTAGTTGCAATGCAATAATTGCGATGGCTGTTTTGCTTTTTCTTTGATTATTTTCTGTCCAATGATGATAAATGATGTTAATGCAGGCTCTGAAGACATCAATGTTGCATGTACAAATAACTGCATGCAAGTCTTGCAACTGTTGGAAATCAAATTTTATCAATCAATGTTTATGGTCATGCGCAAACTGTGTAAGTTTAGTCAACATTGAATCAAAAATCATGTGTGCAAGCCAATAATTGATAACTTTTTGATGTTTTTTTCCAAACACAAGGGGCAATAACTCTGGTGTTTCTGGCCCGATCATGCTTTTATTCGACTCCACCCGTAATCTTACGTTCATAGACAAACTGTACACGATTGGTGAAGATTGGATGAAAAATGAAGTCTCTACCCTGAATAATGTCCATTTTTGCATATTTTTTTCGCAAACAAAGGGCAATAACTCTGGTGTTTCTGGTCCGATCTTGCTTATATTCGACTTCACCTTTGATCTTATGGTCATAGACAAACTGCACAAGATTGGTGAAGATTGGATAAAAAACGAAGTCTCTATCCTGAATAATGTCCATTTTTGCACATTTTTCACTAAGGGCAATAACTCTGGTGTTTCTGGTCCAGTCTTGCTTATATTCGATTTCAACTGTAATCTCATGGTAACAGACAAACTGTGCAAGATTGGTGAAGATTGGATGAAAAATGAAGTCTCTATCCTGAATAATGTTCATTTTTGCACATTTTTTTCACAAAGGGCAATAACTCCGGTGTTTCTGGTCCAATCTTGCTTATATTCGATTTCAACTGTAATCTCATGGTAACAGACAAACTGTGCAAGATTGGTGAAGATTGGATAAAAAATGAAGCCTCTATCCTGAATAATGTCCATTTTTGCATATTTTTTTCACAAACAAAGGGCAATAACTCTGGTGTTTCTGGTCCGATCTTGCTTATATTCGACTTCACCTTTAATCTTATGGTCATAGACAAACAACAAGATTGGTGAAGATTGGATGAAAAATGAAGTCTCTATCCTGAATAATGTCAATTTTTGCACATTTATTTCACAAACAAACGGCAATAACTCCGGTGTTTCTAGTCCCATCTTGCTTATATTCGATTTCAACTGTAATCTCATGGTAACAGACAAACTGTGCAAGATTGGTGAAGATTGGATGAAAAATGAAGTCAATATCCTGAATAATATCCATTTTGTATATTTTTTTACAACAAACGGCAATACATCTGGTGTTTGAAACACGATCTGGCCCATTTTTGGAGTCTGATGAGATCTGGTCATACACAAACTGTCAAAGTTTGGTTAAGATTGGATGGAAAATAAGGTCTATACGTGGGAAAAGGGCGTGTTTGCAATTTTTTGCATGATAAAGGGGCAATAACTCTGACCCAATAACAATCCCATCTGAGATTTTATGGTCATACACAAACTGTGCAAGTTAGATCAAAATTGAATTAAAAATGTAGTCTTAATAGCGATAATGATCCAAACTGTTGAGGGCATACGGACGACAAAAGATGGACAACGGATGACGCCAGAGAGGTCCCCTATACCAATAGGTCACCGAGCACTTTGTGCTCAGGTGAGCTAAAAAAATATGTCCAGTACCCCAATCCAAAATAAGGACAAATTCAACAAACTTGAAAATGCGTGCCCATACTTTCAAGTCAGTTGTGAAGTCTCTACTAAACATAAATCCACTGTAGGCGGAAAGTGCCGTCCTGGATTAGCCCATGCGGACTGCACAGGCTAATCCGGGACGACACTTTACGCACATGCATTAAGACCGGTTTTATCACGACGCGCCACATATTTCTTATTAAACGCCCCTGGAGGTTTTACATTTTTCCAAGGTGATCGTTTAATATGAGTCCAGTTCTTCCATCTTGCCAAAAGAATATGAATAAGCTGGCTTTAAATTGAAAAGGACTGGTTATGTCACTTCAATAAATAGTTTTTAATACAATACGACGACACCAACAGCAATTATGTCCCTTTTAGACACAAATTTCTGTAGACATACAATTATAAAACATTTAAGGTTTTCACACACTAATGGTCATAATCACAAATGCTTTTCATATCTTTCTCATCACGATCTCTTATCAATAAGACATTGTATTTGAAAATTTAAAGACTTTTTGCCGTGTAATAAAACAGATTTTGTAATGCCACACCCTTGGTCAAACAAATTGCTCGGGCGGACATGATCTCATATTAGAAAAAGCCACAAAACATGTTCATGTTTTTTATTTTCAGCATATTTTAAACTTCGTAACAGTTACATGGACATCAATAAGCAGAATAATAACAACTGTGTGATGTTATATAAATAAAAACAAGAGGGCCATCGTGGTCCAAAGCGCTCACATGAGAACTGGTACAGCTGAAGACCATACTGTTGCAACAGGTTTGAAAATTAAGGAATCTAAACAACATGCAGAGGGGGATAGGATCAATTTTGATTTAAAACATCGGTTAGTGCAATGGGCTAACGAAAATATGAGTTGAGTAATGGATGTGCGTTTTTTTTTGCTAATGGTTCTCAAATCATTTTTCTCGATATTCTTACCCGACCCTTTTTAATTAAGTCATTGACAATTACCCAAAATGCAGAAACAGTAGATTTTGATGTCTTTTTCGCAAACAGTTTTGGAGAACTAGTTGCAATGCAATAATTGCGATGGCTGTTTTGCTTTTTCTTTGATTATTTTCTGTCCAATGATGATAAATGATGTTAATGCAGGCTCTGAAGACATCAATGTTGCATGTACAAATAACTGCATGCAAGTCTTGCAACTGTTGGAAATCAAATTTTATCAATCAATGTTTATGGTCATGCGCAAACTGTGTAAGTTTAGTCAACATTGAATCAAAAATCATGTGTGCAAGCCAATAATTGATAACTTTTTGATGTTTTTTTCCAAACACAAGGGGCAATAACTCTGGTGTTTCTGGCCCGATCATGCTTTTATTCGACTCCACCCGTAATCTTACGTTCATAGACAAACTGTACACGATTGGTGAAGATTGGATGAAAAATGAAGTCTCTACCCTGAATAATGTCCATTTTTGCATATTTTTTTCGCAAACAAAGGGCAATAACTCTGGTGTTTCTGGTCCGATCTTGCTTATATTCGACTTCACCTTTGATCTTATGGTCATAGACAAACTGCACAAGATTGGTGAAGATTGGATAAAAAACGAAGTCTCTATCCTGAATAATGTCCATTTTTGCACATTTTTCACTAAGGGCAATAACTCTGGTGTTTCTGGTCCAGTCTTGCTTATATTCGATTTCAACTGTAAACTCATGGTAACAGACAAACTGTGCAAGATTGGTGAAGATTGGATGAAAAATGAAGTCTCTATCCTGAATAATGTTCATTTTTGCACATTTTTTTCACAAAGGGCAATAACTCCGGTGTTTCTGGTCCAATCTTGCTTATATTCGATTTCAACTGTAATCTCATGGTAACAGACAAACTGTGCAAGATTGGTGAAGATTGGATAAAAAATGAAGCCTCTATCCTGAATAATGTCCATTTTTGCATATTTTTTTCACAAACAAAGGGCAATAACTCTGGTGTTTCTGGTCCGATCTTGCTTATATTCGACTTCACCTTTAATCTTATGGTCATAGACAAACAACAAGATTGGTGAAGATTGGATGAAAAATGAAGTCTCTATCCTGAATAATGTCAATTTTTGCACATTTATTTCACAAACAAACGGCAATAACTCCGGTGTTTCTAGTCCCATCTTGCTTATATTCGATTTCAACTGTAATCTCATGGTAACAGACAAACTGTGCAAGATTGGTGAAGATTGGATGAAAAATGAAGTCAATATCCTGAATAATATCCATTTTGTATATTTTTTTACAACAAACGGCAATACATCTGGTGTTTGAAACACGATCTGGCCCATTTTTGGCGTCTGATGAGATCTGGTCATACACAAACTGTCAAAGTTTGGTTAAGATTGGATGGAAAATAAGGTCTATACGTGGGAAAAGGGCGTGTTTGCAATTTTTTGCATGATAAAGGGGCAATAACTCTGACCCAATAACAATCCCATCTGAGATTTTATGGTCATACACAAACTGTGCAAGTTAGATCAAAATTGAATTAAAAATGTAGTCTTAATAGCGATAACGATCCAAACTGTTGAGGGCATACGGACGACAAAAGATGGACAACGGATGACGCCAGAGAGGTCCCCTATACCAATAGGTCACCGAGCACTTTGTGCTCAGGTGAGCTAAAAAAATATGTCCAGTACCCCAATCCAAAATAAGGACAAATTCAACAAACTTGAAAATGCGTGCCCATACTTTAAAGTCAGTTGTGATCATATAGGTCAAGGCTATAGGTGAATTTAGCCCATTAAAATTAGGTACATACATATACAAATGAAATACCAAAAAAGTATGAACTTCATATAACAAAAATATTTGCAGCTAAAGTATACAAGGGTTGGTTTTTCAGTAAAGTGCCAAATACTGTTTTTAGTACATATCACAACTGAACATGTCATGACACTTCATAAATTATAATATTCTGATTCCAATAACAGCTTGGTGACTTGAACTATTATTTTAGACAACTAATACAACTATATACTAAACATTGTTACTATAATTAAGTATTAGAGTCACTCGTAAAACAGATGTAAGAGAAAACTATAGTGGACACAAATGCCAACATACAGGACCCATGACATTCAATAACTGAATGAATTGTCCAACCATATTTTAACCTAGTAATTACACAAACACATACTGACATGCTTGTGTAGCAAAGAAAAAAACCATTTAAAATTAATGCTGTAACACCAGTGGCTGAGGTTATTAAATTACTAAGGGTAAAACACAAGAAGAACTGAAAAGTTGTAGTTTCTGTTCATCTAGCACATATCCTTTTATGTAGTTTAAAAATACATAACATTTATTTCCATTTATATACAATTAACGAGACTGTACATTATTGTTACGGTCCATCTTATGGACGTTTGTGATTGTAGTGTGTAAAATCTTTCATCTAGATATAAGCCAACGAGTTACAACACTGTTTCAACAGTTCTCCAACTTTATTTTAACTCTTTAAACGCAATCATCTGTATAAACGCTGTATTCATATACACGTATCTATTACTACAATAATAGTTATTAATCTTCACCTGAGCATCTTTATTTAAAAAAAAACACATACTGTTTGCATTTAGCAGAGAAACAATGGCATCGCATCTATCACCAAGCTCTATATTGATAAATATACAAAAATCTATATAACAGTTTGTTTCAAATGTGGTTTTAGTTAATGTAAAACAAGCTTATATTTATTCACTTCTTTATGTGTAATAGATCTAATCTGAGTTTATAAGAAACGTTCGAAATGGATCCTAACCTTACAAGTACTAAACCAAGACTCCCCTCTTGACCAAATTTTGGGCAGCCTTATATACCAGCGAGCGGGCAAAAGTGGCCATTTAGGGGTAAATTGGTCACTGGCCAGTGCTTGTGGGCGAAAGTGGCCATTTATGGTCAAAACTGGGCGACCAACTGACCAAAATTGGAATGTGCACTTAGCAACGACTTATACATCAACAAAATGACTGCTATAATGAAAATAACAGAGATGATATGCCTCTTTAGTACGAAGTTTACAAAGGGTTAAATACTAGTACACAATCATAAACATTACCAATTGTCTAAAATTAGACATTGCGATAAATCTATTTGCTGCAAAACGATGACTCATTCGACCAGAATGCACTTGGAAAAATGGCTGACAAAGAAGTAGCGTTTTCAAAGGCAAATGTTAACGTAAAAATACGATTAACATTCAATAAAGGAGTGCTGTTACTCAGTGGAAAGTTAATTTACTAATACAAATTATTCATAATAATAGTGTTGTGCACTTAAACTGAATTAAAACATGAAAATAGTGATCATCAAATGTGTAAACAACAAGGCAGGAGACTGGACCAATGTTTCGGACATCCACATCGGATTTGAAAGACAGAAAACACAGTTTGGCAACCATGATATGGTTTATATGTAAGTTGGCCGTAAATACCAGGTCATCATGCATATATAATGTTTTGGTTGTCGCATGCCTTGTGTTGATGCTCTGGTGGCTAGTAAAATACATCATGTAACAACAATAAGGTAATCGGTTAACACAAAAGTTAAAGATATTGTTCATTGTTCACTGTTACTATTCACTGTTCACTGTTATTATGCGGGGCATAACATTATCATAATTATACATAAAATCTACAACTTTGTGATATCAACAGCAATCGTACAGGAATCATCCTAGCCCAACATTTTAGGGAGAAGTGACTTCTCCTTTTGCCGAATTCAGGGAGAAGATTATCGATAACTGAAACTGGCGCGTTAAGCAGCTATTTAGCCAATCAATCAATTGAATTATGTATAATTAATTCATTACAAAGACTACAACCTGTAGTAATGAAAGATAAACACAAAATAGCTTAATAAGTTTTATTGGCATTAGAAACAGTATTTTAACAAAACAAGCACTCATGTTTATGTTTATGACAATTGATACTTACACTTCATTGGGCGGTCACTGGTTTCCTTTAAAATAATGTCATTATATAAAGAGTAAATGTTACAATGCAAATTATTAAGTTAACGCCCTTGATATTTCTCCTAATAACGCTACATGTTATACATCGCTCAGGTAGACAAGTACCGGTATTGTACACCACTTGGTTGTCAGCAAGCTGCACGTGGAAATCGTGCAACATAATTTTCTTGCCGTTAGTCGGCGTCAGAACAAAGAAACCACAGGAGAATGAAATAACGTTGTAATGGTGTTGCGAGCTGTTCAATGCCTTTGTTTGGATGACGTCATTTACTACAAAATGGGAATTGGATTATCTGTTACTTTTCACACGCGGTGTTTGTTACGATTGTGTTAATTGCGGAAATGGAAAATAATTCATCAGTGTATCTTTTTGTTTTAATTTTAAATTAATTGTCAGTTCTAAGGTCAAACATCGCAATTTAGCAAACAGCAAATATTCATAGCCTGAATATAAGTTCTTTTACAGTATGAAAAACGGTAATAATAACTATGAATGAATGTAAAAATTCTAGTGTAAACCGGTTGATCATATCGCCCAGTGTGCACTCGCTTTCTTGGTTCCCGACAGCCTTTGCTAATCACAGATTTACTTTGAAAGCAAGTAAGCGAAGTCGGGAACCGCAATTGGAATAACCTTAGCCGATTGGTTGATTGATTAACACAATGCCAGGTCAGTGATGTGTAACAAACTTTCTCACACTGTCTACAGATCGATTATGGATAATTGTAGCATCGTTATCTCCACAATCAGATAAACCATGACAGTAGTGGGCATAAGATTAGATGAATAAGCATTAGTATAGAAAATTTTCAGCAATTTTGATTTCACTTTGATCAGATCACAGTGCGAAGTCAGACACCATAGGGTGACGATTTTGCCCATGTCGCCCTCTAGGATAATCCCTGTCATATATTGACAAATAAGCAAAATGTTGAAGTACCAAGAACAGAAGCACTGTAATCTTGATGATTGTTGCTGGGAATTCTTCTTGTGCAATATAGTTTCACGGACCTGTGTGTTCCTGTGAAAACTTGAACTGATGAACTTTTCTTCTTCTCAAAAGTCCATTGATGATTTGCCATTTATGTGACATCTGGAAAACTGAGCCAGGGAGCTGCAAATACAAAATTAAGTCTATATTGTATATGTACAAGTAAATAAAACATCATTGTTAACTACATACACTAAGAACATTGCTCTATTTATTAGAATTTAGAAAATATGTATCGTTTTGTTCAAATGTGAATCAGTTAACTCAAAAATTATAGGAATCAGGTGCAATATGTACAAATCAAAAGACATTATAAATTAAGAAAGAATTATATACTTTTCAATACAAAATGGTTATGAATGAGAACTGAATAATTAAAAAATCATATAATTGTATTAATTCACTTATTATTGATGTTCATATATTTAACAAATAAAGGAATTCCAAGTACAACCACCATTGTACAACAAACCTGTATGATATGTGGTGTAAATCAAGCCAGTCTTCTCTTTAATTCAACTCATAACATGGATTTTATGGTTTATGGTGTGTCTTGCATTTATACACCACTATTCATGAGCCAACGGTCTCTATTCTGGCACCGAAGTACCTAGTAACTTTCAAAGGAATAAAATGTTCCACACAATATTGTCACCGATACAAGTCCACGATAGCACATCGTTAATAATTACACCAGTATAGGGAACATATCAACATGCTCACTATGATCAGAAAATACGTTCACTGGACTTTTTGGTGGTTCACTGTTTGTGTTTAGACAATATATTTAAGTGTTTATAAACTGACAAGAGTAAACGATCATGGACGCCGCCCTATTGATAATCACAAAGCCAAAATGCAATATTTTTTATTGATGCTTAACAAAAGAAATATACGATAATTCTGTCAAATAATTGCAGTTGCTAACCAAAAAGTAAATGTTTCGTTTTAGTTTATGGTATATTTCCAAAATACACGATGTTTATTTAAGTAACTTTTTGAGATTATCGTCGTCCGACGCTGTTCCGAAATATACCAGAAGACACCAATACGTTACAAAATGAGTCGATTTCATTAGTGTGCGAATACCTTAATAAAACTTCCTGCAAACACACAGTTAATGTTGTTGTTGTTTTAATTCAAGGTATGAGAGATTATCATCATCAATCCAATCAGATATTATTTGGAGCTGAAATAAATTGTGCAGAAGGGACAATTATGTAAATTGAATTAATGATAACCTTAGCAGTCCACTTGTCATGGTCAATGATGGAGAAACAAGTTACTGGGAAATTGCATTCCTGACCAGACTCCAAATTCCCCTATTATCTAGCACTGGACAATTCAAAAGAAACAATTTGCATTATATTCCTTGGATCAGTTCAACACTGCTTAACCATGATATCTCTGTGTGATGGAAAGAACAACAAATATTTTTAGGGATTAATCATTTCTATAAACCAGTAAATACTTTTCAAATTTTTTTCAAGATTATACTCATAATTTATATCTCTAGGCTCTATGTTTAATCATATATGTAGAAAAAAAAACCCATTTCAAATCTCTTTGTAATAGATTCTGTCAGAGACACAATAACACAAAATAAGTCATAAAGGTTCTGCCTACAGCCGATATGTAGACAATTAAAACATATACAACAAAGCAAGAAGGACACATAGAGAAAACATTTGCCTACAAAGGCCAGCATTCCAGAAGTCATCTCCAAGCCAATGCAACACTATCTATCATGCTGACAGCAGTGATGTATAGTGTGGGAATACTGGGAATGGCCATTGTGAACATCAATAACACAAACAACACATCAATGTACACCAAAACCCAGCTTAACGTCCACCCCGATTTACGACCACCCCGCTAATGCTGGCACTTTTTAAAAGACCAGATTGTTCCCATATATATTTCAATGGTCTCAAACCTCCATTATATGGGCACCCCGCTATTCTGTATTACGACCACTTATCCCAGACCGAAAGAACGAAAAAACGCTCAAAGTAACCCGGTTAATGCGACCAGTGTCATCTGGTCGTTGACACATTGCATCATCAATTAATAACATGTGGTGGAAATAACATACTGCTAAATGCGGTATAAAAGGAATGTGTGAAAACAATGGCACAGACGTTTTGATAATGGATTAGCACATCAACTGTGTATCAAATTATGTCAATTGGCACTATCTGACAGTTAGGAAGTAACACTGATTAATGCTAAACTATAAATGGGCTTAATTAGGGTTTTTTAAATTTAAGTTTATATCCATAATCATCAGTTACATAATCCGTTTTCAATATTTAACATTATATAAATAAAAAATATTTTTGCTATCTATAAATCATTCATTATTTTCATTAAACTATATAACTCAGACATTGATGTACTCCGTGATACATCATACCTCGATAATACGACCACCCTGCTATTAAGACCACTTTTATAAGACCCTCAAGTGGTCGTATTAGCGGGATTTTACTGTAATTGTAAATGAATGCTGACAAGTTTTTAGACTGTTAGCGCAAGCCAACAGGATTTAGTAGGTGTATTCAGAAATCGGTCTTGAGGGAACTACTTCTTTACTTTGCAGGCTACGAGTCAGTAAATCCATAAATTACCGATCTTCGCTCGCTGAGCAGTGAGACTTCCTGTTATCGATGCTACTTTCTATGAATAGATGACAAGAAATAGATCCAACTTAAAACACTAATAAACAATAATAATAATCCATTTAGTCCACATCTACAAGTGAATTCATGTTATATCTATTGACATACCGGTAAGTATGATAAATGTTGACTGGTAAACTTCATATTACAACATAATTGCGTAAGTTTAACAAGTGTATTGAGTCAGTACATATAGCGGAGTGATCGTAACCACCTGAATTCTCGATTGACGATTGCTATTGTTTTTGACGTATGCACAACACTTATGGAAAAGCATTGTACTTCTAATGAGATTTTTGAATGTATTTTACTAATTATACTTATTTTTATGTAAATTGGTATTACCGAACACTATGCTTGTGATGAAAAGTACTGAATATTGATTCGAACTTATACGGTTCATTCACTATTTTTACCTTTGTAGATTATGCATATAACTCTGTTTGCTTTTTAAATAGTTTTAAAAAAAATATTTGCCTCCTAAGAATAAAAAACAAAAAATGATGAGAATGTCATAGATAAATAGCACTGAATTAGACGCACGCTATATTAGTTTTCATTTGCAAAAAAAAACAGTGGCCTGGATCTCCATCTTCAATTAGGTAAAATACCATCTTATTCCAATATATTTTAAGTAGAGTGTATATATTATGAGTTTCGATATTTTTATGTAACAATGATATAACAGCCACGTGACTTACTTCAATAAATGTTTCTAATAATAAAATACTTTTATAATTCATTTGCGCTTAGTTTCTTTTCTCGCCAACAGTCTTTCTACGCTGTCAGCATTTTGATTAGTATTGGTAAGATTTGAAACATATGCACTTCAAATCAAACCCATCTGATGACAGATATAATAGCTTCTATAATGAAATGTCGTATATTCTTCAAAATATGAGCCATTTATAATACTCATTCAAACCAAATAATTGTAGCTGGAATACACAGAGCAGTTATGTACAATTATGTAAATTGGATTAATCAGTACCCAGGCAGTGCACTTGCTATGGTCAATGATCGAGACACAAGTTGCTGGGAAATTGTATTCCAGACCAGACTCCAAATTTCCCTATTATCTAGCGCAGGACCTTTGGAAAAAAACAAAAGTTCATTGCTGTTATTTTTGTGTGAGGGAATGGCAACAAATATATGAGGAATTATCTTTTCTCTAAACCAGTGAATATTATTTTAAGATGTTTGTATTACATTCATACTTTATATCATTAGGCTAGCAATTTATACTCTTTGAAAAAAAAGAGTTACTCTAATTGTGACACAAACACAAGTTTATATCTCTTGGTGATCGATACTGTCAGAGACACTATAACACAAAATAAGTCTCAAACGTTCTGCTTACAGCCAATATGCAGACAATTAAAACATATATATGAGGAGCGACGAGTGAAAATCGACCTTAATGACAAAATTAACGATTTTCAGCTTTTGAGTCTTTCTAATAGAAGAACGTGTACTGAATACGATGACGAAAACTGTTTGTTAATACCTCGAATAATAAAAAAGTTATGATCTTTCAAATGACGTCACCTGCAATGTCGTTGAGTGACATCCGTAACACGACGTTATGATTTAATACAGTAAATACAAAATTATTTATCATTATTATCTGTAAATACTTATATTGTGTATTGTCCATAATGATTTTATTTATAACTAATGGTTAAAACAAGATTTTATAATAAAACTTCCAGCTCTGAACAAAATTAGGAAGTCATTTCGGTATTTTTCCGAACGACAAGCAACGACAAACATTCATTGGTTCACGAATAAAAAAAAAAAAAAATAAATAGATTAAAACTTAAACGTATTGAACAAGTCAAAAACAATTTCAACGTATTGAACCAAGCGTGTTTTTTTTAACTTTATTATTATCGATATAAGATGTTACTGTATGCTTCAATGTCATACGTATCACGTAAGGACGATGAACAATAAATTATAAATGACCTGCATCGACGGTCGTCTTGATATTAACAAACTGATACACATTCTAAACATGTTATTTCCACTGTATTATTGAAATACAGTAGGAAAAGTAGTCCTGGTGATCAGCGCCGACGAATGGAGTGATGCTGCGTGAGAAATATCGTCGGCGCTCCTCCGACAATCCACCACTAGGTAACACTGGCGGTCGGTCGTTAGATTCAAACTGGTATCCACGATCCCTGAGAATGTTGAACCGCAGCTCGGGCGCAAGATTGTGTTCCTTCGCGATGACGATTCCGGGCGCACTGGACTCGAACCGGAAGTACTGAAACTTCCTGAAATATTATGTTATTGAACGAGTTCAAAACAAGTGCATATCTTTAAAATTGTGACCTACAATTTATATCAAATGTATACATGTGGATTTTAGAATCATGCAGCGGCATTATACCTTATTCCGACAACGGGTTTGAAAACACACTCGAGGAACGGTTTCCAGTGACGCCATGTCCATTCCGGAAAGTAGACTGCTTTGTTCGTCGACGACGACTTGTTCACTAAGTCGGCAAGCTGTGGCAGGGTTTCCAGGTCATGTTTCCTGTTCCTAAACGAAAAGACAAAAGAACACATTTGTCAATAAATATTACTAAAATGGCGCTTTGTGATTAAATATAAATGAACGAACGTCCAAATAAGTAAAATTGTCGTACCAGGGCAATTATCTGCGTGGATAGACAATGGCATTCCGGCGGTCGTGTGATTCTGGAGGGTCCAATCCAGCATAGATAAAACTGAATCCGGCCCGTGCGATTCCTTCCCATCGTCTGGTCCTCATCTATCAGGAAATTTAATCGTAGCGGCTTTCCATCAAGACGAATCCGGAATATCTGGATTTTCCTCAGAGTGAGGAAATACAATGGCCCCATCTGCCGTGAGAAGTGGGGGAGGCTGACATTCTGACTAAAGTCGAAGGTCACGTGAGTAAATGGGGCATCACTATCCCGTGTATCAATACTCTTTCGAACGCACTGATTGCATACTTCACGTTCCTGTAATATATACAGAAATACCATCATTTTAAAATGTGTACTCGTGTTGATAATTAATATTTAACCATGAATTGTATAAATGGCAATTCTATGCATTATATTATCCGGCTACAATTATATAAGTTATAATACCTGGTGGATGCAAAAACAATGAAAGCCTACACAAAACACGCACCTGTCGAGCTAGCAGAATGTGGTTCCGGAGTGCCTCCGATGCCTCCAATGTTTCGTCCTCACTGATGGCGGTGCTGACTAGACGTCGCAACTTCTCACACGTCGCCCATACATCCTCACGGGGGGTGGCGATCCGGATATGTGGAAGACATTCACTCCAAATATCCTTGAAGGCTGTCAACCCCAGACCGCGCACCCCATGTTCTGTGCAGGCTTGCTTGTAAGCACTGTGCATGGCGACCTTGGTGCAGTCCGACGGCAGAAAAACTGGAGGTATTGCGTCAATACCGCGTGGGGCGGCCGGCTGGGGAAGACCTCGCTCATCGGAGTAATTCTGTATGAACGAAACGACACGCATCACATCCTTAAAACGTTGTAGTGTTTGGGACGTCGGCCGGCATTCCCGTGTATTCTAGGCGTGATGCCGTGTATTGACATGTGCTTACGGATTGTCTTAATATTATGGTTTGTTACGTCGTAGAGCACTTGAAAGGCCTTCTTACACACAGGTTTGCCGTGAACGCTGAACTTTTGACGTGCGCGCTGTCGCTTCTTCCCTCGCTTCGTAGTGGTGTCATCTCTGCCAGACAGAAGTGTCATGATGGTGAGTTCTTTCTCATCTTTTGACATACATTTCACCTCAAATAGTTGTGTCATAATTTGATCATGTGTAAATAAAGTGTTACAGTTCAGATTACACCCGCAACCTCCTTCAATAAACTTGGCCATGACATTTTTCTCCTCCGTCGCATTGAACTCATCAGGGTCGCTACTATCGCTGTCACCTGAAGACGGCTGTTGTGCTTCTGTGAAACGTCGCGCCCTTCCGTAAAGAACATCATCTTCATGTATGTTGATGGATGACAAGTCCTCTTCAATGTTAGTGTACGATTCTGTCGTTAGTTCTTGTGAATTATTTGGCGTTCTACCAAAATGGTCCGATATCATAGACTCAAGTTCCTGAAAAAAATGAATTAATGAGATCATAAGAATAAATGAATTCCTGAAGTTCCTGGAAAAAAAATGATTTAATGAGATCCTACGAATAAATGTGTTCCTGAAACAGTAAAAAATGCAATTAAGAAAAGAATTAATAAAAAAAAAAAGTGAAAATGTCACGTCAGCCGGAAATCGATCCGGGTTCCCCACTGTAGAAGTGAAAGCGCACTAACCCACTCGACAATCCCGTCGCTTTACTAACGGCTGGTTTAAGTATAACCTAAAGCTAATAACAGAAAGTAAAATGCGACAGCGGTCGTCTGCTACCTGTAAAATTCTCGAAAAAATGCAAAACAGACAACTATTTTTCCAATAACTTAGAATTACAACAATTTATTTTGAATAATTTGCAAGATTTATAGGGAAAATGCTTAATACTGTAAATTATGTATTTTTTTTACATTTAAATGAACGATTTTCATCTGCTTTACAAGAATCGATAATCATGATAGAAATGTGATAAACGTGGAAAAATGAGTATTCGTAAGGCTTTCATTTTAAGTATTAATTCAGCATAAACATCAATTTTATCTGAACAAATTTAACATACATATACAACAATCATGCAACAATGTGAATCAGCTAAACCAGTCATTGACAATTTGTCATTGCGTTTGCAAATAAATACCTTATTTCAATTTTCTTTGTATCAAATGTTATAAATAATGAAGAAATATATCTTATTTACTCACATCCAATTCGTCGTCCATCTTCTCAACCAACAAAGAAGCAAAATCTGGCAATAAACAGCTAAGATCGACTTGACTTCCGTGTTTACATGCAGAAAATCATGACGTCATTTCAAACGCATTTTTCTCGGTTATGTGACGTTGTCATTAAGGTCGATTTTCACACGTCTCTCCTCATATATATATATATATATATATATATACAACAAAGCAAAATATTTGCCTACAAAGGCCAGCATTCGAGAAGTCATCTCCAAGCCAATGCAACACCATGTATCATGCTGAATAATGTGGGAATAGTGGGAATTGCCATTGTGAACATCAGTACACAAAAAGTACATCAATGTAATTGTGACTGTCTGCTAACAGGTTCATAAAATTGGTCAGATTTGAAACAGAGAGCCTTAAAATCGAATATGTTAGATGACGGGTTTTATACCAATTTGTATAATCAAAGGTTGTGTTTTCCTCAAAATATGAGACATCATCATCAATCCAAGCAAATATTATTTGTAGCTGGAATAGACTGTGAAGTAAAGTACAATTATGTAAATTGGATTAATCATAACCCAGGCAGTCCACTTGCCATGGTCAATGATCGAGACACAAGTTGCTGGGAAATTATATTCCTGACCAGACACCAAATTTCCTTATTATCTAGCGCTGGACATTTCAAAAGAAATAATTTGCACTATTTTTCTCAGAAGAGTTTACTGCTCAACCATGTTATCTCTGTGAGAAGGGAAAGAATAACAAATATTTGATGAATACATCGTTTCTGTAAACCTGTGAATATTTTTCAAGATGTTTGTATTACATTCAAACTTTTATTTTTCTAGGCTACATATTTCATCATATTCAAAGAAAGTGCTGTTATAATTCTGAATAAGAAACAATTTCATGTCTCTTGATAATACTTTCTGTCATAAACAAAATGCAGACAATTAAGACATGTACAACCAACAGAAAAGAAACATCTGCCTATGAAGGCCAGCATTCTAGGAGAAGTGATCTCCAGACAATGCAAAACCATCTATCATGCTGACAGCAGTGATGTATGGTGCTTGAATAATGGGAATTGCCATTGTGAACATCAGTAACTCAAAAAATACATCAATGTAATTGTGACTCTCTGCTGACAAGTTTTTAGCATTGGTAAGATTTGAAACATGGGCACTACCAATCAAATCCATTTGATGACTGAAACAATAGTGTCTACATTCAAATGTTCTATTGTTCTGTGTGTGTTTTGTTTCAAAATATGAGCCATTTATAATACACATTCAAACCAAAAATTATTTGTAGCTGGAATACACAGAGCAGTAAGGTCCACTTGTCATGGTCAAGGATGGAGAAACAAGTTGCTGAGAAATTGCATTCCTGACTAGAATCCAAATTTCCCTATAATCTAGCACTGGGCATTTCAAAAGAAACAATTTGCACTGCATTTCTCATAGGAGTTCACTGCTCAAGGATGTTATCTCTGTGTGAGGGAAAAACAACACATATTTGAGGAACTTATGTTTTCTGTAAACCTATGAATGTTTTTAAGATGTTTGCATTACATACATACTGTTATTTCTCTAGGCTACATATTTCATCATATTCAAAGAAAGTGCTGTTATAATTTTGAATAAGAAACATTTTTTTCTCTTGGATCTTCCCTATCAACCTGTGAATATTATTTTAAGATGTTTGTACTACATTCCTACTTTGTATCTCAAGGCTAATATTTATTCATCTTTGAAAAAAGAGCTGCTCTAATTTTGACTAAGGAACGATTTCATATCTCTGTGTAATACTTTCAGTCAGGGACACAATAGCACAAATTGGGTCTCAAAGTAATGCCTACAGCCAAAATGCAGACAATTAAAACATGTACAGCAAAAAGCAATCTCCAAAGGACAGTTATAAGAAAACATTTGCCTATTAAGGCCAGCATTCTAGAAGAAGTCATCTCTAGTCAATGCAACACCATTTATCGGACAGCATTGATGTATAGTGCGGGAATAATGGGAATTGCCATTGTGAACATCAATAACACATCAAAAAATGCATCAATGTTATTGTGACTGTCTGCTAACAAGTTTTTAGTGCTGGCAAGATTAGAAATATGAGCACTTCAAATCAAATACAATTGATAACAGATACAATAGTTTCTATAATGAAATGTTATATATTCCTCAAAATATGATCCATTTATATTACTCATTCAAACCAAATGTTATTTGTCCTCTATTATCTAGCGCTGGACATTTCAAAAGTAACAAATTGCACTATATTCCTTAGAGGAGTTCACTTCTCAACCATGTTATCTCTGTATGAGAGCAAGAACAACAAATATTTGAGGAATTTATCTTTTCTACAAGAGAAAAATGCGGGAATTAAAGCCAGATTTTTTTATTCTGCCTATGGGGGTACATGTGCAAGTCAATGATGGTGAAGAAGTATGCAAGTTTCATGTAGATGACCTAGAGTGTATGCAGTAACGTTTCATCAAGATTGATCAAGAACTTTAGAAAATATGACAGAACTACAAAACTTTAATGAAAATTCTATTTTTAGCTCTAGTGGCCATTTTGTGCAGTGAGGTGGAACCATTTAAACAAGTTAGGTAGAGGAACACTAAACAAACATTTGTGTAAAATTATTTGAAAATCTAGCCATAGGTTTAGAAGAAAATGGCGTTTAGACATAATTCTATTTTTAGTTCTGGTGGCCATCTTGTGCAGTGAAGCGGAAACATTTTCACAGGTTTGGTAGAGGACCATCCAAGGAACATTTCTGTAAAGTTTCACGAAGATTGACAAAGAACTTTTGAAAATATGTCAGGAATGCGAAACTTTAACACAAGTATTATTGACATCGCAACGCACTCCCGCCCAACCGCCCACCCAACCGACCGGTTTTCGCTAATCTATAAGCCGAGATTTTTTGTTTAAAATTCCGGCTAATAAACCTGTGAATGTTATTTTAAAATGTTTGTATTACATTCATACTTTTATTTCTCTAGGCTACATTTGTCCTCATATTCAAAGAAAAGTGCTGTTATAATTTTGAATAAGAAACAATTTTATATTTCTTGGATCTTTCCTATCAACCTGTGAATATTATTTTAAAATGTTTGTATTACATTCATACTTTTATTTCTCTAGGCTACATTTGTCATCATATTCAAAGAAAAGTGCTGTTATAATTTAGAATAAGAAACAATTTTATATCACTTGGATCTTTCCTATTAACCTGTGAATATTAATTTTGAATAACAAACAATTTCATATCTCTTGTTAATACTTTCTGTCAGAAACAAAAAAAAGACAAATTAAGTTTCAAAAACATTGCCTACAGCTAAATGCAGACACATGTAGAACGAAAAGCAAAACTTACAAGAAAACATTTTGCCTATGAAGGCCAGCATTCTAAAAGAAGTCATATCCAGCCAATGCAACACTATCTATCATGCTGACAGCATTGATGTATACTGCTGGAATAATGGGAATTGCCATTGGTATCACCAAAAATGCAAAAATACATCAATGTAATTGTGACTGTCTGCTGACAAGTTCATACTATTGCTGACAAGTTCATACTTTTGCTGAAAAGTTCATACTTTTGGTAAAATTTGATACATAAAACCTTCCTATCCAATGTGTTAGATGACAGGTAGTATAGCTTCTATATTCAAATAGTGTGTCTTCTTCGAAGTATCAGACATAATCATCATCAATCCAACAAAATAATATTTGGAGCTGGAATACACAGTAAGATTTTAAACATGAGCACTTCAAATCCAATCCATTTGATGACAGATACAATAGTTTCTATAATGAAATGTTGTAGATTCTTCAAAATATGAGCAATTTATAATACTCATTCGAACCAAACATTATTTGTAGCTGGAATACACAGAGCAAATATTCCTCAGAGCAGTTCACTGCTCAACCATATTATCTCTGTGTGAGGGAAAAGCAACACATATTTATGGGATTTATCTTTTCTATAAACCCGTAAATATTATTTATAGATGTTTGTATTACATATATACTTTTATCTCTATATGCTACATATTTCATCATATTCAAAAAAAGTGCTGTTATAATTGAATAAGAAACACTTTCATATCTCGTGTTAATTCTTTCTGTCAGAAACAAAATAAGACAATTAGTTTAAAAAACATTGCCTACAGCCAAAATGCAGACAGTTAAACCATGCACAGCAAAAAGCAATCTTAGAAGGAAACATATGAGAAAACATTGCCTATGAAGACCAGCATTCTAGAACAAGTCATCTCCAGCCAATATAAAACCATCACTATTCATATAGAACAGGATCAAAAACTGCCACAAACTGTATATTACATTGAAAAATAGAAGTTGCGTTAGCATGCACTTTGCTTGAACCCAGTATTCCCGATTTAACAATACCACGGCTTTCCCAATACACGCACCTGTTTTCAAGTGTGCGCATGAGCGACTCTACAAAACTTACCTGTCACTTGATTATCCTAAATATAAACAGCGCTATTTTTAAATTACTCGATGAGTTATAGCTATAGATTTTAGACCAATAAAAGGGACAAAAACTATATAAATCATTGTTTTTCAGGTAAATAAAAACATACGTGTCTAAGTTTTTCATGTGTTCTATACGAATATGTAAAAAAAATAATGCATTTGTGACATTTTCTTTCGTTTTTAAAATTGGACCATCTGGAGTTAAGTCCCTTTAAAAAGTTGACTTTAGTGCACAAACAAAGTCCTAGGGAATAATTCTCTATTGTTAGCAGGTTCAGGTACTGTTAAGTATGCAAAACTCTCCATAAAACAACATATAACTCAAATTTCTAATGAAGGTCTTGCTGGGCCAGATGAACAATACAAATTCCAATAAAGACAACAGTGACTTCAATAAAACAACCTTTCAATAACACAAATGTATAGTGGAAGCAAATGAAATTGGAAACCTTTTTGATAGTCGAGCCTGACAAAAGGCATTCAATCACATATCCCTAAGGCTCTCCCCAATATAAGTAAACATGGCCTATGACACTAATGACATCCATTCTCAATATTTTGGCTGCTTTTCATCCATCTTACATTGATTTTACGTCAAAAGAATTTCTGATATGGAAACAAACATAACTGCTTTATTAAGTCCATTTGCCCGCAAATTGAGGTGTATACACCCACAAAATGATGTGTTCACTGCATTTTCATCTCCATTTGTGTCTGCTAAAAGAGATCATTCCACCCACACATCGGTGAAATCTATCACTAAATTGTGACAGTTTCACTTACCGAACCATGAAAATAGTTCTGAATTACTCAGCAAGGCATACATCTTTCCGATGATTAATATTTTATTCTTGGATTGCAGTTCAGCTATTTATCTGGACTATTTGATATAACTGAGATGCCATTAGAGTGGCATTTGCAAAACAAGTTATTCTTTATTCCAGCCAACTGAGCATGTTTTTGGTTATTTTAGTTTTGCTAAAATAGATTTTTATTTCATATTTCATTACTGGTTGTACTACAAAAATGATACTGAACAAGTGTTCCTATAACTTATGAAAGAGCAAAAATTATTATATCAAACAGAATACATGTCACTAATAAAGTGTAATCAGACAGCCATATATTTCATAGGTACCTGTTTTAATGGAACTTGCAAATCACTCAATGTTGAATCACCCAAATTTTGCCCAGCAACCTAAAATTAAAAATAAATAAATACCACATTTATAAATCAATAAGTGTGAAATTCTAGTTGGGATAGCAATCACTTTTAACACAACAAGAACTTTTAATTGAATGTTCAACATATTGATAATAGACATCAGTATTTTACATGAAATAACCAGGGAGAGGTAAGATAATTATTTTCCACTTGCAACATATCTGGAACCTTGA
The DNA here is from genome assembly GCA_027627225.1 of Congeria kusceri. NCBI lineage: Eukaryota > Metazoa > Mollusca > Bivalvia > Myida > Dreissenidae > Congeria > Congeria kusceri. Next base: position 18,122,520 of record CM051025.1, on the reverse strand, counting down.
ACAATTCAAAGATAACTAGAATTGTCACATGTATACCCCCACAATATGGCCTTGTAAAAAACTATGGCATCCATTCAAAAGAAATGGACAGAGAGAGAATGCTTAAAATTGCGAATGGTCAACAGCGTATTTGGAAAAATTTAATTTCAAAAGGAGCCATAACTCTGACAATATTTAGTGGTTTGTAACCAAAGTAGAACTTGATCTGTATTTTCTGATGTTACACCTATGTACCAAAATTAACTTAAATATGCGAAGCCTTTCATGAGTTATTTGTCCATGTTTTTCGGGAATTTAAGTCCAAAAGTGGCTATAACTGTGTCCAAATTTAGTGGTTGTAACCAAAGTCGAACTTGACCTGTATATTATGATTCTACACGTGTACCAATAATTATTTAAATATGTCAGGCCATTGTTGAGTTATCGTCAGAAACCATGTTTTAAGAGAATTTAAGTCAAATAAAGGACCATAACTCTGTCAAAGTTTAGTGCTTTGTAACCAAAGTCGAACTTTACCCATATGTTATGATGCTACACATGTATACCAATAATTTTTTTAATATGTCAAGCCAATCATGTTGTAAGGAATTTTTAAGTCAAATAGGGGCCATAACTCCGTCAAAATTTAGTGGTTTGTAACCAACATCGAACTTTACCTGTATTCTATGATGTTACACATTTGTATAAAAAATTATTTGAATATGTCAAGCCTTCATTGAGTTATCATCCGGAAACCATGTTTTTAGGGAATTTTAAGTCGAATAGGGGCCATAACTCTGTCATAAGATAGTGGTTTGTAACCAACATCAAACCTGACCTGTATTCTATGATGTTACACATGTGTACCAAAAATTATTTGAATATGTCAAGCCTTTTTTTAGTTATCAACCGGAAACCAACAACCAACAGACCGACAAACCAGCAGACGGACAAGCTCACTCCTATATATCCCCCCTAAACTTCGTTTGTGGGGGTGTAATGACGTCAGACTGTATAATAACTTAGGGAAAAGTTATAAATATCAAATGCTCTATATAATTTGGCAACAGAAATAAAAATCAAAATGTTTTATATAATTTGGCTAACAAACATTTACTTTTCCGAAAAAGAAGTCATTCTAAACAGATCTGTATTCCAATACGTTTGGTGGCCCACTTGAAACCAAATTCCAACAAAATCAAAGTCAGAGTCAGATTGGTTAATAGAACTGTCAGTTCCATGACACTTACACAATCACGGTTTACTTAGGCAGTTGCACTTACCACAAGAACGGCCAGCACCGAGCCAGATTTCCTATCAAGGACAGGGTAGCTGCCAACTGCAATGGTGCAAAGAAAATCTAATATGATGACTACGGTGTCAATGTCTGCTTCTCGATATATTGAATAACAGCCATAATCTACTTTGTTGGCACACAAAGCATGCTGCCAACTGAACTGGTGCAAAGAAAATAAAATATGAAGACTGCAGTGTCCGATTTTGCTTCTCAATATACTAAATAACAGATCTAATCTACTTTGTTGGCACACAAAGCATGCTGCCAACTGAAATGGTGCAAAGAAAATAAAATATGAAGACTGCAGTGTCCGATTTTGCTTCTCAATATACTAAATAACAGATCTAATCTACTTCGTTGGCACACGTATCAATTATTGTATTTATTGCACAATGTCTGTACAACATTCCTAATGGTCCAGGTCCAGGCAAGGTCCCTGCAAATGTTGCAAAGTAGATTGTGAAGTGCAGATGATTGATGACATACCGTAGATAGTGTTCCTTGATCCTAGTAGCTCATCGGGCATTCCAGGAAAGGTTCAGTAAAAGTTATTACCGGTAAATTGTTTTCACCCTCAAGTATTCAAGCAGCATGCTGCACCGTTTGGATTCTAGATATTTTACTTGACCATTGTCTCAAAACCATGTATTTGTTAGCAATGTAATGTTGTATATTTGACTCGTATTACCTGGTACTGGTAAACAGTTTACTTGTAGTTCAGAATCAATGTGTCAAGTTTTCATAAATGGATCAATTGTTCATCAACAAAAGCTTTTAATTGTCACCAAATGTGGGCTTTCCATGGCATCACAGATTTAATCTGCCAACTGGCCAATGCATGCACAATCTATGTTTGCGATGCAATTATATTCCTCAATTATTGACAGAAACATAATATTGACATGAAAACAAGAAGATTAACTGTGCAAACATTGTATTCATTGAAGTATTGATATTTCATTAAAGCATGATTAATATTATATAAATAACAGTACATGAAATGAAATTAATAATGAAATGGAATAACAATGTGTAACCTGAGAAATAGATGTTAAGAGAGACTAAAATGTAGAACAGTTTTGAGTGGGTTATTTAAAGTATTCATAATAGATGAATTGTAACTTTTTTTCCGACATTGATTGGATTAATTCAACCCCAAAAAATCTTTTAAAAGTAAACAATCATTGTCAATAAGCGATTATATTGCTTTAAAGTTATTAGACAGCCCATAATTGGGAATTTATATTATTGCTGTGAATGCACTATTCTATTACATTTATATGCTGGTAAAAGTATTAAACTATAGAGAAAGAAGCTTATCCAATTGCTTGCCCCCTAGAAATCAAATTAACAAAATATCCATGCAGCGTGCTATGAAATACCACTTTCTCTACCTCAATATCTGTTACATGTACATGAACATTAACATCAAAGCTTCGAAATGTCCAGGGCTTTATCTTTCCTGCATGTTTTCATGTCTGTCTCCAACTGATATATTATCAACAGAACACTTCATGCATTAAACTGAACAGAAATCCATTTCTGCTGCCCGGATCATGTCCTCCAACAATCACAATTGGCAGAACAGAAATAGAAATGTCACTTCTTTCATTAGAAATGTTGACCACTTCAATGTATCCATACAAGGCCATCATTGATACTGTTTTGATGGAAGAAGTTAAATTGAATAGCATCTAGTAAAATTTTAATTACAAGATTCACCTAACCCTGAATAGCTTCCACGCAAACAATATTGCAAATGTGTTGACAATACAAAATAGGTTAAATACATACCAAACACATTATATTGTAAATTTGTTACAAATTAACAACAGGCTAAAATGAGTTCCTTTCGCTGACAGTAGAGTGTAAAATTTTGTTAAACCTGAATATTGTGAATACAAGTAATTTTTGTACTAATCCATGTCCAGCAAAAATGTAATTTATGTTAACAATAACTTTGACAAACATGATCCACACTTGTAGTGAAAGATAACTTAAATTTCAACATTTTTTAAAGGAATATGTATGTACATCACAGATTTTTCAATAAATTATAACAGCATTACTATAAAATAGATGCAAACCATTTTTTTATTTATTTAAAAACAATAAATCTGTAAGTTTCAAGCATCGTTTTTAAATTTATTATACTTAAGTACACATTATAATAACATAACTCTTTAACAAAATGTATGAATTAATGAAATGGAAAACCTAGTGCAAAACTTGTTTTGCAATAGCTTATTCCTGAAAATTGCCAAAGTAATCCAAAGTATGCAATAGAAATCATGCCTTGAGGGGCAACATTTAGCTATTTTTGGCACAGTGATATAATGGCTTTTCATGCATCACTAAGTGCAATATTCAACTTTGTAGGCCAAGTATTAATTCATTTCTCTATGAATCAATAAGTGCAATCATTGAACTTAGGCCAAGTATTTGTTAAATTCTCTTTGAAGTTTTACCCCCCAAAAAATGATAAAAAAACAGGCAATATTTGCAATGAAAAAAACATATTTGCAAATGAATATATGATTATGTAAATATAAACTAAACACTCCACAAGCAGTCTACTTTCTGGCAGTAAATTGGAATTGGCCTTAACGTTGATAGTAATAGTAATAAGCTTTCCTACAAAAACAGTTACTTCACATGATGAGCATTATGGACCATAATTCTTTACAGACAACTCAAACATAGCTGCAATATTAACAAGGTAAACCACCTGTTTTAGCTTTGTAAAATAATTATAAACTTCTTAGTAAAGCTCTGGAAAATAAACCTGTTATTGACATTTGTGCATGAATTTATTATAAAACAATTTTGTAGACAATATTAATTTCTTGCATCACTTCTTTAAGGGAATCATGTTGATCTAATATGTCACTGCAACACCGTTAGTATATGATTTATGTGAGTTGCCACAATGTAACAGCTGAAGGAAAATTTAGGCAAAGGAAAATAGGAAATTAAATTCAAGTGATAAATTATGCTAATAAGAGTTCATGAGTGCCATGTCAATATGAATATGTCGCTGCCGTATTTGGCCATGTACCTTTGAGGTTCTGTGTACAGCACGTGGAAAGGTTCAGATGCTCGAGGATGCTGGCTGGGATGCTCGACACATCTACTACAGTGCACTGGCCCTTCTTAAATACACTCCTGTCAAACAAACACAACATTACAATTAAAAACGGCATACATTTTTAACATTCAACAAATACGAAAGAGCTTGGACACATTACCATGACACTGACCTTTATGAATGAATACCAGTACATTACAAATCTGTTATTAAAGAAGAATATATGAGTTTCCTTAAAAGAATACAGTTCAATCGATTTACAGTATTCCACTGAAAATAACAGTTATGGCATCAATAAACACATGAAACAGGTGCACAAACAAAACTGAGTATAAATATAGGAAATAATTATAGCGGGTAATAATGCTGTTCGAGTTCATGAGTCAGGTGAATGGGACAGAGCTAAAAAACCAAATAAACATTATCATACACATGTAAACATACATTTTGAACAATTTTCAATTATATAACATGAAGAAGTTGAACAATAGGAAGACTTCAATGAGGACCGTTCTGCACTGTATGAGAAATATTAGTTACATGGCTTCTTACTGACCCTGTACGGTGTGATGCAGGGTCAGTAAATTAATACTGGGCGACAGCGTAACTCGAGCCCAATCTAAATTTACTACCCTGTAACACACCGTACAGGGTCAATAAGAACACATGTAACGAATTCATCCTACCGAGTACCATTCTTTTTTTCTTCATCACGCCAGCATTGACGAAAATAACACCCCTAAACTTAGCTTTATTTCACCACTGTGCAATAAAGAAAACTTGAGCAGCATAATGATGTCATGTTGTTAATTTTCCTGACGTCATTTAATGTTTATTTGGAAATAATTATTTTACTGACTGGATATTAACTGCTACTGACATAGGATGGAATAATACACGGTTAGCACGTGACCTGGCTAAACCAATGAAAAGCAAGTATTCTGTACAAGGTAATAGGGGTGCAACAATACGGCAAAACCTGTATTGCAATATATTGCGATACATTAAACCCGTATTGCAATAAGTATTGAATACATATTGAATACATAACGACAAAATTAATAGACAATAAAAGAACACCTATAATTCACATCTAGTACATGTATTTACTCAATTTTACAGTTCGGTATCTTAAATACAGTAAAACAGGTAACTTCTTCAACACTAAGCAGTCAAACAAAATTATTTAAATGTCCAGTTGCCAAACTTCAAACTGTATTAAACATATCTTGAATAAGTGAATAGTATGTTATAATCACCAACATTCTTAATTTCTTATTTTAATCACATTATACGAAGGAATCTCCAGCAATTGTACTGAAGCGCATGATCTGGTACTGTCAACAGTTAACTATGTACTATTGTAATAAAACGATTTTTTTCCAATTGCAACAAACAATAAAATCCATTACAAACACAGGTAACACCTGTTAAAACTAAGAATATTGACAGTGTGAAGTAAAAAATTAGCTGGGCTTCCAAATCTGCAAGCCTTCCTTAGCAGCAACAGTGTGTCAGTTTGACTTCAAGTCTTAAATGTGATTGCTGAACTCCACAATTGTCTAGCTGTTGGTAATAAGTGTGTAACACACTGAGTGGTGTCCAAAAGCATCAATCATTGCTACTGTACCTGAACAACACAAGCCCTGTCGATAGAGCATTAATGAATTAAGTGTTCTGTGTTAGGAAGGAAAACTTATTGAATATTAACATGAAAATTTACTTTCAAGTTGAATTAATGTGTTAAGTGTATAAGGTATCATAATTGACTAATTATTTTCATGTTTTGTTAAATGGTGTTTTGTACATAAAGTTTCTATAAATATTGCGGTACAGCAAAACCGTATTGCGATACGATATTGCAATTGCATGTTTCGCGATATACCGATATACCAGTATATCGTTGCACCACTAAAAGGCAAGATAAAGCCTTATCTTTAGGTGATTTAATTAAAAGTACTGAAACATCATGTTTTTTTTAAAAAGCATTGGACCCACCCGCAAACTCTGAAGAAATCCCTGCATAAGACAAACATTTCCTTTTCCAGTGTGAGTCATTATAAGGTTTATATATCATGTTGTGTGAAGATACATGCAGCTTTATTTATTTAAGTGTTATCTTGACAGAGAGCCTCAATTATGTGAAGAATTTTTCAAAAGAACAACATGGAGATTTAGATTTGTTGGCTGAACAAGATATAAGCATAACCCTTGAGCAAACATTGCTGATAATCCCTTTATCAATGACAAATGAAATGAAGTTGACTCAGTGTTAAGGCTACTTCAAAACAGCTCTCGTAATCAGTTCAATTGCGATAGCGACAGCATCACATGTAGTTCCAATGAAAAACATGCAATTATTACCCACAGAGCAAATATTTGCCTATTTGTCCCAGATACTGTGAAGTATCAATTTCACCAGCCACAATGTGGGGCTAAATCACTTGACAAACAAAGTTATCCATTTCTTCCTGGGCAAATCAACACTTTTGTTTGAAAGAAACGAATGGCTCAGATAGTCACTGCCAACTTGTGGAATCGTTAAGAACAAAATATATACAAAGCCCACAATTTTGTTTGGATTCACAGTTTGAGCAGGATAAGGTTCTTATGCCTACAAAATCGCGCACTTCAATGAAAACTTTCCTACTCTACACAACATTAATCAATGTTGCATATGTTTATTTCATTCATATCAATTTTACAAATGATACTAATTTCCCTGTGCCCACGAAAGTGTCACGGGTGACAAAGCCATTGTATTAAACAATGCTTCCGTATTAACTTTCTGCAAATGTTATTATCGATATGTCCGTTTAATAATAAAAGTTATAGCGTCTCTGAACAGATAACTGAAAACCACATTAGGTTTATGTATTATAAATGACTTTAACTGAATTTATTGGAAAAGTCAACACTGGCTATTTAATGAATTAACTGAGAATGAAACGTGTTAATTTGAAAACAAATAACCTGTCATTAAAAACACTATTTACTCTGACTAGGTTGAGATAAGCAATTAATATTTCATTATTATAATAAATCAATTGATTATAATGGCAATTACCAATTATTGAAGTCTGTGAACAAGAGCCTGTGAAACTGTGAAGTTTTTATGATTATTGATAAAAGTGGTGATATGTTCTACAGTTTCTACTTTGCAGACATGCAACCCCAACTACAATATACACTTAAACTTTGACATAAATGTGCATGAAACATCATAACAACTGTTGATAATATATGGTTTACTATACAATTCACACATCATCAACATCATATTTTCAATTATAACTATGCATTCAATAGTCATTATAGTCCTTGTTTTTCAAAAACTGTTGATACAATTGCAAAACAACAGGAATGGAAGGCAGATCATTGAACTACAAAATTAACAGACTATATATTCTTGGACAAAGCCAGTGGTAAACAGTCATTAAATTGTCATTAGCTTTCTGACAATAAAAACCTTAAGATGCCCATAATGTCTTCATGTATTTAACCAAGCTTTATAGCCCTATTGTGTGACATGAAGAACATCTGGACGTAAGTGGACAACAATTGCTGCTTGAGGCACATAAATATGTGCATTGAGTTAAACACCTATGATTTTGTTGTAAGAAAAACCATTAACACAATTTGAGGCATTTCGTGGGAAAACCGCGCTTAATGCATGTGTAAAGTGTCACTTTCCGCCTACAGTAGATTTAAGTTTAGAAGAGAGTTCCTTGAACAGAAAATATCATAAAGGCGGAAAGTGTCATCCCAGATCAGACAGTGCAGACTTCACAGGCTGATCCTGGAGAACACTTTAAGCACATGAATTAAGCCCGGCTTTCCCAATACACGCCTTATTTTATTTCCATGCTGTTGCCCCAGGAAAGTTGTTTTGCTATAGCCTTTCAAACACTTAGCAGATTATAAAATATGAATAACACAGAACGATAACAATGGTATGATAGTACAATGTATTATTTTTATTCATTGTTCAAACAACCATTTAAAAACATAAAGAAGCCTATTAATCTCTTCATTAGTATGCAAACTCATATCAGCAGTTAAAAAATTTATATCTTATTATAAATACTTGGTTTATGGCCTATTTGATTGAAAGTGATTTTGCACATACATTACAATTTTGCTCAGAGAGGCACTATTAAGATTGGCCACAATAATTTTTAAATAAAACAAAATAAAATGTATGACCATCTAAACATTGTTTGATTTATAAAATAGGACAATAATACGCCTAGTAAAAAATCAGAACATAAAATATTCAGAGACATGCAGCATTTTTATGTTTACTGCAATGCCATTATATCCTAGGACAACAGTTATGCAGAAATATTAAAATTGTTCCAATGACCAGTCATTAAAGTGTTAATATTGTAGTAAATAAACATGAACTGGTCAGTTTATAATACAGCAAACATGTTACAGTTGCTATAAAATGCAACAATTTAGGAACTTTGTGGAGATACTGCAATTTGGACAATTTCAGCATACCTTGACATTTAGCAACTCACAAGCACTATCTACAATGCTTATTATGATCAAGAAATCTCTGGTGAACAATAAGAATATTATTTTATTTTTTTTGTAGCTAGCTTCTGCATACCATTAAATAAATTATCGCAGTGTGTACATAACATCTTAATGCCTAAATATGCAAATTATCTGCAAGCAATAACTTTCCACATGCAATTTCCTTTTTAAGTTCTGATGTATTTTTATTTTGTTAAAAATTCTACTGATATTTTTAATAACACCATCTTCTCTGCTAAAATAACACAAATGCAAACTAATAATAAAATTAAATAAAAAATAAGATAATCATCATTTATTTTATACAATTGCTACCTATTGAGAAAGACATAGGCTAAACCAATGAAAAGCGAATATTCTGTACGAGGTAAGATAAAGCCTTATCTTTAGGTGATTTAATTAAAAGTTCTGAAACAACATGCTTTTTTTTAAACTATTGTGACAATTTTCCCTGAATTCTATTGGCATGGGACCCACCCGCAAACTCTGAAGAAATCCCTGCGTAAGACAAACATTTCCTTTTCCAGTGTGAGTCATTATAAGGTTTATATATCATGTTGTGTGAAGATACATGCAGCTTTATTTATTTAAGTGTTATCTTGACAGAGAGCCTCAAATATGTGAAGAATTTTTCAAAAGAACAACATGGAGATATAGATGTGTTGGCTGCACATGATATAAGCAGAACCCTTGAGCAAACATTGCTGATAATCCCTTTATCAATGGCACATGAAATGCAGTTGACTAAGTGTTAAGGCTACTTAAAACAGCTCTCTTTATCAGTTCAAATGTGATAGCATCACATGAAGTTCAAATGAAAACCATGCAATTATTACCCAGAGAGCAAATATTGGTGTATTTGTCCAAGATACTGTGAAGTATCAATTTCATCAGCCAGGATGTTAGGCTAAATCACATGACAAACAAAGTTATCCATTTCTTTCCTGGGCAAATCTACATCTTTTCTTGAAAGAAACTAATGGCTCAGATAGTCATGTATGTGGCGTTTCCAAGCATAACAATTTTATTACCTTAATATTACAAAGAATGGTCAAAATGAGGTCAAAAAAATTAGCAATATATAACAAACACAAATCAACTGAGCTTCAGGGGATTTTTTCCTTTGGAATTTATTTACAATGTACATAGTATTTTTTCATTGTTTTATAATGTCAAATGCAGGAAATCACTGAATGTTAAATATATTGCCTGATGTTTTTGTAACACTAATGTTTTTGTACTTTGCTTCTGCATGTTTTCTTGACGTAAGTGATCCAAGGAAAATGTCTGCCTCTGATTAGCCATACGTTATTGCTGTTTTACCAATGAAACATTAAGAACAAGTCTTGTATTCCATGCTTAATGATGCCATTATCTTACCAAGAAAGAAATTGTTTCAACTTGCAACTGTCACTCAATCAATGTGCAGCAAGTGCTCATTTAATTACGAGGCAAGGACATATAAATGATATCTACTGCTGCAATTTTAACATGCAGTGCGCGTTTGTGCCATAATACTTCAAAGTGACGGTTGATCCTTTCACAGGAACAAACCGTGATCACTTAATAAAGGTAATAAAAGACGCCATTGATGCTCCTAGGGATCTGCTGTTGCTTTTTCGGCGTAGCTGTCTAAGATCACTTTTGACCTAGATTTCTTGCGATAATTATGCAGCGGGAAAATTGAATGCCAATTGGGCAAATTTTCTAATTTTAGGGAATGCAAACTCACAATAATGGTTTAATGTATACCAACAACTGTTGCATACTTTTGGGGATTAAAATGTACATAATTGTTTACATAAGCGGTTAAAATAAAGTTATAAACATATTCTCGACAACACTCAAGAACTGAGCATAAGTATGAACATATTTTCTCATTGTATGTCATGAATATAATATTATATTAATTCCCAGAATTAATCCACTATTTTGTTAAGCCTAGCGGCCCGCTCTATTAAAAACAATTGATTCTAGATAAGGAGTTCAGCACACGATCATTCTAAAAATAGCGAGCGTTGAGCTGCCGGTGTAAAGCTTTTATAATATACATGCATCAATTAGCGTACAGAAAATTATAAGAGCGAATATTTCAATAAATGGGGAATTTGTGCATAAACATACTGTCCACGTTAATTTGGAATTGAATTGCGGTTGTGTTATATAAATAAACAATTAGAATTGCACATTTCTATCAACTTCTCCAGTAGATGTTCATCAATCTATAAAAAGATACATTTCAATAAATAACATGAAATAAGTCTCGCCCGGAATACGTCGAAATGATATTCATGTTACTTTTACTTCATTTGTGTAGCATTAATTCATTATTTGCAATACCATGTATACACAGAAACCCTTGATACATCATATTCCTCCAGATATTATTTTAAATCGCCATAGTCTGATATATGGTAATATTTGTGTTATCAAAAATGGAAGTCATCATTATTTCAAATACGCTGAATGTTTTCTGAAGATTGCTTTCATTTAGGATTCACAGTATAAATGATTAATTGACTTCAAAATGTTTATGTATTATGCATAGATAACTTCCAAAATGAAGGTAGGGCATATTACTGAAGAAAAAATATACGCGTCTGACAAAAAATAATGTTCATTCATTCCCCGAATTATTTTCGTACATTGTTAATTTGTTATATTTGGCTGACATATTTATATAATAATGATGTTAACGTAAATTATTTAGGTTATTCATGTATCACAGGTGAAAACATGGGGCGGTATGATCGGTTTATTCATGGTACCAATATTAATAATTATTGAATGAATCACACATTAATTTTGGGATCCGAGGAGTTTCTTATGGTGTCCGAAACAGCCGGAGTCCGAGAAGACTCTTTATATAGGTGGGGACCGAAAAATCTGGGGTCCGAGAAGCAACGTAACCGATCATCTTGGCCCTCTTGTATTATGTTTAGGGTATAAATGATATCTCAATATTAATGTCAACGCCGATTGTATTTTTTAAAGACATTTCTTGTTTATGATGATATATACTCAATGCTACATGATTAGCTATATTGAGCATTTGGTAAGAAATACATGTAACACCAGCCATTATACTGAAATAATTTGTGGTAATATATGAGGTGTGACGTGGGAAAACCGGGCTAAATGTAGTGCGTACAGTGTCGTCCCAGATCAGCCTGTGCAGTCTGCACAGGCTTATCCAGGACAACACTTTCCGCCTGCAGTGGATTTATGTTTAAAAGAGGCTTCCTTGAAACAGAAAATACTGGCAAAGCTGAAAGTGCTATCCTGGATTTTAATAGCCTGAGTGGACTGCACAGGCTAATCCGAAATGACACTTTATGCACATGCATTAATCCGAAATGACACTTTATGCACATGCATTAAGCCCGCTTTTTCCACGACATGCCTCTTATATAACGCATTGTCAACAAATGGATGCAAGAGATGCAAGAGACATTCCCAACAAAGTTCATAAATGGTCAGGTCAGCATTGTTTAAAAATATAGCCAGTAATGGTATTTCGATACTTTTACACATTTTATGTGTAGTTCAAACCTGCAATTTAATGAAATACTTTACTTAAGAAATACTTACAGTCGAAACGCGATACTGCGAATCGCGATACTACGAAATGACAGGATACTACGAATAAGGCTGCTGGTCCCATCCGTTTTCCTTAAATGTTCAACTACAAAAAGATGCGATACTACGAATTCGCGATACTACGAAAGATGAGTTATTACGAGCAAATTTTCCGGTCCCATCATAATGTCTGTATTGAAATTTTAATGAGATACTAGGAATCACATTTAACAGAGACTTTTCACATCTTTTCAACGAAAATTTCACACGTCAGCCCAGTCAGACAACAAGCCAGTTTGTTTGCACCATGGACAAAGATAGTTGTTAACAAGTTTAGTTACCACTTTAACTCACTAAATGATGCAGTGCGAGATTTGAGGATAATAGGTATTTGCGATTTATATTGCTGTGCGTGGATTATATTTTTTTATAATTTCAAACATATATACAAGCCTTAGTAATATAACTGTCAAATGCATATACTTTAATAAATGCATGTGTTTTTAAACGATAGGACATGACGTAAGTTAACACCAAATATGAGAATATTAGGTTATTAACTTAATTTCCGAAAGATGTGATACTACAAAAACGCGATACTACAAACAAATCAGTGTCTCCCGTGACTATTCGTTGTATGGCGTTTCGACTGTATTTGTATGGCTTCTAAATTTACAAAGTTTAAAATGAAAAAAGACTCAAAATGCTAACATAAGAAGATAAGAACAAAGGGCAAAATTCCATTTTAGAAAGAGTAATGGTTCTTCCCCTTTTACCACATTTCAATAAATATTATCAATATATGTGTTTAAATTATAAAATGTTGTGAACTGCCATTTGATCATTAATTTAAAAGGGGCTTATCGTCGGTATTTCCCATGAATGTTAACACGTATTAAAACAAGACATATTTTCATTTATCTCGAATATATTCTTCTAGTAGCAACTGGTGGAATCGTTAAGAACAAAATATATACCAAGCCCACAATTTTGTTTGGATTCCCAGTTCCAGCTGGATTGGGTTCTTACGCCTACAAAATCACTCACTTCACTGAAAACTTTCCTCCCCTACACCATATCAATTAATGTTGCATATGTATATTTCATTCATATCTATTTTACTACTATTAATAATTTCCCTGTGCCCAATAAAGTGCAAGCGATGACAAAGCCATTGTATTTAACAATTTCCACAATTTACTGCAAATAAACTTTATTTCTGCAAAATTTACTGTCCATGTGTCTCCTTAATAATCAAACATCTAGCATATCTGCTCAGATAACGGAAACCACATAAGGTATATGAATTATTAATGACTTTCAATTGAATTTATTGGAAAAGTCAACAATGACTATTTAATCAATTAACTGAGAATGGAACACATTAGTTTGAAAACAAATAACCTGCTATTAACAAGAGGGCCATGATGGCCCAAATCGCTCACCTGAGTATGAGAACATTGGCGACCATTAGGGATGCAACAGTTACCCGTAAATACCCGCATTCTCTGTATTATTAAAACCCATTTCGCATGGCATTAACATATAGGGGCAATAAAAAACAAGAGGGACCTGAGGGCCCTAGGATGCTCACCTGAGACCTTGTGACCCAATTGGAATTTGCATCCTCGAGGCATGGCTAATCTTTATCCCAGGGGCATAATATGAACAATCTTGAACAAACCACTGGGCCTTGCAGTGTCAGGTAAAGATTTTTAAAGTAACTTTGCTATTTAAGTCTATATAAAGCATGTGACCCCTTGGGGTGCCACAAGATTTGACCCCAAGAGCATAATTTATACAATCTTTGGAGAGGACCACTATGCAATGTTACGTACCAAATATAGGAAAGCTGTGGGCCTTGCCGTTTCAGAGGAGAAGATTCTAAAAGTCATTTTGCTATTTGAGTCTATATAAAACATGTGACCCCCGGGGCGTGACCAGATTTGACCCCAAAGGCATAATTTGAACAATATTTGTACAGGACCACTATAAGGATGTTACATACCAAATATGAAACCTCTAAGCCTTGCTGTTTCCAAGGAGAGGAAATTTTAAAGTCATTTTGCTATTTAAGTCTATAACCATGTGACCCCTAAAGTGTGGTCAGTGTTGACCCATGGGTCATAATTTGAACAATCTTTGTAGAGGACCACTTGAGGATGTTACATACCTAATACGAAACCTCTGGGCCTTGCGGTTTCAGAGGAGATGATTTTTAAAGACATTTTGCTATTAAAGTTGATATAAACCATGTGACCCCTGAGGCGTGACCACATTTGACCCCACAGGCATAATTTGAACAATCTTTGTAGAGGACTACTATATGATGTTACATACCAAATAAAAAACCTCTGGGACTTGTGTTTTCTGAGGAGAAGATTTTTAAAGTCATTTTGCTATGTAACTCTATATAAATCATGTGACCCCTGGGGCGTGGCCAGTTTTAACCCCAGGGGCATAATTTGAACAATTTTTGTAGAGAACCACTATAGGATGTTACATAACAAATATGAAACCTCTGGGCCTTGCAGTTTCAGAGAAGAAGATTTTTAAAGACATTTTGCTATTAAGTTTATATAAACCATGTGACCCCCAGGGCGTGGCCAGTTTTGACCCCAGGGGCACAATTTGAACAATCTTTGTAGAGGACCACTATACAACATTACATACCAAATATGAAACCTCTGGGCCTTGTGGTTTCAGAGAAGAAGATTTTTAAAGTCATTTTGCTATATATTTTATATAGACCATATGACCCCCAGGGCGTGGCCAGCTTTGACCCCAGGGGCATAATTTGAAAAATCTTTGTAGAGGATCACTATAGGATGTTACATACCAAATATGAAACCTCTGGGCCTTGTGGTTTCAGAGAAGATTTTAAAAGTCATTTTGCTATATATTCTATATAAACCATGTGACCCCCAGGGCATTGCCCATTTTGACCCCAGGGAAATAATGTGACCAATCTTTGCAGAGGACCACTATAGGATGTTACATACCAAAAATGAAACTTCTGGGCCCTGCAGTTTCAGAGATTTTTAAGTTTACACTTTTAAAATCTATTTTTAGCTTTGGTGACCTACATATGCAGCGGACCGGAAAGATTTCAACAAATTTGAAAAAGGTATACCCAAGGATCATTCCTGTGAAGTTTGGTGAAAATCTGAAAAGCGGTTCAGGAGAAGATGTTGTTTGAATGAAAAGTTGACGACGCATGCACGCACCCACACACGACGGACAAGGGGCGATCACAAAAGCTCATCATGAGCACTTTGTGCTCAGGTGAGCTAAAAAGAAAATAATTCTATAAAAATACATACAGAGCTTATGATTGGAAACTACCATCTTTTTTTCACATACCGGTATATGTTTGAATTAAAATAATAAATTATTTATTAACAGCAGTACACAGACTGATTTGATGTCAGTTCAACTTTGCTTATCAGTGATTGACATAGTGTTCTGTAATGTTGTTTTCAAAAATATTTTAAATGTTTTTGCAACCAAGTCCATAAGCAATGATAAACCTTTATGGGTTTGAAACTAGTACATACAGTGACACTCTGTAGTTACTACACTCTACGAAAACTACCTAAATATCATCATAACGGCACCATATAAATGTATCAAACCAAGTAGATTATTCTGGATTTGCAGGCCCGTCTAGCTCAGTTGGTAGAACGCTATACTCTCAATCAAGGGTTCTTAAGTTTGAGCCCCAGCCCGGCCACATAACTTGTGTGGGGATTGGTAGTGAAATAATTTCTACGGCCATTCTCCCACTACCTCTGAATCAAGTAGGGCAGTTGTCATTTACTGGCATAAGTATGTACACCTGGTACTGGTAAACCACTAACATCCACTTAGTTTGCCCAGAACCAGTGTGAGTAGGTTAACTGACCGCCATTATATCACTGAATTACTGGTAAATAAGGTGAAAAATCCAAACCAACAAACTTTCCAAATGTACTCTTATGAGAAGGAAAATTCTAGGTTACATAGGAATACTTATTGTTAACATTAACAACCATACAACTATCAATATTGTCAGATTAAATTATAAATAACTATAAAACCTTTTAGTTGTTTTGCATAAAAACTTACTTCTAATTTTGAGTCAATGACACCCACAGAGACAAACTTTCCAAATGAACTCTTTGGAAAAGGGAAATTTCTATGTTATATAGGAACACTCATTGTTAACATTAAGAACCATACACCTATCAACATTGTCAGATTAAATTATAAATAACTATACCACCTTTTAGTTGATTTGTGTAAAAACTTACTAATAATCACACCAATTTTGAGTCAAAACAGTTAGAAGTATTTTTCTATTAAGGAGAAATAATAAATCAGCTTAAAAAATCATGTAATATAATTACTTGAGTTTCCAAAATACCAATTCCAATGTATAAGCCAGTCCAAAAGTTACATGATTAAATGATACTGAATAAGTTACTAACTAAACAGTCCAAAAACTACAGAAAATAATTAACCCTTTCAGGCACTAGATCACATGATATTAATCCTATATTCTGATTGCTTGTTTACAACATGAATTTTAGCTATTTATGGTTGTTTACATCTTTTTCATGACTGGATGCCAAGACCAACAGTGGAAAAATTTACTGCTGCACACATAGCCAAAATATAGGTCAGAAGCAGGCTATACATGTATTACTATGTGTAATGATGCTGATCTAAAATAGAAGTATCATGCTGACTCAGAATGATGTATTGATTTTACTGATAAGCAGACTCCACTATCTGGGTTATATCTGTGACTAAAGGGAAATAACACATTTATGGCACTTATCTTCCTGATACTGCATTTACCTCCCTTTACCATGTGAGTTATTAAGGAATAGATGTATTTGGGGCAAAAAAAGGGACAATTACTCTGGTGTTCCAGTTCTGATCAGGCCCATTATCGAACTTGTCCAAGATTTTATGGTCATACACAAACTGTGCAAGTTTGGTCAAAAAAATGTAGTCTTTATCGCGATAACGGTCCAAATTGTTGAAGGCATACGAACGATGCCGGAGAGGTCCCCTATACCAATAGCTCAGGTGAGCTTATAACACTTATTTACTATCTGACAATGTTGAGATAAACAATTACTATTTCATAATTATAATAAATCAATTCATTGTAATAGCAATAACCAATTATCAAAGTCTGTGAACAAGAGCCCGTGAAACTGTGAAATTTTTATGATTATTGATACAAGTGGTGATATGTTCTACAACTTCTACTTTGCAGACATACAACCCTAGATATACAGGTTTGATTTCAATATACACCCAAACTTTGACATGAATGTGCATGAACTACATTACAATTGTTGATAATATGTTGTTTACAATACAATTCACACATCATCTTCATCATAATTTCAATTATAACTATGCATTCATTAGTCATTATATTTCTTGTTTTTCTTGATACAAATGCGTAAAATGACTTACCAGTAATTTATTACAAGTTACCATTAAAATATCTATAACAACAGGAATGGAAGGCAGATCACTGAACTACAAAATTAACAGACTATATATTCAAGGACAAAGCCAGTGGTAAACAGTCATTAAATTGTCATTAGCTTTCTGACAATAAAAACCTTCAGATGCCCATAATGTCTTCATGTATTTAACCAATCTTTATAGCATTATTGTGCGCTATTGTGTGACATGAAGAACATCTGGACGTAAGTGGACAACAATTGCTGCTTGAGGCACATAAATATGTGCATTGAGTTAAACACCTATGATTTTGTTGTAAGAAAAACCATGAACACAATTTGTGGAAAACCGGGCTTAATGCATGTGCGTAGTGTCACTTTCCACCTACAGTGGATTTATGTTTAGAAGAGACTTCCTAGAAACAGAAAATATCATCAAGGCCGAAAGTGTCATCCCAGATCAGACTGTGCGGACTTCACAGGCTGATCCGAGACGACACTTTACGCACATGCATTAAGACAGGTTTTCCCACGACACGCCTTATTTTATTTCCATTGTGTTGTCCCATGCAATTGTTTTGCTAAAGCCCTTCAAACACTCAGCAGATTATAAAATATGAAATATACACCTGGTATTTGATTTAACTGCAGATCTTGTATTAATATTTTGCCATATTTGTATTAAAAGTTAATGTAATAAATACATGATTCATGTTAGATATAGAATAAAAGTCTGAAAACCATAATTGCATTCATTTTATTTTTTTAATAAAATCATTGATATATGAAAGAGTGAATGAAAACCTACAAACAAATTGTTGTCCACTAAATTGTTGTACGGTCCAGTTGATTTAGCTGGTTTGGTGGACCGACGGTCCACTGCTTTTAAAACTTATTCATGAAGACTGTTAGTATGCAAACATATATCAGCAGTTAACAAATTTATATATTATTATAAATACTTAGTTTATTGCCTAATTGATTGAAAGTGATTTTGTACATATATCTCAAGAGAGGCAATATTTAAAATTTGGCGAGAATAATTTTTAAATTAAACAAAAAATTGTTTGATTTATAAAATAGGACAATAAGCCTAATAAAAAATCAGAACATAAAATATTCAGAGACATGCAAAATTTATATGTGTACTACAATGCCATTATATCCTATGACAACAGCTTTGTAGAAATATTAAGATTATTCCAATGACCAGTCATTAAAAAGTTAATACTGAAGTAAATAAACATGAACTGGTCAGTTTAAAATACAGCAATCATGTCACAGTTGCTATAAAAAGCAACAATTTAGCAATATTGTGGAGATGCTGCAATTTGGACAATTTCAACATACCTAGACATTTAGCAACATACAAGCATTATCTACAATGCTGATTATGATCAAGAATTCTCTGGTGAACAATAAGATTTTTTTTTTTTGTAGCTAGCTTCTGCATACCATTACACAAATTATTGCAGTTTCTACATAAAATCCAAATGCCTAAATATTAGGGATGTCACCGGCTACCAAAATTGGTATCCGGTTATTCGTATGTAATATCCGGATACTATCCGGATAACCATATAGATCGGCATTGGTGGCCGGAATTTGGCACATGTTAAAGTTGCAAAATTAAGTTCACATCTAGACGATTCTTCTATTTTAAAAACACAATACTATTTCATTATTGAAAAAAAGTACATGCAACAAACTACGTCGATTGTAAATTGTGCGTCTTGTTTGTTTTGTGTAGCGTGCAATGTTGTTATGCCAATTAAAGTACCCCAATTAAACATTTGATTTGCGTATAGGTAAGTAGGTGTTAAGGCTGACTGGTGTATGGTTAACCCGTAAATTGCGATGTTTAAGTAAAACATGCAATGTGCTAATCAAATACACATAGACACAAAACAAGGATGGATCAATGTTACTATATATCTTATTTTAATTGGCATTTTTAACTGGTAGAGAACCATCTCTGATCAAGAGGGACGCACCTAATTGGCATTATCGATTGTGACATCTTGTTTGTTTAATAGACCTGTCAAAGTTAGTGTGGTGTGAAAGCACCACCTGTTGTTTTATTATAATCGTATTCCGACAGAGGGGTGTGTTTATGATACGTCCGCAGTACGAGGTGGAGACCTGTAGAGGCCTATAGCTGTGTTGTGTTAATAATATACATGCATGAAGGGCGTTTGTATGCCTTAAAAAAATGAGAAAAATCGGATTTTCAATTTTTAGACGAATATTCGGTTACTAACTTGGTAACCGGATATTAACATAGTAACCGGATAACCGGTTATCCGGCTATTCGTTGACATCCCTACTAAATATGGCAAAGTATCTGCAATAAAAAACTTTCCACATGAAATTTCCTTTTTAAATTCTGATGTAATTTTTATTTCGTTACAAATTCTAATATATTTTTAATAACACCATCTTCTCTGCTAAAATAACGCAAAAGAAAATAATAATAAAATTAAATAAAAACTATTAAGATAAAATATCATTTATTTTATACAATTACTACCTATGGATAAAGACATAGGTTAAACCAATGAAAAGCGAGTACCGTAAATGTCCTTATTGACGCCCATAACCTAATAGACGCGCATAGGGTATTTTTTGTTCCCGAAATATTTTTTGTTGATCTATTTTTTCTAAAATTAACGAAAAACTAAAGTTAATTTCGATAGAAACGATTAAATAGACTGCCATATTTATGTATCCGGAATTGCACAATATATAAATAAACCTATGCCCCACTATACGGGTTACACGCAACCATATATGACGCAAGTGAATGGGACCACAAGAATTCCTTACGATATTATGAATATTTATTATAAGAAAATGTAATAACAGTTTGCGCACGCAAAGCAAGTTTCAAGCTTCCCACGTGGAGGTTTCAATAACAAGCGCTGTCAAAAGCAGTCAACCAGAATGTGTGTCTGCAGTGTCACATTTCATTACGTCGATCATGTTAATAATTTAGACTGCACCAATGTGCATTATGTCGCGCGAGTGAGCTCGTCGTGTCGATCAACGATATTAAAATTTAGACAGTGCTATCATAAATTTTCTCTTGCGGACAAAGCCCTTCGGCCGTATTTAGACTATACCAATGTGTATTACGTCATTGAAAATTGCGCATACATGAAAACTTGATTTCTGGATAATGGCAGAATTAACAAAAAATGGCTCCATTTAAACGTGCAGGGGTCCTAAAATGATTTTAAAAAAAAGGACATTTACGGTATTCTGTCGGAGGTAAGATAAAGCCTTATTTCTAGGTGACTTAATTAAAAGTACTGAAAAATCATGCTTTTTTTGAAAACTATTGTGAAAATTTTCCCTGAATTCTATTGGCATGGGACCCACCCGCAAACTCTGAAGAAATCCCTGCATAAGACAAACATTTCCTATTCTTGTGTGAGTCATTATAAGGTTTATATATCATGTTGTGTGAAGATACATGCAGCATTTAAGTGTTATCTTGACAGAGAGACTCAAATATGTGAAGAATTTTTCAAAAGAACAACATGGAGATTTAGATTTGTTGGCTGCACAAGATATAAGCATAACCCTTAAGCAAACATTGCTGATAATCCCTTTATCAATGACAAATGAAATTAAGTTGACTCGGTGTTAAGGCTACTTCAAAAAGCTATCTTAATCAGTTCAAATGCCGACAGCATCACATGTAGTTCCAATGAAAAACATGCAATTATTACCCACAGAGCAAATATTTGCCTATTTGTCCAAGATACTGTGAAGTATCAATTTCATCAGCCACGATGTGGGGCTAAATCAATTGACAAACAAAGTTATCCATTCCTTTCCTGGGCATATTGACACCTTTTCTTAGAAGAAACTAATGGCTCAGCTAGTCATGTAGTATGTGGCGTTTCCAGGCATAACAATTTTATTACCTTATTAGTGCAAAGGATGGTCAAAATGAGGTCAAAGAAATTAGCAATATATGACAAACACAAATCAACTGAGCTTCATGGGATTTTTTCCTTTGGAATTTATTTACAATGTACATCAATCAAACATTAATAACATGTCTTGTAATACATGCTTAATGATGCAATTATCTTTCCACGGAAGAGACTGTTGCAACTTGCAAACTGTCACTCAATCAATGTGCAGCAGGTTCTCATTTAATTACGACTCAAGGAAAATAAATTATATCGACTGCTGCAATTTTAACATGCAGTGAGCATTTGTGCCATAATACTTCAAAGTGACAGTTGATCCTTTGACATGAACAAACCGTCATCACTTAATGAAGGTAAGAAAAGACGCCATTAATGCTCCTAAACATCTGCTGTTGCTTTTTTATGATGATATATACTCAAGTTACAAGCTACAGGATTAGCTATATTGAGCATTTGGTAAGAAATACATGTAACACCAGCCATTACAGTGAAATAATTTGAGGTAATATATGAGGTGTGTCATGGGAAAACTGGGCTTAATGCATGTGGGTAAAGTTTCATCCCAGATCAGCCTGTGCAGTCTGCACAGGCTAATCAGACTGTGCAGTCCACACAGGCTAATCCAGGACAACACTTTCCACCTGCAGTGGATTTATGTTTAGAAGAGACTTCCTTGAAACAGGAAATACTATAAAAGCTAAAAATGCCATCCTGGACTTCACAGGCTAATCCCGGATGACACTACGCACATGCATTAAACCCGGTTTTTCCACAACATGCCTCTTATATAACGCATTGTCAACAAATGGATGTAAGGGACATTCCCAACAAAGTTCATGACTGGTCAGGCCATTAATGTTTAACAAGAGGGCCATAATGGCCCTAGGTCGCTCACCTGATATATATGTATGAAGTTTCATTAAAATATCTCAATGCGTTTTTAAGTTATTGAGCGTAAACCATTTTTCTACTTTAAATAACAGTGACCTTGACCCCACCCACCCCATAAGCAAACTCAAGTGAGGTCTAGATATAAGATATGTGTTTTATGTTTCATTAAAATATCACAATGCGTTCTCATGTTATAGAGCGGAAACGGTTTTTCTATTGTCAGTAACGGTGACCTTGTACCTATCCACCATATATGCAATCCTGAGCAATGTCTCAATATAAGGTACATGTGTATTAAATTTCATTAAAATAGCTCAATGAGTTCTCAAGATATTTAGCTGAAACCATTTTTCTATTTTTAATAACTGTGACCGTGACCTTGACCCCACCCACCCCATATGCAATCCCAATCGAGGTCTCAATATAATGTATTTACCGTATGTATTAAATTTCATTAAAATATCTCAATTCGTTCTTAAGATACTGAGCGGAAACCGTTTTTCTAATTTTAATAACAGTTACCTTGTTCTTGACACCTTCCACCCCATATGCAATCCCATGCGTGGTGTCGATATAAGGTATATATGTATTAAGTTTCATTACATTATCTCAATGCGTTCTAAAGGAATTGAGCGGAATCCGTTTTTCTATTTTTAGTCACAGTGACCTTGACCCCACCCATCCAATATGCAACCCCTATCGAGGTCTCGATATAATGCTTTAACCAAATATGCAACCTCTGGGTCTTGTGGTTTCAGAGAATAATTTTTAAATCATTTTGCCATTTACCTCTATATAATCATGGCCAGTTTTGACCCCATGAGCATCATTTGAACAATCTTTGTAAGGACCACTATACAACATTACATACCAAATATGAAACCTCCGGGCCTTGCAGTTTCAGAGAAGAAGATTTTTCAAGTCATTTTGCTATTTAAGTCGATATAAGCATTGTGACCCCCAGGGTGTGGCCAATTTTGACCCCAGGGGCATCATTTGAACAATCTTTGTAGAGGACCACTATACAATGTTACATATCAAATATGAAACCTCTGGGCCTTGCGGTTTCAGAGAATAATTTTAAAGTCATTTTGCTATTCAAGACTATATAAACCATGTGACCCTCGAGGTGTGGCCAGTTTTGACCCCAGGGGCATCATTTGAACAATCTTTGTAGAGGACCACTATACCATGTTACATACCAAATATGAAACCTCTAGGCCTTGCGGTTTCAGAGAAGATTTTTCAAATCATTTTGCAATTTAAGACTATATAAACCACATGAACCCCAGGGTGTGGCCAGCTTTGACCCCAGGGGCATCATTTGAACAATCTTTGTAGAGAACCACTAAACAATGTTACATACCAAAGATGAAACCTCTGGGCCTTGCGATTTCAGAGGAGATTTTTAAAGTCATATTGCTATTCAAGTCTATATAAACCATGTGACCCCAGGGGTGTGGCCAGTTTTGACCCCAGGGGCATCATTTGAACAATCTTTGTAAAGGACCACTATACCATGTTAAACCTCTAGGCCTTGCCATTTCAGAGAAGATTTTTCAAGTCATTTTGCTATTTAAGTCTATATAAACCATGTGAGCCCCGGGGCGTGGCCAGTTTTGATCCCAGGGGCATCATTTAAATAATCTTTGTAGAGGACCACTAGAGGATGTCACATATCAAATATGAAAGCTCCAAGCCTTGTGGTTTCAGAGAAAAAGATTTTTAAAGTTTTCAGTTTTTAAATCTATTTTCAGCTCTGGTGACCTACATATACAGCGGACCGGAACGATTTGAACAATTTTAAAAGAGGATTAAGGATCATTCCTGTTAAGTTTGGTGAAAATCTGCCGAGCCGTTTAGGAGGAGATGTTCTTTGAATGAAAATAATGACATATGACGCACGACACACAAAGCAAGACGAACGACGGACAAAAGGCGATCATAAAAGCTCGGCATGAGCACGTTGTGCTCAGGTGAGCTCAAAATATAGTCAGTAATGGTATTTCGATGCTTTTACACATTTTATGTGTAGTTTAAACCTGCAATTTAATGAAATTTTTTACTTAAAAAAAATATTTAACAGTCGAAACGCGATACTGCGAATCACGATACTACGAAATGACGGGATACTACGAATAAGGCTGCTGGTCCCGTCCGTTTTCCTTATATGTTTAACTACAAAAAGATGCTATACTACGAATTCGCGACACTACAAAGATGCGTTATTACCAACACATTTTCCGGTCCCATCATAATGTCTGTATTGAAATTTTAATGCGATACTACGAATCATATTTAACGGAGACTTTTCACATCTTTTCAACGAACATTTCACACCTCAGCCCAGTCAGACAACAAGCCAATTTGTTTGCACCATGGACAAAGATAGTTGTTAACAAGTTTAGTTACCACTTTAACTCACTAAATGATGCAGTGCGAGATCTGCCAATAATATGTCATTGCGATTTCAATTGCTGTGCGTGGATTTTTTTTTTTTTTTTAATTTCAAACATATACAAGCCTTAGTAATATAATTGTCAAATGCATATACATAAAACAATGCAAGTGTTTTTAAATGATACGACATGATGTAAATTAACACCGAATGTGAGAATATTAATAGGTTATTAACATAATTTCCGAAAGATGTGATACTTCGAAAAACGCGATACTACAAACAAATCAGTGTCTCCCGTGACTATTCGTAGTATCGCTTTTGACTGTATTTGTATGGAATCTAAATTTGCAAAGTTTAAAATGAAAAACGAATACTCTAAAATCTCTATGTTTTCGGACACTTAAAAAATAATTAAAATGTTTCGTGTCCGAAAATTTGGATATATAAAGTATTCCCAAATTACAGGTGTACGAAAATATACAGACACTACGACAATATTGCAATTACGTTCGGTGTGTAACGTTTTTTGCCGAATATACACTGATAGTATTGATTAATGATTGAGCATGCTTGTTTAAAACCACGCCGTATAGTATTATTAATTTTAGCGATGTTTGCAATGAATTTTAAATAATTTCATATGTATGATTTTGTTTAACAGAAAATTATGCCAAGACTGCATTTTTGTCGACCGAGTTCAAAGACTACCATCTCGTATATTATTTACCTGTAATTAATGCAATAAAAGTTGCAAATTATGATTTTGTTGATTGTTCTTGAACCAAAAATCTTAAACAATTGTCTTTAACACCTTCAAACATTCGTGCAACGTGTGATCGGGTGCGATAAAACTGGAACCTGTTAGTCACACTTATCGTATTTAGTAAGGGAATAGTACTTTAGATACCTGAATTGTTAATTCATTTGGCACTAATTGGCATATTTAATATACGATATAACTACTGGTATACACAATCGGGTAAACCCATTATTTATGGCACATGGCTCTTTACCCAATAACGCTTATGTAACGTTCCACCGCCTCCACTCATTCATCTGCCAGGTTTTATGACCTTCATCCGGTGGTAAAAACATATCTGTGATGTGTCATCGGATTAACGCAAACAGGTTAGAATTCTGATAAAATACCACTTTCATATAAAATGTCAGAAAATTTAGATTCATTAATTATGGATTAAAATCAGGATGTCTGAAAATATATAGTGACAAAAAATATTTATTTTGGCTAAAAAAGAGGGTGTCCAAAAATTTACAGTGTCCGAAAACCTTGAGCTGTTACTGCAAATGAACTTTATTTCTGCAAAAGTTATTGTCCATGTGTCGCCTTAATAATCAAACTTCTAGCATATCTGCTCAGATAACAGAAAACCACATTAGATATATGAATTATTAATGACGTTAAATTGACTTTATTGGAAAAGTCAACAATGACTATTTAATATATTAATTGAGAATGGAACACATTAGTTTCAAAACAAAAAACCTGCTATTAACAAGAGGGCCATGATGGCCTAAAGCGCTCACTTGAGTCTGAGAACAATGGCGACCATTAGGGATGCAACAGGTACCCGTAAATACCCGCATTCTCGGTACTATTAAAACCCATTTCGCATGGCATTGACATATAGGGGCGACAAAAAAAAAAGGAAATAATTCTAAAAAAATACATAAAGAGCTTATGATTGGAAACTACCATCTTTTTTCACATACCGGTACATGTTTCAATTAAAATAAATAAATTATTTATTAACCGCAGTACACAGACTGATTTAATGTCAGTTCAACTTTGCCTATCAGTGACTGACATAATTATTGTTCTGTATTGTTGGTTTCAAAAATGTTTTAAATGTTTTTGCAACAAAGTCCATAAGCAATGATAAACCTTTACGGGTTCGAAACTGGTACATACAGTTATAGTTACTACACTCTAAGAGAACTACCTAAATATCTTCATAATGGCACCATATAAATGTATCAAACCGAGTAGATTATTCTGGCTTTGAAGACCCATCTAGCTCAGTTGGTAGAGCGCTATACTCTCAATCAAGGGTTCTTGAGTTTGAGCCCCTGCCCGGCCACATAACTTGTGTGGGGATTGGTAGTGAAATAATTTCTACCCGCATTCTCCCCTACCTCTGATTCAAGTAGGGCAGTTGTCATTTACTGGCATAAGGATGTGCACTTGGTACTGGTAAACCACTTACATCAACTTAGTTTGCCCAAAACAAGTGTGAGTAGGTTAACTAACTGCCATTATATCACTGAATGACTGGTAAATAAGGTGAAAAATCCAAACAAACAAACTTTCCAAATCAACTCTTATGAGAATTAATTATAGGTTACATAGGAACACTCATTGTTAACATTAAAAACCATACACCTATCAACATTGTCAGATTAAATTATAAATAACTATACAACCTTTTAGTTGATTTGTGTAAAAACTTACTAATAATCATACCAATTTTGAGTCAAAACAGTTAGAAGTATTTTTCAATTAGGAGAAATAATAAATTAGCTTCAAAAATCATGTAATATAATTTGTTTTGTTTGTTTTGTTTGTTAGGATTTTTTGCCGTATTCAACAGTATTTCAGTCATATAACGGTTGTCAGTTAACCTACTCACACTTTTCCTGGGTTAAGCTGGTTTACCAGTACCAAGTGCACATACTTATGCCAGTAACTGACAACTGCCCTACTTGAATCAGAGGTAGGGGGAGAATGGCCGTAGAAATAATTTCATGACCACTCCCCACACAAGTTATGTGGCCGGGCTGGGAATCGAACCCACGATCCTCGGATTTGTAGTCCAGCGCTCTACCAACTGAGCTAGCCTGCCCGGCTATGTAATATAATTACTTGAGTTTCCAAAATACCAATTCCAATGTATAAGCCAGTCCAAAAGTTACATGATTAAATGATACTGAATAAGTTACTAACTAAACAGTCCAAGACTACAGAAAATAATTAACCCTTTCAGGCACTAGATCACATGATATTAATCCTATATTCTGATTGCTTGTTTACAACATGAATTTTAGCTATTTATTGTTGTTTACATCTTTTCACAACTGGATGCCAAGACAGACAGTGGAAAATTTACTGCTGCACACATAGCCAAAATATAGGTCAGAAGCAGACTATACATGTACTACTATGTGTAATGATGCTGATCTAAAATAGAAGTATCATGTTGACTCAGAATGATGTATTGATTTTTTTACTGATAAGCAGACTCCACTATCTGGGTTATATCTGTGAGTAAAGGGAAATAACACATTTATGGCACTTATCTTCCTGATACTGCATTTACCTTCCTTTACCAGGTGAGTTATTCAGCAACAGATGTATTTAGGGCAAAAAAAGGGACAATTACTCTGGTGTTCCTGGTCCGATCGGGCCCATTATCGAACTCGTCCAAGATTGTATGGTCATACACAAACTATGCAAGTTTGGTCAAGATTGAATAAAAAATGTAGTATTTATCGCGATAACGGTCAAAATCGTTGACGGCAAACAGACAACGGACTACGCTCTGACAAGGTTGAGATAAACAATAAATATTTCATAATTATAATAAATCAATTCATTGTAATAGCAATAACCAATTATCAAAGTCTGTGAACAAGAGCCTGTGAAACTGTGAAGTTTTTATGATTATTGATAAAAGAGGTGATATGTTCTACAACTTCTACTTTGCAGACATGCAACCCCAGATATACAGGTTTGATTTCAATATAAACCCAAACTTTGACATGAATGTGCATGAACTACATTACAATTGTTTATAATATGTGGCGCGTCGTGAGAAAACCGGTCTTAATGCATGTGCGTAAAGTGACGTACCGGATCAGCCTGTGCAGTGTGCACAGGTTAATCCGGGACGACACTTTACGCACATGCATTACGACCGGTTTTCCCACGACGCCCCCCATATATTGTTTACAATACAATTCACACATCATCTACATCATAATTTCAATTACAACTATGCACTCATTAGTCATTATATTTCTTGTTTTTCAAAAACAGTTGATACAAATGCATAAAATGACTTACCTTAATTTATTACAAGTTACCATTAAAATATCTATAACAACAGGAATGGAAGGCAGATCATTGAACTACAAAATTAACAGACTATATATTCAAGGACAAAGCCAGTGGTAAACAGTCATTAAATTGTCATTAGCTTTCTGACAATAAAAACCTTAAGATGCCCATAATGTCTTCATGTATTTAACCAAGCTTTATAACCCTATTGTGCGACATAAAGAACATCTGGACATAAGTGGAAAACAATTGCTGCTTGAGGCACATAAATATGTGCATTGAGTTAAACACCTATGATTTTGTTGTAAGAAAAACAATTAACACAATTTGACATGTGTCGTGGGAAAACCGGGCTTAATGCACGTGCGTAAAGTGTCGCCCTGTATGAGCCTGTGCAGTCCGCACAGGCTGATCTGGGACGGCACTTTCTGCCTACAGTGGATTTATGTTTAGAAAAGACTGCCTTGAAATAGAAAATATCTTAAAAGCAGAAAGTGTCATCCTGGATCAGACTGTGCAGACTGCACAGGCTGATCTGAGACGACACTTTACCGCACATGCATTAAGCCCTTGTTTCCCACGACACGCTTCATTTTATTTCCACTGTGTTGCCCCAGGCAAGTGCTTTTGCTATAGCTCTTCAAAAACATGGCAGATTATAAAATATGAATAATACAGAACAATAAATATGGTAAGATTATGTAATGTCTTATTTGTGTTTGAACAACCATTTTAAAAACATAAAGAAGCCGATTAATCATTTCATAATAACGCAAACTTATATCGGCCGTTGAAAAATGTATATATTATAATATATACTTGGTTTATTGCCTATTTGATTGAAAGTGATTTTATACATATATTTTAAGAGGCAATATTTGAATTTTGGCCACATTAATTTCTAAATAAAATAAAATAAAATGTATGACCATCTAAAAATTGTTTGATTTATAAAATAGGACAATAATAAGCCTAGTAAAAAATCAGAACATAAAATATTATGTGTACTACAATGCCATTATATCCTATGACAACAGCTTTGTAGAAATAATAAAAGATTATTCCAATTACCAGTCATTAAAGTGTTATACTGAAGCAAATAAACATGAACTGGTCAGTTTATAATGCAGCCAACAGGTCACAGTTGCTATAAAATTTAACTATTTATGAACTTTGGAGATGCTGCAATTTGGACAATGTCAGCATACCTTAACATATAGCAAACTGGCAAGCACCTTCTACAATGCTGATCCTGATTAAGAATTCTCTGGTGAAAAGTAAGATAGTTATTTGTAGCTTCTGCATACCAGTTTTCACCAATAAATTTTTTAATAAGTGGAATGTCGGTCCACTTTGCCAGCTAAAAAGACTGGACCGGAATACAATTAAGTGGACAATGATTTATAAGTTTTCTTTCACTCTTCTGTATTCAACTTGTTAAAGAAATAATTTTACACAATCAAGGTTTTTACACTGTCAATAGGTTAAAACGATTTGTTTTCTTGTTTACTATGATTTTCTTAATGACCAAAGGACCTAAAATTGATGACCGTCGGTCCAGTTAACTTATAAATTTTGCTGGACCCAGCAAAAATACGATTAAATAAATAATATTAGTTTCTACACAAAAATCCTAATGCGTAAATATGGCGAATTCTCTGCAATCAAAAACCTTCCACATGCAATTTCCTTGTTCAATTCCGATTTAATTTTCATTTCGTAAAAAATGCAACTGATATTTTTAATAACACCGTATTATGTTCTAAAATAACACAATAGCAAAATAATAATAACATTAAATAATAAGATAATTATCATTTATTTTATACAATTGGATAAAGACATTACAAATTCCAATGATTCTATTTTGGCACCTACTATGTACTAACTCTCGACTAATATACTAACTCTTTTTTTTCCAGGCTGTTATATGACTGAAATACTGTAAACAAAAATCTAAACAAACAAACAAACTACTATATCTGGCTGGAACTCAACCGATGCCAGCTACCACAGTTAATCACAGTACAAATTCCACCAACTTTCTGTTGGCACCAAAACTGTACTATTTCTGGTTGGAATGAAACTTATGTCCACAGCCATTCACAATCAACTAGAACAACAAGAGGTAACTAGCTGCCAAGTACCAACCTGATACAATCTGGACATGGATTGCACAAATGTGTCCCAGTGATGCCAGCTGTGTATAAAGAACTGTCTGAATCCTCACCCTGGTAGAACAGAGCACCACTGGCCTGGAAAGAAGATTCATTAAAACTTACTCTAAAGGAGTAAGTGGGATATTTTGTGTCATAATAAGGCAATAATTATCAGTTTAATGGTTCAAGTACATCCAGTTCTAAGACATTTTAAGTCTAGTCAGAACTAATATGACGAGATAAAGTTGTATTGATGAATTAAAACACAAAAATTGTGTTTAATGAAGTTTATGATGAAAACCATAACAGAAAAAATATGGGACAGAGACAGACATTTGATTTACTTCATCTACCAGACGAATATGGAAATTCTATTTTTTGGTTCTTTCAAATACACAGCATTACAATGCAGTTTCCATTTAAAAGCGCCATTATGCAATACAGGCCTGCATAATATTGTCATAACAAATACAACAAAACATTATCTGCAGCATAGCAAAAATTACATGCTACACAGAATGATCTTCGGTTTTCAGAGGTGTTCGGTTTACCCAGGTTTTTTATTAAATGTCATTTTCCTTAATAATGTACAATCTATTTCATCTGTTAATTCTTATGTAATAAGACAACAACATGTTCATGTTTACACTTGTATTATTTTTTATTATTTCCGTGTAAAAATGTACACGTGTACATAAATCGAAACTCAAATTATCACTCAAACAAGTTCATGTATTTAATGTACAACTTATTTACATCTGTATAAAGAAATCACCAATTGTTTACGCTTTGATTAATTCAAACATTTTTATTTTAGCTCGATTGTATCGCAAGCCTTGGGCTTATATAGACCAGTGATCGAAATATTGGCAGAATGTACTATCTATAAATAAATTATACACTGTTGTGAAACATTTAAATTTTACACTGTACGTAAATGTCAACATAAAACACGAAAGATTAATCCGTTTTTTGCAAGTTGACTATTGTCGTATCACCGACTAGCTGATCGCTAACTGCACCACTGCCCCGTTATCACCATGACGATTATGCTCTTTGTGTGTAATTATTACACCAATTATGAAGTGACACCTGACAGGATATACCATATTTATTCTGTTTTCAGACACACTAAGTTTTCTGACACCCACAAAATCTGTCAAAAAAAATTATTTTTTGCGCCTCTATATTTTCAGACAGTTTCAAAAAAGGAATTAAAATGTGATTATATGTTTTTGGACGGATAATTTAAGTCAACTATATAAGTATATACAACGCAACTACGATGGGCGCATTTTCATTTGGTACAATAAATGACTTACCGGCATATACCAACGTATAGTACCTGTTAATGTGTGTTACGTTACATGATAAAGAATAATAAACGCATTTAATAACACCAGATATACACTTATATACACTAAAACAGAAGCACATGATAGTTATACAAACATAATGCGAAAACATATTACACAGATGCTCGCTCGATCTCCTGTGCAATCAGTTCCGCGATGGGTGTGTCGTCGTCCTCGTACTCTATTTCGTCATCATCGTCTTCGGAGTCTTGGGCCGCAATGTCTGCATCCTTTCTGATCAAACCGTAGTTCGTACCTGCTAGTGCGTTGGTGATTCCGCAGCACTTGAAACTCGTACATACCAGGTCTGGCTTGCCGGCGATATAATTCACAGCGCCCTCGAGCCACGCAATTATGTCACTCTTCGTTGCTGCTTTTACCTTCCCACCGGAGCCCGAGAGCTAACTTGCCTCGTCCCTCATATACTGTTCGCATTTGTTTCGTAAATCTCCCTTGAACGGTTTGTTACTGGAAACATCTAGAGGCTGTAGCTTAGACCACCAGGGATGACGGCAGGCAAAACATTTTATCGGCAAAAGGCTTTCCTTACAGCCTCTATTTTGTGGCCGGAAAAGCTGTCGAGAACGAGAAGGGAGCGCTCTTTTCTGGTATGGGTAACCAGAATCTCCTTCACCCAGCGGATTATCAACGCCTCGTCCATCCACCCTTTAGCCTGGACACAAACGATCCAACCAGGAGGGTGGGGGATGGTCAGTTCCCGCTTTCCTTTGAAGATCACCATTGGCGGAAGCATCTAGCCTGATGCTAATACGTCCAGTACGACCGTCAGGTGACGGTTATCTGACGCTGTTGTCCGAACCCTGATAGACTTCTTTCCCTTAGTGTCGGTGGTACGGTTGGGAACGAGGTTGAGGTAAACAGGTGTTTCGTCCATGTTCAGAATAAAGTTGGTGTTGCATTTAAAACCAACTATAAAAAACGAACTTTCGCTTATTGTGCAAGAAATGTATGGAACTTAATTCCGATTAATATTAGACAAGCATCTACAATTAATACCTTCAAACGGAACTTAAAACAATACTTAATAACAAATCAATAATGTTTTATGTATTCATACTGGTTTTTTTTTGTTTTTTGATTTACAGTTTACATTTGCATTGTGATTGTCTGTTGTTTTGAAAAAATGTAACAACTATTAGTCTATTATTATTATTATTATTAATGTTATTATTATTATTAGCAGTAGTAGTAGTAGTAGTAGTATGGTTGTTGTTGTTGTTTACTGGCTAATATGTTTTAAGTGTGCATGATCTTGGATAAGCTAATCTTTATATAATGTATGTTTATTGAAGACCACATTGTAAAAAAAGAAATTTCTTAATGTGATATCTTCATAAAATAAAGTTGTTATTATTATTATATCAAATTTGTCCAGTTGGCAATGCTGTCCCAGAAAGCCATGGAAAGCCTCAATCTTTTGTTCCAGGTCTTGAGGAAGGCGCTGGACCATTGATGTCTTTGCATGGCAGATCATACATTTCTTAGCCCATCCCCTGGATGCTTTGAAGTTTCCATCACAGGAAATATCCTCAGCCAATATGCAATTACCACACTTAAGAAAGAATGAATGCAAAATAAAGGTAATCATAGATTCAAAATTCCAAACCAATCAAAATATTCTAATCATTTACATATATTTAAATAAATCATATTTTTAAGCAATCAAACCCATTACTCTTCCTGAAAAACAAATATTTTGAATTAATAATAGGCAATTAACACAAATTATACTAAATCTTTTCATAGGGAGCGACAGGTTTTATCACAGACATCTCTCCTATTGTTTGCCAATTTCATCTTGTGATAAATTTGCAGCACCATTCTGCATGTCAATTATCAAGTTAGGGACAATATTATGGCTTCAATAAACAACCTTCAAAAATAACACCTCCAACTATAACGAAGTCCATATCCACAGACAACTATACAAACAAGTGTGTAGCTTATTTGCGATTTTTACTATTTGAAATTTTTTCAGAATCTTTGTTTTCAGAAAGATTTCAATCAATTATTTTTTTGTAAATCTGAGTATTCAGACGCTGCAAAAAATATTTATTTTTAAGCGTCTGAAAACATAGAATAAATATGGTACCGTTCGGTTTATTCAGGTTTTTTAAGGTTGAATGAGATCAAAATTGTGATAAAATCGTTCGATATTCGGTTTGGACAGGGTTTGGTTTATTAAGGTTTTTTGGTATATAAAATAAGAAGGAATAAAATCGGGACCGACACAGCCGTTTTCACAGGGATTCGGTTTTCACAAGTTCAGTTCGGACAGGTTTCACTGTATATTATTGTATGTGCAAAATTATGATGCCCTTAACTCTGTGCAAACAAACAAGTCAAGAATATAAATATTGTAAAGCAACAGCACTCAGAGATCTATGCCCCAGGGGATGGCGAGCTGCACACTTAATGATAATATTTCATGTGCATCATGCATTTTTTATGCACAAATTGATTTTTTTTTTCTTTTTGCACCTCCTCAGAGCTCATTCTTTCTCAAAAAAAGTAATGTAATAAATATTGTGACACTTTCTTTCATTGACAAGTGTTAATCATAAACAATGGAATTTACTTTGGGAAAAAAGTTTACCCCAATATTATATCTTTTTCTGACTTGATGATGATAAGCGCTAAAATAGAAATATTCACTCTGGGTTATCAAAAAACCTTTGACAAATGAAATGCTAATTGGATGTAATACCATTTAACATGCAAAAAAGCATTGATACGATATATGTGCATCCACAAAACCCATAGGTTTTATTAAAAACATTATCACTGCATACTATTTTGCCGACTACAGTGGATAGGCAGTTCTTCACGACGGTCCCCAGGCTCTGTACATCCTCACACTCCAACAGCTGTACAGTGAAGTTCTGAAAGCAAAACAGCACCATCATATAATATTGATTGCTCTGCTATTATTATGGTGTATATTAAATTTCCCTAGTGGATGTCTCATGGTAACTGAACATACCCCCAGGTCCATTTGCAAGTGTTCATTAGGTAAGCAACTTGATGTAAAGTGGCAGGGCGTTCTGAGCACATGATTAGGAAAATTCTTAAAACTCGAGTTTTTGTCTTGATTTTAAATATGAACCAAAAGGAATGTGAGTTAATATGTATTTGCAAATTTTTACTATCAAGTATTTGAATGCTGAAACAAAGTTTGAGATTCAAAAATGTTGGTAATTCGTGTCAGTCATCATCCGTCATCATTTTGCATAGCTCACCATCAATGACAGTGGCAAATACCAAGTCAGCAACAGTTACTTTGATGATTATGTTTTTGATTTAGATTTCTAGTTCAACAGACAAAGAGACAAACTAATGCCCACAAAAAAACAACCCAGTCATCAAAATTAGCAGTCTGGGCAACAAGTCAGAATTCTTACATTAACATATGTTGGCCAGAAAATGCTACATACCCATCTATATATTATTAAGAATAGGTGCAAGCCCAGCTCAGAATTTACCAGTGCAGGACTAGCCAGCTTGTGAGACCACTGATAACCTCCTTGGCTGAGGTAATTATCCTGTATTACAATTTACAGTGTATGATTTTGAATAGCCAGCCACCAGAATGTCCTTTTTTATAGAGCATTTTGCAAAAGAATAGTTTGTAGTAGCGAAGTCCCATAGAAGTTAGCACAGTATGCCATTTTCAATTTAAAATATAGTTTATCTCCATTCAAAACGGATAAATAACTGATATCTCCTGTATTTCAAGAATAATTATGCTAGTGAATACACATAAATACTGGTACACAAGTTCCCACAAGTTCTTTGTGGGTAGCTGTACAGACATGTATCCAACTGGGTTCATTTACATTATAGTACAGAACATGCTAACTTCTATTTATCAGGTACATTAAACCACCACAAACACTGAAACAGATGGCTAGGATAAATATAACAATAATAATCTGCTAATGATATACACAGTGCATTGTTATCAGTCCATTTTACAAACATGTATTATTTTTACATATTTATGAAATAAGTGTATTTAGGTTTTATGTCTTCTGTCATTTGTTTATCAAAGGCATTCACATATTTGGAAAGCACTATGATTGTAACCTATTTACCCTATTTATTACTTTTGCAGTGGTGCACCACATTGTCAATATTTATTTAAACATATGTCTGAATTTGAATTAAGGAAATCACTTAAATCTTCACTTACTTACTTGCATTTAGTGACCAAGGGAAAATTCAGAAGTTTAAAACCATTTTCATTAAATATATGAATGCATTAGAATAACATAAATTAAAATTTAAAAAATGACAGTAAAATAACGGTACACAATGGAATTTTCATAAAGATGCCTTAAGGTAAATATCAGATCATAGTTTTAATACTGTTCGTTCTAAAATGCTCGAACTTATATAGCTCTACTGACTCTACATGCATAAATAGAATTTTGAGCTATTTTTTTGGAAACAAAAAGTTCATTCCTCATTCAAGCAAACCAACTAGTAACTGTTACTTATTCGTGAATCTACAAAACTTTGGAACTTTTAAAAATAGATTGGAACTTATATACATGTATAACACAGAATATTTTGACATCAATTCACTGTAAGCATAAAACCAAATAATAATAAATACAAATTACCATCACTTCTTGTAATTCCAAATCAATAATCAATATAGCTTTCTCCACAATCAGACAACAATATGGAATTCTCTAAAATAATGACTTCCCTGATCGATTTGAATTTGAAATAGACAGGAAATCGACAAAGGTTTAAGAAAAAAACTTATTTTCCACTGAAATGACAACCTATCTCAAAATATGATTACCGAAATTATGCAAATAAAGCATCATAATACCACAGAATCAATACACATACTGCCACTGAAAATCTATACAGAGATCTGAACCTGTATGATATTGAAAATGTCAGGATTAAATACAAAAAGAAAGTAATGACAGTCTTCAACATTTCAAACAGAAAAGGTGAGCTTCTACAATAAGGCATTAATGATTTTTACAGTGTTCTGACGAGGCCGCAAAATTGCGATTTTATCGCTTATTTTTCACAAATGTCGCAAAAAATTGGTCTAATAGCGATTTTTGTCACATACAAAATTTCATGGGACGAATTTGTCAAAAATGCGAAACAATTTGGAGACGAATATCAAATCTCTCGAAGTGTACCGAGTACGAATCAAACATCCGATTGAGGTTTGCTTTCTGATTGGTTTCATTAATTATGGCGCTACAATCTTAGCCAATCGCTAACATTTTGCATTCGAGCTTTATCTCCATATTGAAGAGTATTCGCTTTGTTTTCCAAGATGTAGTCTTCTGCTGCGTCGCCTAAGAAAAAAAGCCACGGACGTTATATTGAGTAATTTCTCCTCGCAAAACATCAAAACATAAGAGTTTGTTGGTAATAATGCGAGTCTGACCGTTGCTTCGCAAGGTGCATGCAACCCTGTCAATAAAGCCGGTGACGGTCTAGAAGTTTCTGTGACAGAAACTCAAAGTGACAGTGTCACGAATTTGATATAAAAACCTGAACGAAAATTCCAAAATTCTTGGTTTAAAAAGCACAGTTGGCTTGCCTATAATGTTGAAGGAAATTTTATGACTCGTTCACTTTTTATTAAGCACAAAAAGAATAACGTTTTCCATTGAAAGTCACTAACTTTAATTTTATTACTTATATCAGTTATTTGTGTTGAATAGTTTATAATTAAAAAAACAACAATATTAACTGTGTTTCTAATGTTAACTGCCGTTGGTTAAACTCATACCAACCACTGACACTTATACAAGACAAAACTAGTCAATGTAAATAAATATTGTTATTGATTTTATCATTTGAAGGAAACTGTAGGTATATTTTGTTTGTGTCTCCAAAAAAATTGGAAATGTCCCCAATTTTTCATGAACTGTTAATTGAACTGATATATAGTGAGAATCATTCATTTCAGAACATATTACTATCAGCACCTCAAGAGGTATTCATTTGCAACAAAGTATTGTACTCTTGTAAATAACCTTTATAAACATGGTTTACATATGTGTATAGTTGTCTTCCAAGAAATCTCCTAGTTTTATGAGTAAAGCAAAGTAACAAGTTTCTTATCACATCGTATATTAAAGGGACTTATTCACAGACTTTCGTATTTTTGGGAAAACGTCATTAAATGTATTAACTGCTAAAAAATAAACCATCCAATCTGTGAACAGGTTCCTTCAACAAACAATCAAAAAAAAGTTGCTTTTGCTTTGTGTGATCTAAAAATTACAAATTACTAAACAATTTAATTTATTTATGTATGTCAAGATTGACAAGTACATACTGTGAAAGCATGGACTTACAAAAAAGACAAAAAAAATACCTATACGTTTACAATCTGAGACACAGTTTGTTTTTGTTTCTGTGTGATATAACGGTGTACTGGTATTTATAATACAAGGCATTCCGATAAAAACTATATATAAATTTAAATTCATTCCAGCAAAGCAAACACCCTTAGCAATACTGTACCGATAACAATTGAGTATAGGCCATAAATAAATCACTATTCTATCCAATTTAGGACCAATCTGATTTCAGGAAATTGTTGCATGGAAAGTTATCAGTCTTTAAATCAGGAACATGGTCACAACTGATGTAAATAATGATACAAAAGACAGCCAGAAAATATGCACCAGAATGCATGGTTTGGTATCATAAATTTCTACACATAACATTGTCTCCAACAAAAAATAATAGCTCCCTTGATGATCAACTAAAGCTTTGTATATTTACCTCTTAGTTAATTCTCCTTTCAATCTAGTTTCTTTATTTCATGTCAGTAGGTGCTTTAGCGCATAAATTCCATGAAAATACAAGAAGTCCAAGATCAATAGGAGGTTTAATTGTGGCATGTCATGAGAAAATCGGTTTTAATACATGTGCGTAAAGGGTCGTCCTGAATCTGCCTGTGCAGTCTGCACAGGCTAATCAAGGATGGCAGTATTTGCCTACAGTGGATTTATGTTTAGAAGAGACTTCCTTGAAACAAAAAATACCATAAAAACGGAAAGTGCCATCCCAGATCAGCCTGTGCAGTCCGGGATGACACTTTACGCATTAAGCCCGGGTTTGCCACGACAGAGGCACTATTAATTCCCATGCTAGCTATTAACAAAACCTATAGTATCTTCAAACTTCTCACACAAATACACAATCTTTATTCTTGTAGCTACATTTGTTAAAATACTGTAAGTACTGTTGAGTTCATATGTCTATTTAGCAATCAATGCAAAGATTTTGGGAAATAATTAAAGGAAGCATAGCATCAAGGCAAGTTAACAAGAGGCCACAATGGCCCTAGGTCGCTCACCTGATATCTAAGTTTCATTAAAATATCTCAATAAGTTTTCAAGTTATTGAGCGAAAACTGTTTTTCTAATTTTAGTAACAGTGACCTTGACCCCACCCACCATATATGTAAAGCAAGGTCTCGATATAAGATATCTACGTATGAAGTTCCATTAAAATATCTCAATGGGTTCTTAAATTATTAAGCGTAAACCGTTTTTCTACTTTTAATAACAGTGACCTTGAGCCAACCCACCCCATAAGCAAGGTCTCGATATAAGATATGTGTATTAAGTTTCATTAAATAATCGCAATGCTTTCTCAAGTCATTGAGCGGAAACCGTTCCTTGACTCCACCCACCCCATATGTCTCGATATAAGGTACTTATGTATTGAGTTTCATTAAAATAGCTCAATGCGTTCTCAAGATATTAAGTGGAAACCATTTTTCTATTTTTAGTAACAGTGACCTTGACCTTGACCCCTCCCACCCCATATGCAATCCCATGCGAGGTGCCAATATAAGGTATCTATGTATTAAGATTCATTAAAATATCTCAATGCGTTCTAACGTAATTGAGCGGAAACTGTTTTTCTACTTTTAGTAACTGTGACCTTGACCCCACCCATCCCAATCGAGGTCTCAATATAATGTTTTAACCAAATATGAAACGTCTGGGCCTTGTGGTTTCAGAGAATAATTTTTAAATCATTTTGCCATTAAGGTCTATATAAACCATGTGAGCCCCGGGTGTGCCCAGCTTTGACCCTAGGGGCATCATTTGAACACTCTTTATAGAGGACCACTATACAATGTTATGTACCAAATATGAAACCTCTGGGCCTTGCGGTTTCAGATGAGAAGATTTTTCAAGTCATTTTGCTATTCAAGTCTATATAAACCATGTGACCCCCGGGCAGTGGCCAGTTTTCACCCCAGGGGCATCATTTGAACAATCTTTGTAGAGGACCACTATACAAAGTAACATACCAGATATGAAACCTCTAGGCCTTGCAATTCTGAGAAGATTTTTTAAATAGTTTTGCTATTTATGTCTATATAAACCATGTAAGCCACGGGATGTGGCTAGTTTTGACCCCAGGGGCATCATTTGTAGAGGACCACTATACAATTTTACGTATCAAATATGAAACCTCTAGGCCTTGCGGTTTCAGATGAGAAGATTCTTGAAGTCATTTTGCTATTCACGTCTATATAAACCATGTGACCCGGGTGTGTGGCCAGTTTTGACCCCAGAGGCATAATTTGAACAATAATTGTAGAGGACCAATATACGATGTTACATACCAAATATGAAACTCTAGGCCTTGCGGTTTCAGAGGAGAAGATTTTTGAAGTCATTTTGCTATTTAAGTCTGTATAAACCATGTGAGCCACGGGGTGTGGCCAGTTTTGACCCCAGGGGCATAATTTGAGACTTGCAGTTTCTGAGAAAAATATTGCTAAAGTGATTTTGCTATTTAAGTCTATATAAACCATGTGAGCCCCAGGGTGTGGCCAGTTTTGACCCCAGGGGCATAATTTGAACAATCTTTGTAGAGGACCACTAAACAATGTTACAAACAAAATATGAAACCTCTGGGCCCTGCGGTTTCAGAGGAGAAGATTTTTAAAGTCATTTTGCTATTCAAGTCTATATAAACCATGTGACCACGGGGTGTGGCCAGTTTTGACCCCAGGGGCATCATTTGAACAATCTTTGTAGAGGACCACTTTACAATGTTACTATACAATGTTACATACCAAATATGAAACCTCTGGGCATTGCGGTTTCAGAGGAGATTTTAAAGTCATTTTGCTATTCAAGTCTATATAAACCATGTGATCCCCGGGGTGTGGCCAGTTTTGACCCCAGGGGCATCATTCGAACGATCTTTGTAGAGGACCATTATACAATGTTACATACCAAATATGAAACCTCTAGGCCTTGCGGTTTCAGAGAAGATTTTAAAAGTCATTTTGC
The DNA here is from genome assembly GCA_027627225.1 of Congeria kusceri. NCBI lineage: Eukaryota > Metazoa > Mollusca > Bivalvia > Myida > Dreissenidae > Congeria > Congeria kusceri. The sequence goes on along the minus strand of CM051025.1, from coordinate 18,080,401 downwards.
TATACAAGTCTATATAAACCAGGTGTCCCACGGGGCGTGGCCAGTTTTGACCCCAGGGGCATAGTTTGAACAATCTTTGTAGAGGACTATTAGAGGATGTCACACATCAAATTCGAAAGCTCCAAGCCTTGTGGTTTCAGAGAAAAAGATTTTTTAAGTTTTCAGTTTTTGCGGGCTGACCGGAATGATTCTAAAAATTTTGAAAGAGGGTCACCCAAGGATCATTCCTGTTAAGTTTGGTGAAAATCTGTCCAGAGGTTTAGGAGGAGATGTTCTTTGAATGAAATGTTGACACACGACGCACGACAGACAAAAGGCGCAGGTGAGCTAAAAATGCTTCAAGGCAATGCTAATTTGAGTAGATAAATATAACATTTAAGTCATAGTGGTATGTTTTAATGTTAATGTGTTAATGTTAATGATTTATATGCGCCCAAGATTTTGAGTACTGTCAACAGGACATCCTAATATTGGCCAATTTGATGTGAGCTTAATTAATTTGCTTCTTTTTAGTGACTTTATTGTTCAATCTCCAACAGTTCTTTGAAGAAAATGGTTGATGAAGAAGCAGATGGTCACAAATGCCATCTCCAAAAATGTCAGACAACATCTTAAAGTGGCATATCGATGGTATCTCCCAAAAATCTTGACCGATATTAAAACAAGGCATATTCCCATTTTTCTCAAATACATTTTTCTAGTAGCAATAATATATTGATGGAATTGTTAAGAAAACTAGTCACAGACACAGATGCCCCTGTGACGCATGTTTGGACACTTACAAAGGGCGTGTCTCCAACATTATTTTTTTGCCTTTACAAATTTATTGCCCTGGGTTCTGCATTATACTCCATATACCTATTACCGGGATATCCCTATTACCCGGAATTTCCAAAAGACATAAATATCGCTCACATGCGCTAAACTTTCTGTCAAATTCCATCCCTTCGTTAAAATTTTGTTTCGGGCTGCAGTCAACTTTGGTTTCCATTCCATTATGTAGTTTTTAAAGGTAAATAAACTCAAATACAGGTGTAAGTCTTGTAAAAGTTTAAGAAAATAGATTAAAAATTTAAGCAAATATAATGTAATATGACTGAAGTTTTGTATAGTATCATTTGTTTATCCATGAACATGATTTTTTCTCAATTTCTATTGGCTGATATTCAGATTCACGGTAACAGGTGTATTGCCAGAACAGATAGCTAACGACATGCACAATTTGTTGACATAACACTTGTGATTTCTTCTTATAAATTTTTATTAATTTGATAGAAGGTTGTATTTTTATAATAAGCCAGCATTCGTTATTTATTTCATTTTTGTTATATGTTGCAAGCCAGGAAGAAAATTAACTTCCCTGTAATTGGGATACCCAGTCTAAAATGCATTTAACCACGACCCATGCCCCACCCACTGACAGCATGCACTAAATTCCATTGAAAATCTCAATCCACTTATTTCAATGAAAATGCAAGCAGATATTATGTTAAACTTCTATTATTTATGTAGCGAACTTGCTGTTACCTCCTCATGGTCTTTAATTCTAGGCAATATCTGAATGGAATCTATGGGTCTGGGACACTGACAGTTCCTGGGCCATGCACTGCTTTTCGACAGTAAAAAAGTAGTAAGCGCATGCACAGTTACGATAACCATGCTTTTTTTGTATCACAAGGAAGCTTGGCAATTCACTAACGGACCCATTTATCGTTTAACCACACGTTCTCGAAATGTAAACAAACTTATATAAACAAAGTTTGCGTCTGCGCCACCTGACAAGGGTGACAACTCTAGGTAGCTTGAATGTCAATTAGGTTACAAAGTACTAATATATTTTTTTAAATAAAAATACACCAAGACACTAGACTAACGCAAACAAAACTCGTTTAAATTGGCACATGATGTCAATGTAAGAAGTGTGACGTCAGTAAGAGATGAGACGTCCCGTGCTTTAAAACAACAAGAGATGAAATTTTGTAACTGATCATAAAGTTTTATACAGTACATAATTTTACAAATAAATTGTTGAAATGAATACCCGGTACACTACATACTGCTTATAGTGTTCAATTTAATGAAAAAAACGTACCACGAAGTGCTGCTGAATATCCATGTCCGCGTCGGTTAAGGTCAATCCACTTTTTTACAAACTTGCATCCAGGCAAGCGAAGCTGGTGTGATATCAATGATATACCCGTAATACGTAGATACCGCATAGCCTTTATATACAGTTGTCTACATCACTGAACCGAACAGAATGCAGAAAAATATGTTGCAATCCGTAAACGGTCAGACCACAACACTGTTTTTCGCTTCGTGATTTCGTATCACGTTTGTACTCGGTTAAATGTTTACATGCGCCTACTGAAATTTGAAACTTCGCACCCAACACATTTCATATATATACATATATACATACATATACAGTATATGAATACAAAAGAAAAATTATTAAAATATATGCAAAATATACTCGACTGTTTATATGCTCATTTTTACTACATGTTATACTACTGCTGCTGCTGCTCATACTACTACATCTACTACTTCTACTACTACTACTACTACTACTTATTACTACTACTACTACTACTACTACTACTACTACTACTACTACTACTACTACTACTACTACTACTACTACTTCTACTACTACTACTACTACTACTACTACTACTACTACTACTACTACTACTACTACTATTACTACTACTACTACTACTACATCTACTACTACTACTACTACTACTACTACTACTACTACTACTACTACTACTACTACTACTACTACTACTACTACTACTACTATTACTACTACTATTACTACTACTACTACTACTACTACTACTACTACTACTACTATTACTACTACTATTACTACTACTACTACTACTACTACTACAACTACTATTACTACTACTACAACTACTACTACTACTACTACTACTACTACTACTACTACTACTACTACTACTACTACTACTACAACTACTACTACTACTACTACTACTACTACAACTACTACTACTACTAATACCACTACTACAACAACTACTACTACTACTACTACTACTACTACTACTACTACTACTACTACTACTACTTCTACTACATCTCCTACTTCTACTACTACTACTACTACATCTACTACTACTACTACTACTACTACTACTACTACTACTACTACTACTACTATTACTACTACTACTACTACTACTATTACTACTACTATTACTACTACTACTACTACTACTACTACTACTACTACTATTGCTACTACTATTACTACTACTACTACTACTACTACTACTACTACTACAACTACTATTACTACTACTACAACTACTACTACTACTACTACTACTACTACTACTACTACAACTACTACTACTACTACTACTACTACAACTACTACTACTACTAATACTACTACTACAACAACTACTACTACTACTACTACTACTACTACTACTACTACTACTACTACTGCTTCTACTACA